>CM033725.1:50551774-51088098 GCA_019671005.1 Hibiscus mutabilis
ATTAGTGCCGCAACGGTACTGTACCACGACTATATCACACCGTAAACCTACCCCTATTTTAAACCAATCTAAAAATACTTTTCAAACTTATTTTCCTAACAATGCCGTGTGAACTATATTACGGACATTTACCTAGGGGACAATGTACAGTACGGATGAACAAATATGATTCAAATTTCAGACAATTTGGAGTAATGACAAAGATGATAAAATGCAAAAGGACAATACGAAGACGTCTTTTTTTTTACTTATTCAGTCCCAAATGGGGGCAAACATTGTATGTTATTTATTACTACTAATTTAACACCTGCAATCCCTACTCATACAATAAGCAATTTAGTATACATGTGATTTTTCATTTCTCTTCTTTCTTTTGCCCCCCCAAAGCTGATTTCAAGGATAAATAGTTGGAAGAAAAATCCGAACCCGGTTTACATTTCTCCGGGAAGCATTGTATCCTCAGGTAGATCACAGAAACCAATACCCTGGAAACATGAAAAGAATCCGATTTTAAATCATCCATATGCTAATTACTTTAAAAATATATATATATATATGCTAATTACTTCATTCATGAAAATGAAATATGTTTGACCGTTGTTATCTGAAATTTTACCTCCCCTGTTAGATGAGCCACGCATCTCTTCTCAGCTAGCAATTCTGCTTCCGACTGCGAATCAGTTGGTGTGAAAATGTAAAAATATCGGTGTGAAAATACATATCAGGTCTAGGGCTCGAATCCCATTACGTACCTTTTTAATTCGCTTGAGCAGATAGTCATCGAAGATCACTTCCTTGACGAGTTCATAATCACCATCTCCCTACCGAAAGTAATTCAAAATAATAATTTGAAAGATTGCCATAAATCTATAAGAGTGAACAAAAAGATTTCAAGAAAAGATCATATCTGTACTTTTGATCTGCATGGCATGCTGAAAACTATATCCTCTGCTATACCATAAGGATTGCCATTGGTATAAACCTACATTTGCATTGTAAAATGTGAGATAAAAATGTATTTGGAAGTTGGAACATACAAAACTCAGCCAGGAATCATGTTCGAAGTTAATTAACTGATATGGAATTTTTATGTTAGTTATAGTATGCTTTTCGACATGGCAAATCATATAGAGAAGCTCTACCAAATACCCAGAAAGAAACTAATGCTTAGGTAAAAAAAATTCTCACCGCATGTGTATATATTATACGTAAATGTTCATTTCTTTGCAATCTAGTCTCCTTTACACGGGTATTAGATGTGATATAGTAGGTATTAAAGGAGATGAATCTCGAATATACAATTTAAAAAGATTTTTCCCTCCATGAAAGTTGGGCATAAATTATTTCTTCGGAAAGGTAAAGACAGTGTTAACAAAGGCAGTAATACATTTTATAAGCGGATAAACTTACACCGGAAGAAAACCAATCCCCCTCAGGTGTCGGAATTATTAGAGACTTTATGGCATCAACTATTGATACAGCAGTAGATGCTGCTGAAGATCTTCCCCATTTCTGAATTAAAACACCGCCTCTCTGCAAATCAAAATTCCACATAATAACTTAACAAAATTAAGGCATAAATAGTTCGTGAAATACTTATTCAGCATGCTATTTCAGGAATTTAATACAAATTGTTCCATGTATTTTACCTTTTGGACCTTCGCAGTAAACTCCTCTTCTAACCATTTGTGATCCTTGATGACTTCCTTGACAGGTAAGCCCTTGATTCTAGCATTTAGGAAGTCCGGAACCTAGTCAAGATCGAATACGAACTATCTTATGACAACATCATTGGAACCAAGTTTATGCATTTTAGTGTTTACTACCTGTGTTGTTGAGTGATTTCCCCAGATGGTCATGTTTGACACTTGATCGTAGAAGACACCTGCTTTTAGGGCAAGCTGCAGAAACCATTGCTTTTATGTAAAACTGTACTTTTTATTATTACATTTGCAAGTTAAAATTAATAACAAACTATTACAGAAACAGGTTTCACTCGAGCAATGTATGTACCTGGCATTTCGCTCTATTTTCATCCAACCTAGTCAATGCATGAAAATTCTTTGCAGGTATATTCGGAGCATTTTTCATACAAATTAAGGCACTGCATCAGAAAGAATAAGATAATGATTGAAGGAGCCTAAGCTAGTTAGGAATCAAGCACGGTAAGTCTGTTACTCAGACTCGGGTGTGAGTGCTGAACGCAGGTATGTTAAAAAATTTCAAGATTTCCATATATTTGAAGAGCCCTTGAAGTATCATATCCCCATACTCATATCCTGATATGTGACAGACATAAGTGTGGGGAAATGACCTTTCAAGGATCCTCCAAATACATGGAAAAACTTGAATAAAAAAACATTCCTATGCCGTACACATACCCATATACCATGCGTAAGACCAGAATCTAAGTAACATAGAGCTACAATGGCAAAGATTCATACTTGGTATTGCAGGGATTGCCCACAACTATAACCTTGACATTAGGAGACGCGGAAGCGTTGAGAGCTTTTCCCTACAATGTTAGAACCAAGGTCATGATAGCAGATTGATTTTAACATGTCTTAGCCAAACATAAAGAAATGCACATAATGCACAAAAACTGAAAGCACCTGCTCAGCAAATATCTGCCCATTGATGTCCAACAAGTCGGCTCGTTCCATTCCAGGTCCTCGTGGCTTTGCCCCAATCAGAAGAGCCCATTCAGCATCCTGGAACACATCATATGGATTTGTCCCGATTCTAACCTCTCTCAATAAAGGAAACAAGGAATCTTCAAGTTCCATGGCCACTCCTGCATGCATTTGGACTTTAATTTGAAAAGAGTTGCAGCATTTACTGAAAAAGATCTATTATATATCTTCCTTGCATACAGAGAGTTTTAGCATGACAATTTTCTCCAAATTAAAAAGTTACTTAATGGCCTCAGTTTTCAACAATATATGCTTCGACAATAGCTTGGATGCATATAGAGTTCACTGTCCTAGATTCACATGCTTTTCTTTCTTGAGAAAAAGGAAACAGTTTTACTTTTTATTTTTGAAATGACATCTTGTTAGCTCAATATTCGCAATAAGAATACCTGAAGAACCATACCTTCAAGAGCCTGTACTGACCTTTCCGAACCCAATAATTTCAGAGCAACAGGCTGATCTGGTCCAAAGACTTCACCAGATGCAATCTGGGAAAAGCAAAAGAACTCAGAAACTAAGTTACAAGCCACGAAAATATCACCTACTGTAGTTTAACCCCTGTAAAGAAACAATAATTTCACTAAAAGGGACACATTTTAAGCAAGATACTACTATTGGGCATTAAACTCCATAATTATTATCAGATCATCTTTCAGACAAGGGGATGTATAAAGCAAAAGAAATGAGAAATGTGGAACATTTTAATGAACAGAAGATGATCGCTGTAATTATAATTGAATAATGCTCTAAAAGCAGTAACTACAATATTGTCTGCTGTTAATATTCCATAATCTGCATTTCCTATTAAAGGACAGTCGTATCCACCCATACATCCCGATTGAACCATGCTTGCGTATAGTAAATTTATTTTACCTCATATGCTACTCAACTTCACTGATGACCGATCTTTTGTTCGTAAGAACCTTTTATTTAGTGTTGTCAGTGTTATAGAAGGCCATTAGCTTATTATGGGTTAAGCAGCAAGCCTGGATGATGATAAAGTTACAGATGAAATGATACAAATATATATAACTAAAGAGCTTCAATGAACATAAATCGGATTTAAACTTATATGAAAGTTACTTACTTTGAAAAGAAGATGGTTGGATATCATCCCGGCAGCACCAGAAACAGCAATATTAATTAATTTCTTCCATGATTTTGTCTGCTCTTCCTGTTAACAATCAAAACAATTGAATACATCAATATATATGGTATTTGTAGACATGACCGACGTATTTGGAAACACAGGCAATATTAATTAATGTCCTTTGTCCAAATATGTCGGGCATGTCTCCAAATATGTTGGGAACATAGGCAAGTTTCATGAAAATGGTTGTAGTAATTAATATATATGGTATTTGGAGACATGTCCGACATATTTGTACAAAGTACATGGATGTGAATGATCCTCTAAACATATGAAACAAATTATAACAAAAGACTATATCTATCAACGGGTTGGTTTAAATAGTATGCAGCTTGTATCGTTTAAGCAGGTATCGAGTTTGAGATATTGTGTAGGCAGAAAATCTTGTTAGGAGACTCACCCACCTTGGTGTGGACGTGGGTCGGCCCGGATTAATCAAGGAAAGGGAACCAGGAGGGCAACAAAAAAGAAAGACTATATATACTAACGGGTTGGTCCGAGCAACTTGGTCTGAGTGGTAAGCAACTTGGTATCGAAGCAAAATTTGAGACCATGTGTATGCAGAAATCTAGACTCACTCAGATACGGATAGAGGGTACCGGGAGGGCGACCAAAAAAAGAGAGTATGTATATCTACGTGGTATTGAACTAACACTCAGTCAGATACGGATAGCTTAGAAACTAGCAAGCAGAAAGAAAAGAAAAGAGAAAATACTAACACAATTGAATAAACATAGTTTAACTAGTGATGACACTAAGTTTGGATATAAAATATATGAAATCAAAAGAAAAGAGAAAAATATACAGCTTTGAGATCATAGGTGAGGCAGAAGACACCATAGCACTCAGTCTTTCCCTTGGGAGGCTCAGCTTGTACTGGTGTCGGGGTTTGAACTTTACTGAGAAGCAAAAACCCACCAAATTGTAAGTCAAGAAAAGCATAAAAAAGAGTTCAAATTTCAAAGTGAGAGAGTGCTTACTCAGATGTAACAGAGCATGATATAGTAGGATTCCTGGTTCTGGGTAAGGAGCGAAACGAACGACGGAAATGGTGAGAGAAACGTGAAGAAGAAGAAGATGATAGGGAGAGCTGTGAAGAGCGAAAACAGGTTGCCGTTTCGGTACATGATAACTCCGCCACCGCCATTTACAGCGGAGTGTGTGTTTGGATCGATGTGATTCAAAAGACGCAGAGAAGAAATAGAGGAAAGGGAAGAAGGCAGAGAGTGAGTGGCAATGGAGGGAGACGAGGGGGAAAATGGGTGGATAGACGGAAGGATGGATTTGAATAGTGAGTATAAGGCCACGCAATCGACACTTGTCATCAAATATTATCCAGAAATCCCAACTCCTATCTTTCAGATTGGGTACTCGGTAGCATAGGGGTTCAGAAATGGGCAAGGTCGGGTCGAGTTTTTAGCCAATCTTCTTAAATTTAAAAATTATATATTTTAACCTGAATTTGACTTAATTTATAAAAAAAATTAATCCGAAAAATTTAGTCATAAAAAAATAATTTTAGAGATTTAATTATAAAAAATAATTATATAGATTAAATTGTAAATAAAATTTTAATTTTAAGAATTTAATTGTAAAAAAATATAAAGAGGGAATATTATTATAAAATCCTTAAAATTATAGAAAAAATTATACTATTAATTATAGGTCGAATATTTTTCACTCCAAATTCGAATTCGATATAACCTCACACTTAATAATAGCCCGATCCGAACGCGATTTTTTACATTATAAAATAAATTTGGGTCATATTGGATCCCATAATAGGTTTGGACTCGGAGTGTAACTCAGCTGTCAGCTGAGCTCGAACAGATAAGTTTGGGTTTGAGTTCCAATTTAATTTCACATTATAATATAAGTTTATGTTCGGTTTGATTATCATTTAAGTTTGAGACCTTAATTAAGTTTGGTCATATTTTTTACTCAAACTTAATTATTCGAGCTTGATTTCGAAATGTCTTTTATATTTAAAATAAAGATATTTATGTAATTTAATAATATAAAAAATTATTTTTTAATGAACTTCTTCATTCTCTTGTAATTACTTATTATTTTTTAGATTTTTATGTAATTTAATAATATAAAAAATAAGTTACTACTAGTAGACATTTTCAGTATTTTATTATAATCTATATGTGATTTGAGACAAATACATACATTTTGCAGAAAAAATAAATCGAACCCGTATTTTAAAAAAAACATTATTTTATTTTCTACAGGGACCACTTGTTAAGTTTATAACGGCATGAATACTATTATTTCATAATATTGTCGATAAGTTTTATGAAATAAATACAAAAATATCAACTAATATTCTTAAATATAATGTTTGGAAAATGGAATTATCCAATTATTCCATCCTGATGTCATCATATTAGAATGTGTAGAAGTTACAACTTGGAGTGAATGGGCGTTGGGTTTGTAAAATGAGCTGCTTCCTCCAGATTTTTCCAGCTGCTGACTTTGGGATGGCATCTATAAATTCCACTCTTCTCGCTTTCTTGTATGGAGCTACCTGCCACAATTTTTTATACAACACCAAACAATTCATATTTCGTGCCCGTTTTCAGATATATTAATTATGAATTATATTACTAAATTAAGTATTTTTTTAAAATTGTTCGAAGCTTTGTGTCCGTAAAAAAAATTCGCTCAAAAATTGAGAAGGCAAAAAAAAATATATAGAAGAGTTAGAAAGTAGGAACCTGGGCTGCTACAAATTGAATAACTTGTTCCTCAGTGAGTTGAGAAGCAGATGCTTTTACCACATACGCCATTGGTATCTGCCCTGACTCTTCATCTTCAACCCTACAAAACAAAATATTGCCATTTGTCAAATACTATATAAAGCATGCAAATACGTACACCACAGTAATTCCCTAAGGGCACCTACGGTATAACTGCTGCATCCAGGACATTGGGATTTGGGATGGCTCAAGAGCACTGCCTCCAATTCTGCCGGTGCAACAATCAATATCAAAGCTAAACTTTGTTGTTTAGAGTAGTATCTATATTATTAAATTGTGGTTGCGGATGTTACAGGCGCTGCGTCGTGATTTTACTTTAAAAATTAATTATTATTTTAAATGTGGTTGGTGTTAGTGGTGTCAACTGTCGCGGCGACCTCCAAGTCCGCAATCTAATACTATATTAGAGGCTACAGCTATAACAAAGAGATTTAAATAAAATTACCTGATACCCATTGTGCTTGATAAGCTCCTTTATCCTATCAACAATATAAAGAAAACCCTCCTCATCAAAATAACCAAGATCCCCAGTTTTAAGCCACCCATCTTTATCAAACGTTGCATTCGTTGCCTCTTCATTTCCCAAGTACCCTTTCGTGATTGTAGGCCCTTTTAACCATAGCTCTCCTTTCTTGTAAGGCGGCAAATCGAAACCGGTATCAATATCGACCACCTTGGCACTAAAAGTTGGCAACAACGCCCCACATGACCCTGGATGAGCTTTGGCTTCATGGTCCAACGCGAACCCAGTTGCGGTACCGCAGCTTCCGGTTAGGCCGTAGCCTTGCCTCAGCTCCACCCATGGAAACTGTGCCCTGAATGCTTCGGTTAGTTCCTTGCTCAACGGTGCAGCTCCGGAGCCGATCCTTCTCACTGTTGACAAGCTACTATTGCCTTTGCAGTGCTTCACTAGGCCAAGCACCACCGGGGGCACTGCAGGGATGTTGTTAACTTTATGAACCTCAATTGCCTTCACCATTTCCTGGAAATCAAATCTTTGCATTAACACAGTCGTGATACCGCTACAAAAGAGTCCGAACCCGAAAAATCCGAGCCCGTATATGTGGAAAATTGGTATGAAGCCTAGAAATATATCTTTTTGAGACGACGTTCCTTCTGCATACCATCTTACAAGTCTAGCCGTTGTTATTAAATTCGAATGCATTAATATGACCCCCTTGCTTGTTCCGGTAGTACCCGAAGAGTATAATATTGCCGCGGTATCGGATTGTTTAATCTTAATTTCAGGCAATTCGTGTGGATCGCCGCATTCAATTAATTCTTGTATAGATATAGAACCATTGTTTTTTGATTGATGAAATGTTACGATCGTAGGCACCTGAATTCGTTCGAATTTATGTAGCTCTTCCGGAGCCGAGATCGTGAGCTTAGCACCAGAGTCGAACTACTTGTTAAGCTATTTCGGAAGGGGTATTGATTGGATTGGCAGGTGAGAGTATTGCACCAATTGAGAATATTGCAATACATATTGTTGGGTACAAGAGTGAGTTAGGGGACAAAAGGAAGGCAACATCACCTTTGCGGACTCCAAGCCGGTAAAGGCCACCGGCAAGCTACCGGATCGATCGATAGAGTTGAGCATATGTGAGTTGTTGCTTTGTTGCTGAATCAATGAGTGCAAGCTTTAATTCCGCATCATGAGGATGGGGGAATTGAGATAACACAAATGAAGCAATGTTAAGGTCGGGATCGGTGGGAACTTTGAGATGATCGCTAAGTTGATGGAGCGAACTATAAATTCCGGTACCGGAATCAAAGCCACTCCGGCTGATCGGAGGCTGAGGATCGTCTTCAGCTGACATGGTTTTTTCTTTTGGATTGATTTGATAAGCTAAATTAAAAGGCTTAGGATGTGCAAGTTTAGTTGATTTGGTTTTATACAAAGTCTCTACTCTGTACCGTCGATTAGCCCAAGATTAAATGATGTAAGTTTAGTTAATCCCAATGGAGGATGCATCTAAATTAAGGGGGGGGGGGGGTAAAGGTATATTCGGATATCTGCAACATGTTCAAGTATTAGATATTAGAATTCTTTCATTTAGACAAACATCTCATACGACAAATAAGTCCCGACTTCTAAAGGTTTCCGGAAATAAATCAAACATATAAGGATAAAAAGTTAATAAATTGAACGTTAAATATATAATTTAATTAAAAAATACACTCTCCGCTCTTTCTGATGCAGTTTTTTTAACAATATTTATTTTTAATTTTTTTAATTAATAACCATTAATTTCTTGAAAAAAATTAACCATAGATACCTTACATCATGTCGCAGGGTCAACTTTTTAACGTAGGATCCCGCCTTCGAAGTGGAATTAATATTTTCGCTTATATATTTAATAAGATGTATAACGTTACTGTTTATATATCTCAAATTTTTTATTTTTTTGATATAAAATTAATGTCTTTGTTTCTTTTTGAACATGACAATCAGTTTCACGATCGTGGCCTTTCAGATTAAATAGAACCTCGAACATATTAAAACTAATAACCAACCCGCGTTGTACATTTGATTTTGGTAGTTGAATTTTCAAACAAAAATTTTATACTATACAAGATCTCGAACTCGAGACCTATTTAAATGATATCAAACTATTTATTACTTGACCAACCAATTAATTCAAACATAATCTTATTATTGTTACTAAAGTGCTATTTTTAATAGTAACGATTATAAGATTAAACTATACTGGTAATTGTTTAAACTATATTAATAATTATCTGTTACTGATTTTTTTGTGACTTGACTATGAATAATAATAGTAAAATAATTATTAAATCTATTAAATTTATCATTTTTAATAGTCAGTTATTATTATTTCAGCGTCTCTTTGGCATGGCTTAAAACTGAGTTTTTGCTTAAAAATTAATTTTTCACCCATAATTAATGTCAAACACTAAATTAGAGTGAAAAATCACTTGAAAAGTAATTTTCCGCTTAACTTCAAAAGTAAAGATTTCTAGCTTTTGGAGTTAAAAATTACTTTTAGGTGTGAAGTTATTTTTTACTCTTAATTATTAATACTAATATTAATATTAATATATTAAAATAATATTAGACATAATAATTATTATATTAATCTAATATTTTATATATAAAAATTTACTAAGGAATTGTCGTGGTTTTTAATCTTAATTCAAAAACGAAATTGCAAAAATTAACTCATTAATTTCTTTTTTTTTTTTGTCTTAAAACATTTTACGTTCCCAAAGGAAAACCTTAGATTCTTTTTCCTTGATCAATCGTCACCTCTTTAACGTCGACAATCTCCCTAGTCGTCACCACAGTGCCGTGGCCACATCTTTCCTCACCATTCTCACATCATGCTTGGACAATTATGTTTGTAAAAAATAAAAATTAAATACAACCGAACTAAATTCAAGAGATTTGAGACATCAATGCTTCAAGAATTTTGAACTTTGATAAATTACTAATCTTTACCTTGAATATGGGTTCAGCCAACAAGTTGAAGTGGGTTGAGGAAGCATATCACAGCATCAACGATGCAACACCATCATTGGTTGAAAGACACGACTGAGATTTTGGAGGTCCCGGGTGAATTAGAAAAGTAAGCCTTTAATAATAAGTCTTGAGAAATTAAATTTAAAAATAAACTCTTAACAATAAATATTTAGAAAACAAATTTTAAAAATAAGCACTAAACAAATATTAAAATTTTTTATTTTTAAAAATATATTTCTAATAACAAATGTTGGAGAAAAATTAGCTTCTAATAACCAGTTCGGCCGCCCTGGACACGTCCATGGTTTTCTATACCTTGTGTCCCCACCCAGTTATGGAAGCTTAGCTCACTAAATGTCAACATCTGTCCACACTAATCTCTATATAATGGTCTTTGCTTCTTTCCGGTTTTCAATGAATTGTCAGTTTTTTATATGTTTGTTTTGTTCTTTACAGGTGGCACGTCGTAACCCTACAGTCACACCTTCTAGGGGCGTGAGAATAGTGAGGAAAGGTTTGGCCGATCTAGGGATTTTTTTGGGTGAAAAGGTTTTGGAAAAAAATAGAAAATTAGGGTTAGTCCTCAGATTTTTTAATTTTGAATTAAGATTAAATTAATAAATATAAATAATTAAATGTAAATGTTTATAATCGTCGCGTCATTTATTTAACAACCCTTAATAATTTAATAATTATTTTATAATAAAAAATAAAATTTAATTTCTTTTATTTAATTTTTAAAAGATCGATAATTATTGTATATTTTTTTAAAATAGTTTAATAACCATTTATGTAATACTTATATATATACATAAGAAAATTAATCTATATAACATGGATAAAATTATTTAAAAATATTGATATATACCAATCCCTGCATCCTTTCATGTGTATGAAAGCCATAAAAGAAAAGAAGACAACTAGTTCATGAAATCAAATGGATAAAAGCCCAGCAATTTTTTCCCTCTCAATTTCTTAAGGTTATGTCTTAATTATTTTGGATTGGCTCATGTCATATATTTAATTTTGATGAACATATTTTTTAATGGAAATTTTTTATATATGTAAAATTTTAATTTAAAATTTACTTAAATAATATCAAGTTGATTTTCACTCAGTATTGGCATGAAAATTTTAAATTATTACAGCAAAGGACTTGATCCCCCACTTGCAGACAAATTGACGTATGAAACATTAGCTTAAAACCCAAGTCAACCCTTTTTCCTTTTTTGTCTTTCCAAGCCTTTATGCATTACTTTATTTGAAGTTTGAATCATATATATTATAAAGAAGCCAAAAATTGCCAACTTTTCTCGTGCTTTGCTCTTTACACAATCTTTGTTTTCTCATTCATTTTTTGTTTGATGAGTCAAAGTTTTCAATAACATGGGTATAATCTCGTGGGCGACAGCTAGGGCTCTGCTTTTCACACTTGAATGCTTCATTTTCCTTTGTTTTTCCCGACCTTTCTTTGTATCAAAACTTTCTCTGTATTTTGTTCTTGTGGTGAAAAAACAAAGCAGACCCTTGGTTTTATTTTTCTATTTCCATGGGGTCTTGTTTTAGTGCAAGAATCAAAGCTGAGAGCCCTTTTCACAATAGTATATGCTTGTTCTTTTGAGAATTTTTCATTACCTAGTTGGGTTTTCTTCAAGTGTCCATTTTCTGATGTCTGTTAGATGTTTGATATTTGTTTTCTGCAGGGTCTAGTTCAAGACATGGGAGCAAAAATGGTGGAGAAATGGGTGGTTCAAGCAGAAGGGTCTCATCACTTTCATTGTCTAGAACGGAGGGAGAAATTCTGCAGTCTTCAAACTTGAAGAGTTTCAACTTCAGTGAACTTAGAACAGCCACCAGGAATTTCAGACCAGACAGTGTGTTGGGCGAAGGTGGTTTCGGTTGTGTTTTTAAAGGTTGGATTGATGAGAATTCACTTACGGCTGCTAAACCTGGTACTGGCTTGGTTATTGCTGTCAAAAGGCTTAATCAGGAGGGTTTTCAGGGTCACCAGGAATGGCTGGTGAGTTTCATATCTTCCCCAATTCCACCCTTGAGCTCATCTGGTTTCTCAAAATCCTTCCTTAGCCCTTAGATTAAGCTTTTACCATATATGTACGTATCTATATTATGCTTGGTTAATATCATTTGCATTAGACCAAAGAGGTTGATCCAGGTGGTAAGCTGTTTTGTATCGCTTAAACATGTTTCGAGTTTGAGGCGTTGTACATACAGAAAATCACCGCTGCGAGACTCACCCACCAAAACCAAGTGTGCGATGCAGGTATATTCGAAATAGTCGAGGCAAAGCTTTGAAAACCGGAAAGGCAACCCAAAAAAATCATGTGCATTGGCATTTTACACTTGAAAAAATATGCTTTTCAAAGGGTTTGTTGAAATATATATTGTTAAAAAAAATTGGTCCAAGTGGTAAGCAAGTTGGTATCGCTTAAGCAAGTTTCAAGTTCGAGACCTTGTATATGCAAAAAAATCTTTGTTGGTCCGTCATGAAATGAAATGTTTTACTAATTTAACGATGCATGTGGACTGCAGGCAGAAATCAACTACCTAGGGCAACTATATCATCCTAATCTCGTGAAACTGATCGGTTACTGCTTAGAGGATGATCATCGACTTCTGGTTTACGAATTCATGCCTAAGGGCAGCTTGGAGAATCATCTTTTTAGAAGTGAGTTAATCACATTTTACATCTTTTATTGAGACAGTTCAAGTGTTTCCATATCAGAAGAATGGTCTCAATCCAACATCTTGTAACATTTCCATTATAACTAACAGGAAATTCGTATTTTCAACCGCTTTCCTGGACCCTTAGAATGAAGGTTGCTCTAGGTTCTGCCAAGGGCTTAGCATTTCTACATTCTGATGAGGCCAAAGTGATATATCGTGACTTCAAAACTTCAAACATCTTGCTTGATTCGGTATGCAAACATGCTTATTTATCGAAGTTTTCATGACTATACATGTGTATATCTTGCTTGATTTGGTATGCAAACTCTAAAACATGGAATATCTTGTTTGATTCAATATGCAAACATGCTTAATTATTGCAGTTTTTATGACTATGCATAGAGAATTCAAAACTTCGAATATCTTAATTCAATTTGCAAACATGCTTAATTATGAAAAAAATTCATGAATCCTACTTAGATTTATGCAGCTTTCTCACATCTTTGTTAAAATGACAGAATTATAATGCAAAACTGTCAGACTTTGGACTGGCCAAAGATGGACCAACTGGTGATAAAAGCCATGTTTCTACCAGGGTCATGGGCACTTATGGCTATGCAGCTCCTGAGTATATGGCCACAGGTAGCTTTTTAACTAGCCTGCTTCGGACTATCTATGACATATATTCAGATATCCGAGACACATTCTTGAGCTAGGGTAACATAGAATGCAGCTTCTCTAACCATCCTGCCAATGAAATGTTTGTTCCTTAGTTGAACAACTTCATAAATGATACTATTACAAGTGAAACCTATGTTACCTGGACTTTCATTTCCCCCTAAAATATCTCCGTCTGATGTGCATAGGATATTTGAGACACACTCTCGAGTCGGAGCATAGAATGCAACTTCCCTAATCATACTCCCAATGAAATGTTTCTGCCTAAGTTGAATTACTTCATACATGATAGTATTACTAATGAAACCTATGCTATCCAGACTTTTCAGTTTTCTACGCCCAAAATAATTTTTGGATATCAGAGACACACTCTTGAGTTAGGATAACGCAGAATGCAGCTTTCAAATCACAATTTGGCTTTGTTCTGTCTTATGAAGGTCATCTGACAGCAAGAAGTGATGTATACAGTTTCGGAGTTGTTCTTCTTGAAATGTTGACCGGCAAGCGAGCATTGGACAAGAACAGACCTTCAAGAGAGCAAAATTTAGTTGATTGGGCCAAGGCTTACCTTACCAGCAAACGTAAGATTTTACAAGTTATGGATGCTCGTATTGAAGGCCAATACACGCTTGATGCTGCATTAAAAGCCGCTTATCTTGCGTTGCAATGCCTTTCGATAGAACCGAAGCTTAGGCCTAATATGAATGCAGTAGTGAGAGCACTCGAGCAGCTTCAAGACTCTGGAGGTGATCACAAAGGGCCCCCTCAAATCGCATCTCTTAATTCTCATCAGAGTTCGAGGAATGTCCGCAAACATCAAAACGAAAACAACAATGATATTGGCACCGGGAATACTATCTCATATCCTCGGCCGGCTGCTTCTCTGTTGAGTACATAAAGAGAAAAATACCCGATATGTGTTTTATTGTTGCAATAGATACTTTGATGAATATCATATCTTGAACTCGAGCATATGTGTGAATTTTGACCATTGTACAGTTCTTGAATTCAATAATACGAGTTCTGCATTTTTATTCATCAATACATGCTTTATTTACCTCCAAAACTTGTTAGAATTTCTGGTGAAAGGAATGCGAATGCAGCAGTAAATGGTCTAAAGGCAAGCTATTTTACCCGGAACATATGAACTGTTTTATTGTTTTTGGACTTGTCTATCCCAATTACATCATTTGTTCAATTAAACCGAGTTTATTCTTCCTCTCTTCTCTATCTTATGTTCTACAACTGATTCAGTTTGATGAAATTAGAAGTTTAAAAATATCAATAGACAAATACTGATTTCCTTCTTAAATACTACAAACGGCAACCGGTTTTCAGATTCGAATGACTCGATTCAACCATTTCTTAACTTCTCAAAACATAGCCTGGTATGATGAATTACAAATCGAATTAGTAGAATTCAGTTAGAACAAATTTTTTAAATGCTTAATTTTCTCTCATTTTCCGGCTACTTTCTCTGCAACCAAAGAGATAACTGAAACAACCGATTCATATTTATATGATTTTAAAGTTCAATGCACTAGCTAATAATTGAACTATGATATCTCAACTTTCTTTCCGTGACAGAGCTTCAAAAGAAAATTCAAAATATAGAACAATTTAATGTTAAAATTCAGTTGAAATTTTCAATTTCACAGATTTATTCAACAAAGTAATAAGATTCAGAAAAGGAAAACTATATGACCTGGGGGAAGAAATTGGAGACGTCCAAGCCTTGAGCGATGAGATCGAGCTGTCGCTTAAGAGCTTCGCATCTCTCGGAATCGTATTTGCTGTCCAAAAGCGGTGAGATGTTAACGTCATCGGGATCGTCGTAAAGGTGAGCATCGATTCCGATCCGGGACACCATCGTCGATGCCTCCGCCGTTGCTCCGAACTGAGGAAATACTTTTCAATTACGATTTTCCTTTTTCTTTCTGTAATTAAGAATTAGTATTTCAGATTTGTCATTTTCAGAAACGTTACAAAATTGTTTTAGGATGCAATTTACTACTTGATAATCTAAACTCGTTTAAATATATTAAATCTTAAAATTATTTAATCAAAAATATAAATATTTTTTAGTTAGATGAATAGAACATAAATACACCATTTATTCTTTTTTATAAATTATTAACGAATAACAAATAAATATTTAATTTAACTGTAATATTTTTCTTCTTCTTAAAATGCAACAGGAATACACAAATGGTGGAATCAGCCATGCCTGCTTAACTTTATTTGAATTCGATAAACCCTAATTTTCCCCTTTACTTTTTCTCCTTCGGGAAAACCTTGTCGCTCCCTGTAAACCCTCTCTGCTCTCAAGCCCCGGTCACGGTCACCGTCTCCATCCTCGCCGCCGTTAGCAGGTTCGCACTACTAAAATGCCTAACCTTGTTTTCCTACTTCCATTCTTGTCCTTCATTTGCTTATGCTTTTTCTTCCTTTGATAATGTGCTGATTTTTTGTTTGGAGTAGAAAGATGTACAAATTTTTGCATTTTAATTCTTATTAATTCCAAAGAAAATGTGTAATGGAAATGCATAGTGTTGTTTATATTAGGGTTTAATTTGATTGTTTTGGTTTTCTTCCTACCATTTTAGGTTCCCTTGAGAATGGATATCAGCTCGGGAGATGATTCAGATATCAGTGAATCTGAAATAGAAGAGTACGAAGATAAATCCTATAACAAACTAAAGAATGGGAATTACAAAATCAAAGTTTCCGATGAAAAGTATAATTGCCTCTTTTGTCCCAAGAAGAAAAAGCAAGATTATTTGTACAAGGATCTCCTGCAGCATGCTTCCGGCGTAGGAAAAAGTAGTTCTGATAAAAGGAGTGTTAGAGAGAAAGCTAACCACTTAGCTTTAGTGAAGTATTTGGAGAAAGATCTTTTTGGGACTGTGGGTAGTAGTTCATCTTCCAATGCTGCGGCAGCTGTTTCTAAGGAGGAGGATCCTCTTAGTGGTTGTGACCATGGTGAGAAGCTCGTGTGGCCGTGGACTGGAGTTGTGGTTAATATTCCTACTCAAAAGTTACCAGATGGACGATCTGTAGGAGGAAGTGGATCCAAGTTGAGGGATGAGTTGATCAGGAGAGGGTTCAACCCCATAAGAGTTCACCCGCTATGGAATTTCCGTGGTCATTCAGGGACAGCACTTGTTGAGTTCCGTAAAGACTGGCCAGGTCTACATAATGCATTGTCATTTGAGAAGGCTTATGAGGCAGATCATCATGGTAAAAAGGATTGGTTTGTTAATGATGGTGTTAAGCAAGGTCTTTATGCTTGGGTTGCGCGTGCTGATGACTACAAGTCAAGTACCATTATCGGGGAACACTTACGCAAGATTGGTGACCTTAAGACCATTTCTGAGCTCATGGAGGAAGAAGCCAGGAAACAAGACAGACTTGTAATGAATTTGAATAATATCATTGAGACTAAAAATAAACATATACAAGAGATGGAACAAAGATGCTCTGAAACTTCCAAGTCCCTTGAGGCCTTAATGGAAGAAAAGGATAACCTTAGTCTAGCATATAATGAAGGTGTGTTTTAAGTTTTGGCACGTAGGTTGAGTTTTCTTATAAAAATTAATAGTAAAGTATCCGTTCTATTCATCTGTTGTTGTTTATTGGTTTTAAACTGTTCACTGTCTTTAGTTTAGTCCCACTTCCCACTCCGTTACATGTCATTACTGTTTTTTACTACATTGTGGAGTTACATTAATCTTTATGTTTGAAATTGTTTTTTGGTACTACTGTGTCTCAAAGGTATCAACTCATATGAGTTGAGTTCTTATTAAAAAGCTAGCTGTAAGATATTCATTCGATTTCATCAATTTGTTTATTCTGTTTTGAACTGTTGAGTGTCTTCTGCTTAGTTCGTACTTTCAAGTCTTACATGTCATCACTGTTTTTTACTGCATTGGTGAGTTACATTATCTTTATGTTTGAAAATGTTTTCTGCTACAGTGTCTCAAAGGTTTCAACACATCTAGGTTTAGTTTTCTTATAAAAAAAACTAGTACAGCACGCATCCTATTCATCTGTTGGTTTTATTATGTTATAAACTGTTCAGTGTCTTTAGTTTAGTTCCCACTTTTGAGTCTGTTACATGTCACTACTGCATTTTTACTACATTGCGGAGTGACTTTATTTTTTATGTTTGCAAGTGCTTTTGGTTACTACCATGTCTTGGAGGCTTCAACTCATGTTGCTTCTGTTTACAGAGATTAAAAAGATTCAAGTAAGTGCAAGGGATCATTTCCAGAGGATTTTTAGTGACCATGAAAAACTGAAGTCACAACTAGAATCTCATAAAAATGATCTAGAGTTGCGTGGAGTTGAACTTGAAAAGCGTGAGGCCCTGAATGAAAGTGAAAGGAAAAAGTTGGCTGAGGAGCTCGAAGAGGTGCAGTGCTTCATTCTTGATTTTCACTTTTGCTTGTTGGCCCCTTCAGTTTTATATTCAAGTGTGTTTTTGGTACTGCTTACACCTCATAGTCAGGTCGTATGACCAATCTGGAATGGCTGCCATGGGAACTCTTAGTACTGGTACAAAGTTTTTTGCTTTGCAACAATCCTTGTGAAGCATCAGGTGCTGAAATTAACTTTGTTGTTCCTCATTGGCAGTCTTGATAGAAATACATGTGATAGATATAGTTGTTGATTTTCAAAGTTATGGACCAAATTTGGGAGTTTCAAGTTCTAATCTTTCTCCTGAATATAAATGTAAAACATATATTTCTAAGGCTGAATATATTGCAGGGTACAAATCTACAGTTAATGAGTTCCTGCCTGAATTTGTTTTGCAGCCCCAGTTGATGTGTTTTGTTTTTAGTCATATGCTTGGGAATGTCAGTCAAAACATCAAAACTAACGTAATTTTTCTTTCAGAATGCCGTTCAAAACAGTGCACTGCAATTGGCTGCTTTAGAGCAAAAAAAGGCCGATGAAAATGTTATGAAATTGGCTGAAGATCAGAAGGTTTGTTTGCTATTCACGCCTCTTTCTTTAATACCGGAATACTCCTTGCCAGTTTGAGAATGTGGAGATTTATTATTGTGAGTGGACATCAATTATACAGAGGCAGAAGGAGGAACTTCACAATAGGATAATTCAACTTGAGAAACAATTAGATCAAAAACAGGCACTGGAACTGGAAATCGAGCAACTGAGAGGATCATTGAACGTAATTAAGCACATGGGAGATGAAGATGATATAGAAGTTCTGAAGAAGGTGGAGGCAAGTCTTAAAGAGTTGAGAGAAAAAGAGGGAGAGCTTGAAGACTTAGAAGCATTAAACCAAACTCTTATTGTAAGAGAGCGTAAGAGCAATGATGAACTGCAGGATGCTCGCAAAGAACTAATTAATGTGAGTTCCTTTTTGTTTCAATTTCTAAAATCCAACTGCATGAACCCAAAAGGTCTTGAGAACTTCACCTAATGAGTATAATCATAGACATTAATGAGCAGGTGTTCTTCAGTTTCAAAGTCTTCTAGGGACATTTTTTTCAGATAATGGATAATTGGAAATGTGATTGTTTTGCAGAAAAGAGAGAGAATCCAAATAAAGTATGTCCAGTGGACAGTAATGCAGAGATTTCCTATTTTCTCGTGGCATTTTTCTAATTAGTTGTATTTGAATGCTTTTCCTCATTAAAAACTAAATGATACAAGCAAAAGATTGGATAATGAAGATGTTTCTAATTTGATCTAAAGCAAGTTTGTCTAATTCTGTAGAAGGTTTTTTTGCGAGGAATACTACAGTTCTATTGCCCTGCACTTTGAGATGAACGTGGGTTAGACTCGTGGTTTATCAGCTTATTCCCTGAGTTTGGCTTGATGCTGTTTGATCTTGTTACAAGCTTCTCTTTTTTAAGAAGTGCTAAGCTACGCACTTTTATAACCCTTAAAAAGAAATGTTCCTATCCGGCTATTTTTAAAACTGTCTTTTACTTGGAATATTCAGGTGTATGACTGCTAATCGATTTTTGAACTACTTTGTGGATATAATTTCTGGAAAATGTCTGCTTTAGCTTTTTGTGTGCTCATCCCGATTCTCTTGCCAGTCAGGAAGCACTGACCTGTTAACTTTATAGGGATTAAAAGAAATATCCAGTCGTTCACAAATTGGTGTCAAGAGAATGGGAGAGCTTGACAGTAAACCATTCCTTGAAGCAATGAAGCAAAGGTATAACGAGGAACTAGCAGAGGAGAGAACTTCAGAAATCTGCTCATTGTGGGAAGAATATCTGAAGGATCCTGACTGGCATCCTTTCAAGCGCATTAAACTTGAAGGAGGAGAAGAATATCAGGTTTTCATTTCATGACACTCATGAACTTTTTGCTGCCGATTCCCTTCTTTCCCTTTCCTCAAATTTATATTTTTCGCTTGATAAACCATGTTAGTTTGCATAGATGTCATATATTATATATAATATTATATGTATTTATATAGAGCAATATACATTGTAAATTTAGGTAGACAGCCATAAGCCTAGCCAACAACCAGCAAAGCTAACACTTAAAGCCGGCTATCCTAAAAGGTAAATGTAGGTAAAACTGGTCAACATTGAAGCATGTCAGTGAACCATATATATATTATATAGGGTTACGATCTACTTACACAGTATAAAACTTAGAAGTTTTACACGTTTTTTAGATTATTGGATTAATTGATTTTAATGGCCGAGATTAAAACTTTTAAATTAAGGATAATCCACTTATTTTTTTCTGTAAAAATCTCCTCATTACCTACCGTTAATATCAGCCGTCCATTTTCACTAATCCAACGATCCAAAAAGCGTACAGTGTCATTGGATCCTAACCCATATATATGTGTATATATATATATAATAAGATTACTTTCTGTTGTAGAGTCTCTAGTATAATAGACTTGAAGTCCATTCAAGGTTTTTATGTGAAGCACCATATTGCTTGTTTACTTTCTATTGTAGAATCTCTAGTATAATAGACTTGAAGTCCATTCAAGGTTTTTATGTGAAGCACCATCTTGAATCTCTAGTATAATAGCTTTGAAGTCCATTCAAGGTTTTTATGTGAAACATCATCTTGCTTGTTTACTTTCTGTTGTTTCCATCACGGAATGAGTTTCTCAAAGTCGGTATTTCTATATCAGGAAGTAATTGATGATGAAGATGAAAAGTTGAGAGATTTGAAGGATCAGATGGGTAATGAAGTGTATAAGTCAGTCACTTCAGCCATAAAGGAAATAAATGAATACAATCCAAGTGGGAGGTACATAATTTCTGAGTTATGGAATTACGGAGAAGGAAGAAAAGCGACACTGAAAGAGGGTGTCGTATTTTTACTGAAGCTCTGGGAAAATGCTAAACGCAAGCGAGGAATGACCTGAAGGTCGAAAATATGTTTTTCAGGTAGCCATTGCCTAAAGGAGTGAAACTTAGGATTTTGCTAATGAGTGCCCTAAAAAACCTCATTAAGGTTGCTATACATATAAAATAATCAGCCATTGATTTTAGAAATATTGAATAAGGCTGTCAACTACTGCATTTAATATAATGCTTTTACTATAAACAATATTGGCACTCGTTGGCAAAACAATTTACTACAATGTTGCTTGTTGAGATGTTTCTTTTACAATGAGTCACTGATTGTTTTTCGTTTTTCTTTTCATCACAGGAAATAATTTGCTGACTGCCTATTGGGATCAGTATCCTTGGGGCAACGAAAGCAAAGAATGCATCTCCATAATATCTGATTAGGTTTGTGTGTGTATTATTGTCTGTTTCTACATAATTGAATTCCATGTCAAATAATTTTCAGCTCCCAGGCCAGGATACACATATTCCTTGCTGGGAAGAAACTGCATTCATGATAACATGTAGAATTCAAGCTCATGGAGACATCCATGTCGGATATGTTGTTGGTGTAAGAACTAAGAATTGATTATCTAATAGTATAGTCTACAGGTTAGGCTATGTTGTACTTCAACATTTTCGTTAACGTGGGAGTCTGAAGTGATGTAGCACTTCAAACAGGGACATTGCTGTAATGTATTGTGTGGTGTAAGTTAAGCTCAATTGTTTTTTATGGCTGCATTGCATTTAGCAAGTAATAAAGAAAGGTAGGATGTAAAACGACATTGTTGCATAAACAAAGGCCTTGAGAACTTCTCAGGCCACGGTACCGAACTGAGAAAAAAACTGCATTCAGCATTGTGACATCCATGTTGGGAATGTTGGTGTAAGAACTGCATATATAATGTAGTCAATTAGACTATGTTGTCAAGTCGTAGTGTATTGTATTGCGGGTTGTAAGTTAAGTTCGATGATTTGCATTGCATTTATCGAGTCGTAATGAGGTACGATGTAAAGCACATTGTTACCGTGTTTGAAAAAAAAAAGGCTATGGGGGAAATGTTGTCGATATAAGAACATGTAAGGTCAACTGTTTTTCAGAAATGGCTAATGCAACAGCGTTTCAACCCGGGACAGTTTTCAAGTGCAATTGTTATGAACTATCCTACTTATAAGCATATTAAAATTTTTAAATACTAATTACTCTTTTATCCAACCTTTTAAAAACACCTCTATTCGAAATGGGTACATCAAAAATTATTAAACGTTTTTAACCAAATTCAGTTTGCTTTGAATCTGAAATCTGAATTAACTCGTAAGTTCAGATAATTATTTATTTAATATTAAAAAGAATTATTAATGTTAGAGATATGATCTGTTTATACATTGTAAAATTTAAAAACTGTACATATTTTTTTGGATTAAGAGATAGGATCTAAGGATTTGTTGACAAGTGTAAAATCTATATATTTTTTGGATCGTTAGACGAATAAAAACTAATAGTTGAAATTAGAGAGATCATACTTAATAACCATCTTAATTTGCATCTATATTTCAGAAAAAAGAATGAAAAGTGAGCAAAATAGACATGTGACATAGAAAAGCATGGAGAGTAGGATCCAGCTCAAATAAATTGGTTCGTACATTCAATTTAGTGATGTTATGGTTTGTCGAATTTGCAGTTTTTGTATGTAGTTAATCTCTTTCTAATGAATCATATGTCAAGGATCTAAAGAATGTTTGCTTAATCTCCCTGTTCAGTTATTGACCAAACCCAAAAGAGAGAATCAAAATATACAGGAGCTTTGAAATTAAGAAATGAGAGGTACTAAATTATTGATTTTTTTCTTTAAGACTAAATTAATTGGATGTGTAAATATGAAGAATTAGATGTGCTATTATGTCAATTTTTGTTAACTGCCACATCGTCTGCCGTTAAATTATAGACGGTACTAGATCAACTTGTTATTTTTTAAAGTTGGATGACTATTTTATAACTTTTCATAATTGGGAGTTTCAACATAAAATTCCCCTATAACCGGGGGACTATTTTTGTAGTTTACCCTATAATATAATAGTAATTAATGTATGACGATAGGACCCACACTCATCACACTACAACTTTGTAGTCACCCTACACATAGACTTAAAAAATGCAGAATTAGTGATGCAATGGGGGGATAAAGTTCATTGCTAAATATTTTTGTTTAATTGTTTATAGTGGTTGATTTAGAAATTTAAAAATAAAGATTTAAAATATTTTTGTTTAAATAGGTATGCAATTTTTTTTCTATTTTCACACTGAATTAATTTTTTTAAAATAAAAATAAATTTAATTTATTTTTTTAAATGGAGATGCGAATGCAGCCTACCAGGATTGCATGCATGATGCATCCGCCCCTAATTGGTTAGATTACCAGCTTTTGACTTTTGTAATAAGTTGATGTCTATATTTTATGAAAAATGAGAGATTTGTGGTTGAAAATTCCAATTTATAATATTTAAATGTAAAATTTTCAATCTATTTGTTCTTAACATCCATCGAAGAATTCATCTTCTACACTTGGTTTGAAGAGAAGCAGGAAAATAAAATTAATGATAATAACAAAGATTATTATTTGATACATAGTATGTGAATATTTGATAAATTAGTCATAAAAAAACATCCAATTTTTGCTTATAAAAGCAAATTAATGTTATTTGAACATGGATTTTTTATTTATTTAGTAGTCCTAACTTAATTTATAAAATAAGAAGAAGAAAGAAACCAGGTAGGGTTTACTACTTGTGTAGCTTGACAAATTGGGTGTGAGCTTTTCCTTGCATTTTCCTGGAAAATTTTTCTCTAACAAAATCAACATACTTGATATTTCTATACAGTCTGGGGTGGTTTTGGTCGTCTATCATTGTCTCAAGTGGACCAATTTCTTGTTCATCGTCTGGAAACATGAATGTTGCAACTGATATTCTTGGTTTCTTCTCATTTGTTACGCCTCTATGTTCGATGCTTTTGTACATTCCATTGCTTTGAATCTGAATAGAGGAGAAAATTAAAAAATATATAGCATAAGAGGCCTAATATATATTTGGAAGTTTTACACGTTAAGTTAAAATGAATATCTGAGATTAACAGTAGGATATGTCACTTAAAAAAATAAAGAATTAATTTTAGTCATCCATTTTACTCATCAAACGATCTCAAAAAAACGTATAAAATTATAGTTTAATTATTTAAAAAAATTAATTTAATTAAGCTGGAGTGAGGTGGTATAGGTTACCTCAGTGGCATCGCCAACGTTGACGACAAGTGAATTCGGGACAGGTTTAACAGGGACCCATGCATCGTTGTGCTTAATATGGAGGCCGGTGACGTCATCATCTTGCAACAACAAAGTGAAGCTTGTTCCATCAGAGTGGGGGCTAATGCCGAGAACAAGATCAGGCCTCGCACAGATTGGGTAATAATTCATTCTTATGCCTTGTTTCAGGTCCCCTTGCAATCTTTTCAACCCATCTCTTTCCAACCCCATCAGCACCGACAAGTTTGCTTGGAGTTCCTCGGCTACCTTTTGCATTTCTCTCAAGTATTCTTCCATTGTTTCCCTTGGAAAATCAATACCACATATGAATACAATACCCTTACCGAATGTAACAAACATAAATTAAATTGGTCTCCTCGAATTAGTTTGGGAAGATCTGCCCCTTATGTGTAGTATTAGAGATAAACATTTTATCCGACTCAGTCGGGTTTCAACTTGACCCTGCTCGAACGAGTCATATTTTTTTAAATAAAAATCTGGTTGAGGTCGGGTAAGGTCAGGTTTTTATTAAGGGTGAAATCGAGTTGGGTTGGGTCAGGTTTAGGGTTGAAAAATATCTGACCCGACCCAAGACTAACGGTGTAATTTCTCCTTAAAATTTTTAGGGATATTTATAATAATACCCCCGCTTTATATATATTTTTATAATTATGTCCTTAAAATTGGAATTTTATTAACAATTTAGTCCTTAAAATTATTATTTTTTACAATTAAGTCCCCTAAAATTATTTTTTAACAATTAGGTCCTTAAAATTATATTTTTCTATAGGCCGAGTCGGGTCGGATTCAAATTTAGAGTATTTATTTTCGGGTTGAATGAGTTGGGTTTTTAAAGACTGTGTTCGGGTTGGGTTCGAGTTTAGGATATTTATTGTCGGGTTGGGGTGGGCAAAAACCCAACATGTGCCCGTCGATATTAGAGGTGACAAACGGGTCATTCGGTTCGGTTTCGGTTCGGGTCATTTCGGTTCTGACTGCATTCGATTTAAATTCGGTTCAATTCGGTTCGGGTCTATGGTGATTTCGGTTCGGGTATCGGGTCAGGACATCGAGTTGGTTGATTTTCGGTTCGGTTGATTTTGGGTCTGTTATTTTCGGATCGGTTGATTTCGGGTCGGGTCAGGTCAATATCGGGTTAATAGGAGATCGATCAGTTTTAGCCGGGTTTTTAGGCCGAGTTAGGTTTTTCCACCCTATATATGACTTTATATAGCATGTATATTTGACTTTTTGATAAGTTGTACGACAGTTCACATCTCATCTTTATTTATTTATTTTAATATATTTTCTTAATTTCGGGTTGCCTTCGGTTCGGTTGCTTTCGGTTCAGGTGAAATCGGTTTGGTTCCATTCGGTTCGGTTGAAAATCGGTTTGGGTTCATTCAGTTCGGTTGAAAATCGGTTCGGGTCAATTTTCGGTTCAATTGAAATTTGATTCGGTTTCGGTTCAGTTTATTTCGGGTTTCGGATCAAATTCGAGTTATCGTGTTCAGGTCAATTTCGGGTCTCGGTTCGGGTCTCAAGTCAAGTTTGTCAGGTCTAATTGATATGCATGTTTCAATGAAATTAAGAAATTAAAAATTATAAATTAAAGGATACTTATTCGATGCACTGCCAATAAAAATTTTCTTCCACAAGCATGCTTTTAAAGCTGCCACATACTCATTTTAAGGTCTCTAACCCCTAACTCTCAAAAGAGTCTAAATTTTTAATCATAAAATATATTCTAAAATCTTAAAACTTAACAAAAAACACTAAAAGTCTAACTATAAACCCTAAACATAAACACTCGTGGAAAACAAATAATTTATTATCGGTGCATACAACATTTTCTCTTAAATTAAAAAGGGAACGGAAGCGATCAACCGAACAAATTAAACCGATTTATAATCTAATCGATATAGTAATTAAATAGTGGTAAAGCAATAATATACGTACTTAAAACCTGGTAAAGCGAGGGGCCAGAACTTGTACTTCCTGCTTTCAGAAGGGACAGTGATTAAATAAATCATGTCGGACCAATCAAGCTTTTGATTCTCAGATACTACGAAGTTTTGGCCATATCCTTGGATTTCATTTTCTGCCTTTGCGTACTTGTTTTTCTCTTCAACTGGCAGTTCAAAGAAAGCTGATACAGCTGCTTTCATCTTCTCCAGGACCTCCTCTTTCACCCCATGATTTATCAACTGTTCAAAAACAGTCACATTTGAATTTGGTTCGTTCAACAACATAATACACTCAAACTTAGCTCGATCGAATTTTTTGAACTCGACTCGAAACAAAATAAAGCGGCGTGGAGTTTATTTTACCTGGAAAAAGCCCCAGTCCTTGCAAGCAAGGTGTAGCTTCCTGGTTTCATCTTCATCACCTTTGGCTAGAGAAGAGAAATCTATGAAAGGAATTTCGTGTAAATCAGACAAGTTCTCGGAAGTGATTGGCCTGTCCTTGTTTTCATGAACGTATCTGTCGGGAACTGATTGGAAATCGTTTTTCACAATCTCCTGGATGCTTGGAACTGGTAAAGATTTACCCCAGTTGAATTTCTCGCCTCCATTCCCAACCTCCATTTCCATTTTCTAGTTTCGGAATATTGGTTTTCTCAGGGGGTTTTATGAACAAGTTGAGACGAAAACGGGTTACGGGTTTTATGGTTACTCTGGTGCTTTGTTCTTGTTTGATTGGATGAGTTTATATAACGTGACAAGCTTGAAAATTCTTGCGTTTTTATTATTATTATATTTCAATCGTCAATGGCGGTTATTAGTTGTTGTTTTATTTGTGAGGAGTTTTCGAGTTATTTGGGAAAATCAAATTATGGCGATTTGACGTCAGGAAAAAATCTATTCATTTATGAAGGTTGAAAAATTCAATACCGGAGAAATTAAAAATGAACTGGGAATTATATTTGCGGGTTACCAAACTGTTCTTATTTGTTTTTTAATATTTTATTAAGTTGTGAGTTTTAAATTTAGAGTTTTTATTTTTATTTTAATTTTTTCTATCCTTTAAACATAATTAATATTAGAATTAAATTTATAAACAAAAACTAAAAATGAATTATTAGGTCCACATTACATTATCATTTTCAATAAGACGAAAAAAAGCCATGGAACAGCTTGTTATTCACAAGTTGGCTCAATTTCTAGACCTTACTAAAATTCAAATCCTGTTGTTGTAATATTTTTAAATAAATTTGAAGGTAAGCGGTGGAAAAGTGATGATGTTTATCTTAAGATATTCAGTTTAAAGACTTATTTGACAATTAGCGAATAGTTGATAGCTGATTACATTAGCTGATTTGACTAGCGGATTGTATTAGCTGATTGTATAAAAATGTTGGTAAAATTAACTGATAGTTGATAGCTGTTTAATTATTTAAACAAGCAAAATGACATATAAGGACATTATTATATTCGATGTTTGTTTGAATAGTTTATTAGTTATCAATATTTTGTATCGAAAAAATTACGTTAATAATGTGATGGGCTTTTTTCCAATATATTGCATCAGACATATTATTTCTAAGAATATTGTTGTTTGAATAGCTGCAAGTGAAGTCGGATTCTGAAGAATTCGATTGTGAAAAAAATGCCCAAAGTCTTGGCCATAAGGATCTGACTTTAGGGGGAAATTTCCCCAACGTCTACCCCAAAAGAATCCGACTTTACCCCAAAGTCTACCCCAAAAGGATCCGACTTTACCCCAAAGTCTACCCCAAAAGGATCCAACTTTGGTCTATATTCCTCATGCCCCACCTGCTGCAGTCTGCATGTGTACATGCATGAAAAAATGGGTTCTGATTCGAATATAGGTTCAGGCTAGGTTTAGGGTTTTATTTTTGGGGAAGGGTGGGTGGCAGATTTATTTTTTGGGAGTGGTGGATGTGATTTTTGAATGGTGATGGGTTTAGGGTATTTTAAAATGTATATGGGTAGAGGTTCAAAATTTGTAGTTGTTAGTAAATGAGGGATATGGGTAGTATAAGGGATACAAATGTAATTTTTTTGTTAAATAGTTAAGTTAAGGTTGGAATGGAGTTAAGTTTCAAGAAGAGGAAGAAGATAAAGAAAATAGTGGGAAAATATTATAAGTAGATTCAAATTTTTTTTAGAGTTTCGTTTTTATTTGAGATTGGTAATTTTATTTTGTATGTTTCATATATTTTTTATTTTATTCATGTAGTTTATAATTTGAGTTAGTTTGAATTTGGATTGGATTTGGATATTTTTAAAATTTATTTGTAGAGTTGATTTACTATGTTAGAAAAAAATTATTATGTTCTTTTTTATTAGTATATTAGGAAATATATTCAAACTATATATTTTAGAAAAATAATATAATATATTTATTAAAAAGATATATATATTTGAAAAAAACTCTTCCACGTTGTTAGTATCGGAAGTTAATTTTTAAATTTTTTTTATTATGAACAGTTTGATTTAGTATGTTTATTTTGATCATGCAGAGAAAATGAGCAATAACAAATTTATGTTCATTACAATGGACAAATGGTGAAAACTGATGCCGGGGTTGTATTTGATTCTGAAAGCAGTACGAAGATGAGACTCGAGAAGGAAATCATGCTTCGAGAAATAAAGGAGAAAGTATCACAGAAAATTATAAAAGAAATTCATGGTTTACGTTACCGATGGATGACATGCGACAATCCAGTAAGATATTGTGCAATCACTCTCCAAGATGATGACGATGTTGCAATGATGATCGCAGAGCATGATTCTATGGGAATTTGATATATCGAGTTGTTTACCGAGGTGCGTGATGTTCTCGGCCCATCTAGAAACGTAGTTGGAGAATCTACTCAAATAAATTTTGGTGATGAGATTGATATGCCCGAAGGCAGTTTTGTTGTGGGACATCAAATGCATTTCATCCATCCGGGCCTTCAACATATGCTTCATCGCACGGGCCGGGTGTTGATCCGATTGTTGAAGCTGATGTAGAACCCTTACGAGGTCGATGGGGAGAAACACTTGATGATTCCAGCGAAGTTGAAGATATTAGGGATCCCGATTTGTTCCCTGATGACGTTAGTGCAACCCCTGATTTTGGTATTGGAGAATTCGTTTCGACCGGGGGTGACATTACATTCTATGAACCTTCTTCTCACATGAGTTTGGTGGATTTCGATGCGATGAGGGCGTCTGAATTTATGAATTTGTCCCGATTAACTTCTAGTCAGCACAGTAAATTATATATTAAGCTTCAATTTGATGAGAAGAATGAAGCTATATTGGCAGTGAAAGAGTACAACATCAAGAACCACGTGGACTACGTTGTCGCAGAATCCAGCCAGAGGACTTTCTTTGCCAAATGTGTGAAACACGGATAAGAGTGCAATTGAAAGATCCGAGTGACAAAGCTTCAAAGGTCAAATCATTGGGAGGTCACAAAGTATAATGGTGATCACACATATTTATGAACTTCCATCGACCAGGACCACCGGAAATTAGACTCTAGCGTAAAAAGTCATCACATGATAAAGTTGGTTGAAGCAAATCCACAGGTTCCCGTTTCAACGATTCAGGCAAACATTTGGAAATAATTTGAATACCAAATAAAATACAATAAGGTGTGGCGTGCAAGGAATAAGGCAATGGACTTGGTGTACGGTGATTATGATAAGTCGTACAACGAGCTACCGGCTTTATTAGTAGCATTGACACATTTTTATCTCGGGCACCATAGCGAGGTATCAAACCAAGGATACGTACAACCGAGAAGGCCAAATTGTTGAAGGCCATAAATTTTTTCATCAATTTTTTTTGGCGTTCAAGCCTGCCATCGAAGGCTTTCCCTATTGCAAACGTATGATCCAAGTCGATCGCATATGATTGTATGGGAGGTACTCTCATATACTGTTGGTTGCTATTGTGCAAGATGGAGACAGTAACGTCTTCCCAATTACATTCGCAATTGTTGAGCAGGAGATGACGTATGCTTGGAATTTCTTTTTGATTAATTTATGTGAGTATGTCGTCCAAGAAGATGGGGTCTGCATTATATCCGATCGAGGGACGCGTATCAAAGCAGCAATTAATCGAGACGTAAGTCATTGGACATCGCCATACGCATACCCTGACTAATGTATTCGTCATATCGGTAAGAACAACTACGAGCGGTTCAAAAATAAATATCTTCGCAGTGAGATTGTAAGCATGGGTAAGCATCTTTTTTTCAAACTAAGTTATATTTTCATATACATTTATTTATTTATACTTTTTTATTTGTGTCGATGCTAATAATATTATGACACAGGATATCTACTAACGTGGCCACATTTTGAGAGGAAGATGGCGAATTTAATGAAGTACGGCGAGCACGTTTGGAGTTAGGCAAACGATATCGAGACTAAAAAGTGAGTTCCCACCGATACATGTAAATGACTACTAACCTTGTGGAGTGCATAAATAGAGTACTAAAAGGATCATGTCATCTCTCAATAGCAAGCCTGGTGAAAGAGACGTACTATAGGTTGGCGAAAGTTTGGGTAGTTAAAAGGAAGGAAATTGAGGCCTTAATAAATAGGGCAAAGTTGAGCTCCCAACCTTGTGACAAAAATGAAAGAGAATATGACGAAAGCAACGTCGTTGAAGGTTCACAGCTTCGACCGAATCAATTAGACATTTGATGTTGTTGGTGCTAGACGCAATAGCGAAACAACGCACTCAAATGTATTTTGAGTCGATTTCAGACATAGGTGGTGTGATTGTGAAGCATTCCAGGCATGGCGATATCCATGTACTCATACAGTTGCAGCGTGTATGCATGTAGGGGTTAACTCGTACACTTTTGTAGATGAATGCTTCAATCTCCACATGATGGTCAATATTTACAAAAGTGAGTTCCCACCGATTGCAAATTTAATTTATTAGCCATCAGTGGAGCATGAAAAATGGTTACCGAATCCTACACTCCGTAGATCTCCAAATGGCCAACCTAGATCGACTCGCATCTATACCAGTATGGATCTTCATGATAGAGAGAATGGACAACGAAAGAGTTGTACCATATGTAGGGCCGAAGGACATTCCAGATCAAATTGTCCAAATGAACCAAGATTCGTGTCAATACCTCAGTATTTCCAGTGTTTGTATTTGGAAATATTATTAATGTGAATGTTATATTACGTTGTCCAATTTTTTTAATTAATCAGTAGTAATTTAATTATTTGACTACTTTCCAAAATTCAACCACATTCATACATATTATTAGTGTGAATTAAAATATAAATATCTAGAAAAATATACAACATAATATTAAGAAATTAGTTTGATAGGTTATAATTATATACTCTTTATAGTGATTAATTCATTCATATTCTAATTATATCTTGAGCTTAATTGCGGAAATTATGTTTGTTTTGATATAGAAGGTGAAATATGGATGTAATGGTGAATATCAGCTCAAAAGCATACTTTTAGCTTCCCAAGTGAAAATCAAGTCCTTATGGAAATAAAGGTACAAGATTAATTTGATTAATTTTGTTTTAGTCATAGTTCAACAACAAGTTTTTTGCTCAAAGAGTTTCGATTGAAGTGAATAAAAAATATTAGTTCAAAATCATTAGTAAAACAGTTTGGCAAATCATTTTCTGCGTAATTTGTGACCATGACGGGGTATGGTCGAAAGATACCTTGGAGGCGGTCGTTGAGCACGTCGTGGCCTCTGTGGTGCATAGGGTTTCTCTTCAGCATCATCTTCAACATCCTCAGTCACCGAGGGCATAGGTGGTGGTGGTGTGAAAAAATCCACGGCTCTCATATTATCTAGTGAATTCAGGAAATTTTGTATTTCCTGAAAATGTATATTCTCGCCCAAGTTCGAGTAATTGAGTGACTGTGGTAAAATAAACTCGGGTCTGTATAAATTAGGTTCATCAAACCCTACATTACCTGAAGAGCTCCCTCCCACATTACCTGAATAGCTCGAGCCTACTGGTGGATATACAAATGTAGCAGGCTAAAAAACACGGTTCTTTAGAAACCGACATCAACAAACCCCATATTATCTGAGGATTTCGAGAACACTTCCGGTTGTATACAAGATTCTTTTTCCCATACAGCCATTGGCGTTACTCTGCTCATATCTGGCTCCAATGTCGTTGGCCAACCTTTAGGGTTTCTACTATAAATATGTCGCCCCTGTGATGAGCCCGTTGCAGCCTTCAATTATTTACCTTTGCCTCCATATCTTTTTCCAAAACCTTTCGCATTCATCTTGTTCTTTCTGATTTATTAAGTACGGCATTCCAAGACTACGATAATAGATCATGTACTCTAAACTCTCGAAATCAAAATCGATAGCTTTCATTGGATGGTGTTCCGGCACCGACAAACCTCTGTTGTTCCACAAAGAAATATAGTCACTATGTTCGACTTCCCAATCCGTATCTGGCCTTCCACGTCCATCATAGGCATAAAGATGGTAATAGTCACGTGGAATGCGCATAATAGGCTGGTGGAAGCCAAATTGCCTCAACACTCTATCTGCAAAGTGGAACTCAACAGTAATGAAATGGATCAACGATGTAAGACTACACCATAAAACTGAATATTTCATCAAATATTCTGGTACAAATATATGGTCATCTTCGTAGGTCTTCCTAATAAAGTGCAAAAAATAATGGTTTATAATAATACATCTAACTAACTAAGATGTGAAAAATACATTTAACGTCAAAAATTACTTTCTACTCATATACCTGCTATTGATAATGAGAATCAATAAGAGGTCTACAAACTCTGACGTTGTTGTGCGCCAACCCCGTCTCATGTTTTTCCTTACACCATCTGCATACAAATAATAATAATATTTAGAGAACAAGTTAATTTAATTAATTTAAAGATTCAACTAAGAATAAGGATATATATTTACCTTGCAACAAGAGGAAATTATATATGTGTTTGAGTAAGCGGTGTAAAAAAAGGAAGCCACTGCCAAGCCTACGCTTGCAACAATAACAAACAACCACCAATACCGCCTACCCTCTTACTCTTTTGCAGTATAGCGTCATTGCATAACTCACGATACAAGCACGCTAATATAGTTGATCCCCAACTATATTTACAACTATATTTCCAAGGAGTATCCAAAAAACGAAGATACCTTACCCTGACCATATTGCCAGATTTATCCGGCATCAGTATCCCTCTAATCATCTGTAGGATATATGCTCGACTGATCATATAAATTTCATCAACTGTATTATACTCAGCAGTTGAAATTCACTCTCTAGCCAACACATTTTCAAACGAGCCCCTCTCACGTTACTTTCATAGGGTACCTTCCCAAGGTACCTTTCACAAATTTCAGCAGTTGAGCCCTCGGTACGCTCAACCACTGGCTTCCCATTTACTGGGACCCCAATAAGATAAACCACGTCCTCTAGGGTGATCGTGCATTCTCCGCAAGGCATATGGAAGGTATGCGTTTCAGGTCTCCAACGCTCAATTAGAGTGGTAATCAATCCGGGCACCAACTTGTACCCACGGAGGAATGAGGCATGATAAAATCCTGTCATATATAAGAAATTCACGATTATGTGTTCTAGGGGTTTGTCTACCATGCACAAATGAAAATTAAATGTATCCTCTGTATCTTGTAGTAACACATTATTTAAACATAATTATTAACAAAAAATACCGAAGCGACTGGTTTCGTAATAAATTAATTTTAAAAAAATTATACCAGCTCATCAACTCTAAGACTAGTAATGTGTTGATTCTGTAAATGCAACAATAGAGCTTGCTCAGCCATCCTATATGGCAAGTAAGAAAATATTAGTAAACCGAGACTAAATTTACCACGTTAAAAAATAACAATCATAATAAAATAAAAAAATAACTCGGATAATCTTACTTTAAACTACCATATCAAAGGGAAGGGAAAAGATTTCAATATTTGAAATTTAATTTTTAGTGTTAAAAATATGTTTAATCAATTTTACCAATCTTTCTTTCTTACTTACTTCTTACATACTTACTTCATATTTTTCCTATACCTCTATATAACGTTTTTTATTCAATCACCTATAAATAAATCTAAATACATCTAAATAAATTAACAAACTTAAATAAAATAATAAAATACAAATCAAATCAACTTACTGGACTATATTTTCTTCTCAAATATATTCAACCATAAATTAAAAAAACGTTTTTTCTCTTATATTCTTCAAACAATTTATTTTTCCATATTCTCAAAATCTCTCCACAAATTTAACACAAAATATTTAAACTATATTATCTCGAAATAACATCGAAAATTTGAACATCAAAATAAAAATTAAAAAAATAACGAACTTAAATTAAATAATAAAATATAAATTTACTTACTATATTTTCTTCTCAAATATATTCAACCATAAATTAAAAAAAACGTTTTTTTTTCTCTTATATTCGTCAAACAATTTATTTTTCCATATTCTCAAAATATCTCCACAAATTTAACACAATATTTAAACTATATTCTCTCGAAATAACATCGAAAATTTGAACATCGAAATAAAAATTAAAAAAATAACGAACTTAAATTAAACAATAAAATATAAATTTACTTACTATATTTTCTTCTCAAATATTCACCTATTTAACACAAAATATTCAAATTATATTTTCTCAAAATAACATCAAAAATTCAAACATCAAAATAAAAATTAAAAAAATAACGAACTTAAATTAAACAATAAAATACAACAAATCTACTTACTATATTTTCTTTTCAAATCCCCACTTATTTAACACAAAAAATTCAAACAACAACTTCAAAATTAATCAAACAAATAACTTACTATATTTTCTTCTCAAATATCTTCAACCATAAATTAAAAAAACGTTTTTTCCTCTTATATTCTTCAAACAATTTATTTTTCCATATTCTCAAAACTCTCCACAAATTTAACACAAAATATTTAAACTATATTCTCTCGAAATAACATCGAAAATTCGAACATCAAAATAAAAATTTTAAAAAATAACGAACTTAAATTAAACAATAAAATATAAATTTACTTACTATATTTTCTTATCAAATCTTCACCTATTTAACACAAAATATTCAAACTATATTTTCTCGAAATAACATCAAAAATTCAAACATCAAAATAAAAATTAAAAAAATAGCGAACTTGAATTAAACAATAAAATACAACAAATCTACTTACTATATTTTATTTTCAAATCCCCACCTATTTAACACAAAATATTCAAACAACAACTTCAAAAAACATCAAAAATTCAAACATCAAAATAAAAATTAAAAAATTTACGAACATAAATTAAACAATAAAATACAACAAATCTACTTACTATTTTTTTTCAAATCCCCATCTATTTAACACAAAAATCACAAATTTTAACTTAAAAACACACAAAAATCTGATTTTCGTAATTATTATAAAATAAAATATACAAAAATAAATTACAAAAAATAGTTACAAATAAAATTATTCAAAATAATAATAATAAATTACAAAAATAAAATACTTACTCTAAATAAAATCCTTCAAATCTTCTTCTTCTTCTTCAAAATATTTTCTCTACACTATTTACCTTCAACCCACCCCTATTTAACATCACAAAAATTAAATCTCAACCACTCATATCACCTACCCAATTAGATTTTACCATTCATCCAACCAATCCCAAATATACCCAATTTACGAGGCCTGCATCTGCATCTGCATCTTTTTCTTTCTCAGTTTTCATTTCATGCATGCAGAGTCGATTCATGGTAGAGGGGTTAGTCGAATTCAAGCCAAAGTTGGAGTCTAATGCCCTTGCCTTTGGGCATTTTTTCCCGCAATTTTTCCCCCAAAGTCGGAGCCTAATGGCTTTGCCTTTGGCCAAAGTTAGATACTAATGCCCTTGCATCTGGGCATTTTTTCCTCCCCAAAGTTGGAGCGTGATGGCTTTGCCTTTGGCAATTTTTTGTTCCAAAGTCGGAGTCTTATGAGGCAGCCTTTTAAGTTTACTGTTCAATCAACAATATTTCAAGAAATAAAACACCAGTTGCCATATATTGGAAAAAAACTGGTGCAATAATAACGTAATTTTTTCATTTTGTATCTATTACCGTTCAAAAAATATTTTGTATCTATTAATATTAATTAGATTATAAAAATATTTTTTAAATATAACAATAATAAGCATATTTGAAGGATTTATATATTACTTTATTATTTATATAATTATTTTATACAATTTAATTAATTATTAAATTTAAATAAAATTATAAATGTGTGAGAATAAAATAAAAAATAAAAGCATTACTTTACAAATGTCACAATATAAATATATGAGAGTGAAAATTTAAAATAGAAAAGGTTAAATTTAGGTTATTTGGAGGTTTTTGATAATTGTTAAGGGTAAAAGGGTCTTTATAACTATTATGTCAAACTGCTAATTTCAAAAAGCTCATATTAACGGCTTTTTTCAAAATTTGAGGTTTCACCCCAATCCGCTATTCACCAAACATCCAAATTAGCGGATTTGACCGATTAAACCTCTAATTTTAGTTCAAACCGATATTTACCAAACATGGCCTAAATTTACTTTGTTTGTAGGTGTGCACATTGTCAAATGGTTAAGAATTTGTATGAACAGAGTAAATCACCTTTAGACAATTCAAAAATAACAATAAATTTAAAGGTGAAAATATTATCGTGTTTATGTTTAACTTCATCTTAATATTATTTTGAATAAGCCTACAACTTAGGAGAAGAGGATAGGAGAAAATTCCAACGGGACATTGAACCCAGGACCTAAGAAATAAAAAGGGTATCCACTAAATATTTAACCACTTGCTCTAACATTTATTAACATCTTAAATAAATTTTTTAAATTAAATATATTTCTTAAATATATATAACCAAATTTAGAGGAATAAAAGGACATGAAATATGTGTACTATTATACGAACGGTCATATAGCACCATTAAAATTTAACAATTTTTTAAAGTTTTATATTTTTTTCTCTAAAACCTAGTTTTTTATTTATAGTCGCCATAAGTTTTTGTTATTTTCTTATTGTTTAACGGTACGATAACCAGTCTTAGTACTGACGTCGGTTACTGGTCTTCTTTATTTAACAATTATGTGTACTATTAAAATTTAACAACTTTTTAAAATTTTATATTTTTTCTCTAAAACCTAGTTTTTTATTTATAGCCGCCACAAGTTTTTGTTATTTTCTTATTGCTTAATGTGCGGTAACCAGTCTTAGTACTGGTTGTTGATTATTGATATTCTTTATTTTTCTTGCTTTTTATGTTTTATTTTTCTTAATTTTAATTAAAATCTTTACTTTTGTGGCACGGATTTCCTATGACTTTGTGACACGCTTTTTATTAGCATTTGTGGTTCGTCTTATATGTCGTTTATTACGATTTTCGCATACCATAGCGGTCGTTTGATGATTGTATAGAGATCCTCGTGACACTAGCTTTCTGATTTGATTCTGTCGGTGATCATAGAAAATATTGATCCCACTCGTTTGATGGTTTGTTAGCCGATATAATTAGAACTATGTAGCGGAGCAATCTGCCTGATAGTTTGATTCGCTCACCACTCTTTTTTCATCTTGTAAAGTGTCTCGTTTGGCTAGAGACAAGGATATTCGTGAAGGTTTCTAAGTTTTTATGGTATGTAAATCCCTATAGAAGGGTTTGCTTTTCTTTACACCTTTTTCTAAAATTTTTAGTGGACTAGTTTCTTTTTTTTTCTTTTTTTTGATGTATTGTATTTATAATATCTTTCTTTATGATTCATAAATTAAGATGCCATTATTAAAAAAAACTGTCATTAATATTTAAAAAAGTTTGACGCTTTAGTTTTTATTCCATTAAAAACATCACTCTAACTATTTTTTAAGAGTTTTTACATATAAGTCCGTTTAGTTTTATAAAATATTTTTTTATTTTTACAAAATAATTTTTATTTTTATTTTTTAAAAATTAAAAAATAAGTTTGGTTAACTGGAATTGAAACTTATTTTCAAAAATTAAAACAATGAAAATGTGTTTGTATATAACTTTTCAAAATGGAAATGAAAAAATAATTATTAAATAATTAAAATAAAATATAGTTAGAAAAATGTTATCATTATAATAATAAACAAAATATGAGTAAATAAACCAAAATTTTAAAAAATGACATTAGAAGAATTCGAACTTATGTTAAAATTAAAAACTTTATTTTCATATTTCTCAACTCTTCTAAAATTGAAAATAATAAAAATATATTTTCTATGTTTCAAATTTTCACTTGTTTTTGTTTTCATTTTCTAAATTTACAACCAAACACATTTTCTTCATTGTTTCTATTTTCCAAGAAAATAAAAATAAAAATTTACTTCATTCTCTAGAATTAAACGAATTTGTTACTTTGATTATAATCCATATAAATTTTGGTTGGTCAAAATATGTTTCTTTTAGTTTTTAAAAAATAAACAGTATTTTTTAAAAAATTGAAAATAAGAAATGAAAACAAAAATATTTCTCGGAAATCAAATCAAACCAAAGCCTTAGTTTATTTTTTAGTAAATAATTGGTATTATGTATATTTTGATATATACATATTTTCTAGTTGTATTCATTTATTTTTCATGTTACATTTCAAAATATTATTATGTATGTAATTTAATTATTTTTATTTTTACATTATGTTTTATACAAAGAATGTGGTTAACAAATTAAATTGCACGTTACTTTACGATCTATACTCGATCCGCACAAAAAAATGTTTTAAAACTATTTAAATAATTATTTTATTTTATTTTTAGAATATGTATTAAAAAGATTGGTTAGAGTGTTAAGTCACATGTCAATTTAGAGTTTTCACAAGTTAGAAAATTAGTTTAAAATAATTATTTTGACATTAAATTTAATGATTTGTTTAAAGGGTATCTGCATGTTCACTATTCAAATTTTAAAAATCAGGACATAATCCTTTAGATTTATTTTTTTTACTTATATAATTCAATATTATATTTTTTCACATTTTTAAAAGGACATTGAAACTCCCAGCCTCTAAATTACGATAATTCGTCCCCTCTTACGGATTAGTCGATATTTTTCATAAATTTTACGAACGTAAGCCCTTATTTTCATAGTTGTTATTCTTTAAATTTTTCCGAATCCACTTATTGGAAGAAAATAAATTTCTTGAAATTTTTGAACCTTGAATTGGATCCCCTCGAAAGGAATCTTGAAGTTAAAAAAATTACCTAATCGTTTGAATCCTTGTTGCGGAGTCTATAAGTTATACGCCCCTGGTTGAATCATAAGCATTTACTTCACTTTTGTTAAATGTTATATTTAAATGCAGCAGTTCATTTTACTACTCACAAGCCGAATGGGTCAATTTATATTACTTTTAGAAAATGCAGTGAAAAAGTAATTTTTTATATTTAAATGCAAAAATTCATTTTTTTATTAAATGTTATATCTAAATGCAACAATTCATTTTACTACTCTCAAGCCGAATGGGTCAGTTTATATTACTTTTGGAAAATGTAGTGAAAAAGTAATTTTGAAAAGTATTTGGTATTACTGTTAAAAAATGTTTTTAAGTAGACAAAATATTTATTTTAGATATTTTTTTAAAAATATAAAATGTTGGTGATAAACGAGAATATATTAGTAAATTTACTTAAAAGTTATTTTAGAAAAAGTTAAAAGTTAGAAATTTCAGATTTTAAAAAATACTTTTAAAACTAAACTGAAAAATACTTTTGGCGTGAAAAGCTACTCGTTTTTCATTATTTTTAGTCTCAAACTAACCATATTAAATAATCCATTCGAAATAAAAATAATGGTCATTCTTATCACATCTAAAAGTTTTTGTTTTTCTGTTTTTTTTTTCATTATTTTGGATCGTACGTCATGTTTGACTTGCATTTTATTTGTTTGTTTGAATAATAGAATCAATTGCCATTGAACATGCATTGGATTATAAAATATCAATAATTTAATTTGCTGTTTTAATTATTTTATTTGTTTGTGGGGGAAATTATTCGAATTGAAGTCTGGATAACTGTTTTATGCATAGATTTCCGGACATCATTCTTGAAAAAAATATCCATTGAAAAATCAAAGGTGTGTGCAATGACATTTCTAGATGAAAATTCATTTTCAACTATAATTTTTCTTAGTTTTAGATCATGAAGTTGCAAGGCTATTGTTAAATTTTATGATTAGTATATTATATATAAGTTGAGGATTTAGTTCATATACTTTTAATTTGATTATTTTTAATTAGGCATGTAAACGAACCGAACGAACACAAACGAGGATATGTTCATGTTCGTTCGTTTAATTTTAATCGAAGAAATGAACGAACACGAACAACTAAACGAACATAATTTCTTGTTCGTGTTCATTTTTTAAGGAATGTATCTTGTTCATGTTCGTTCGTTAAAATGATAAACGAACGATAACGAACACAAATGAACGGACATAAAAGGGTATGTGTGAATAAATTTAAACAAACATTAACGAACGGACATATGTAAATAAATTTAATATTTTTAAAATATAATATTTTTGTTATGAAAAATAATAAATATAAATGGATATATGTGAATAAATTTAAACGAACATAAATAAACAAATTACCAAACATTCACGAACGTAAAATGAACGGACGAGTCATTTGTTCATTTTCGTTCGTTTAATAAATAAACAACATAAACAAACTTCCTGCAAAACGGTTTACGAACAATTCGTTGAACGTTTGGTTCGTTTACAACCATATTTTTAATTATTATATTATTCAGATTTTAAAATTTTGGTCCTAATCCATATAGTAGATGTGAAATTTATTGAATTAAATTATACTTTTAATCCTTATATTATACATTTTTCTTGTAAAGAGTATAATTTTATTGACCGCCAAAATCATACAAAAATATAAACAATGCACCTCATTTGTCGGCCTCTGTCTTAGCCCGCAAGTACCTAGTTTATATTTTTAATTTTTTAAAAAAAATTATATAGGAAATACAAAATTTAAAAATTTGTAATACATAATTTAAAAATAAAAATGAGTGATTTGGTGTTAGTTTGAAAGGGAGAAACATTTAGAGATATATAGGGTTACTGTTGTTGCACTATTGTATGGGTGAGTTTACTATTCTGTTATTTTTTTTTTACATTCGGTAGTTAGCAGCATATTTTCTTGAGTTAACTCTGAAGTTGCTTAGTTTATTGAAATTTTTTGGGTTTGAATTGTAATGCTTTAATTAGATTAAGTGTGATTTAAATGAGCTTTTGTTTTCTTTGTAGTGTTATTGTTATATATATTAAAGTTTATCATCGAAGTTATTAAAAATATTAATTATGATCGTGTTTTTTCTTCTAAATTTTATATTAATAAATTAATATAAATATTTTTAAAAAATTTAAAACTTGAAAATACATAATACAAATATAAAAAGAATTTAAGTATTTAAATTTAATTTTAGAATAAAAATATTAGAGAACTTAAAATGAAAATATAATTAAAAACTAACTAATTTATATATTAAAATTACCAGGTCGGGTTGGGTGCCGAATTACAAAAAAAATTGGTCTTAACCCAACCCAACCCAACAATCCAAAAAACATGGTTCGAATATCCGACCTAATCAGATAATTTTTTTAGAAAATACTCAATTTTTTAAAATTCAGGTCGACGTGTCACTCAAGTCGGGTGTTATATAAGCTTAACTAGAGTGTAAGCCTATATTTTTATGTTTTTTTTTATCAATGTATAATTATTGAAGCTAGGTCTATATAAACTAATACCAACATTATTTTTTATAAGTTAAATGTTAAAGTTAGCTACTATTAATTTAATATTTTTTCTTCAATACATTAAAGATGTAAAATAAGTTTCAGTTAAAAAATATTAAAATTTCTTTAAACTCGCCAAAATATAAATTTTTGGGGTGCTAAAATGATGCTATTTTGGAAATTGATCCTATGAAAACACCCTCAAAGCGCACTTTTCATACAAAAGCATTTTGAGAAGACAAACTTTAAATTTACTGACTAAATTAAATCTTATTTTCAAAATTTTCTTAAATATTACTCTTTTGTTAAAAATTTCCAAAAATGCCTAAAATTAATTATAATCAAAGAAAACAATCAAGGATTTTTTCCCCTAAAAAATAATAATTGTTTCTATCAAATTAAATCGAAAATCTATTAAAATTTGAAATTCAATTCAATTTACCCAGTCTTTTCACATCCTATATATACCCTTTCAAACTTTTGTTTGGGTAATTTTCCACCTGCCATGGTCCCAAAGTTACTAAAACAGATGTAAATCTTCTCCCATTTGCGAATACATTAGAGAAATCAAATCTTTCGTGTTCTTCACCCGAGGATTTAAATCTACTCAAACCCCAGCATTCAACAACGATCAAACTAAATCTCGGAACATAAATCTTAACATCAAAAACCCAATTATTCAAAATTTTCTTTTTTAAAATTGAAAAATCAAAGACGAGGAATTTCCCCTTGTCTGCAGTGAAGTAACCATTTTGGCTACCGAAATAGTTGAGCAGAAAAGGAAAGAAACTATGGCGTCAGCTCATACACAGCCGCTCACTGTTATATAAAAGAGCGATGGTAATCAGTATATGACGCAAAAAGAGAACTCAAAATTTTCATGAAATCAATGAAGCGTGAAAAATGAGAACCAAACGTTTCAATTTCACGCAAATTGAAAAGCCAACAACAATAGAGCTGATTTCGGTGGTATACTGACCATTCACACGAAGAAAAATAAACCAATTGGCAAAATATAGGACTGGCTAATTTCCCACCTTGAAGATAAAAAATGAAATGAAATCAAAACAAAAATGAAGACGACTTTGGATGAACAGAGCTTTTAGTTGCTAAATGCTGAGTTGAAACTATTATGTAGGCTATATATAGGGAAAATTTTAGGGTTTTTGCTTTTCGTATGGGCTTCAAAGTAAGTTATTAGACTTGGTTTAAACATTTTTGAAGCATAGCGGCTCAGAAAGGAGAGCTTTTGGGCTTTTGGGCTATTGGTACCAAATATTTATTGACTAATAATAATGATCCCAATCCGTCGTAATAAACTTGAATTTAAACAAAAATAAAACTTTATGGATTTACCGACGATGAACATTAATAATTTAATTTATTATTTCAAAAATTTAATTGAGAATCAAAAATTTAGAAATTTATTGATTTTTTTTGAAAAATTAAGGAACTTCGTACACCCTTAAACCAATTTCTTCCATTGTCAAGTCTACTTGCCTAAAGTAAATCTAGTTGAACAATACAAATTTTGATACACGTGCATTGTAAAATAAGCATGTATATTTACACTATAAAATTTAAATCCTAAACCCTGAATTTTAAATACTATGCTTAAATTATAAATCTTAAAATCTAAATCCCTAAACTTTAAACTCTAAGTTATCTCCCTAATCAGTAATCATTAAAACTTAATGCCTCGTTTGGTTCAACGGATGTAAAAGACGTATGTTGTATTAAATAATATTTATGTATTAAAAAGATGGGTGAAAGATGATTATTATTCTATTAAAGTGTTTGCTTGTGAAATTTGTTATAAAATTAAAAGATAAGTGTTATGTATAAATGTACCATTTTACCTTTAAAATTTTAGCTTTATATTTCTCATTGTTTTGACATTGATTATTATAATATTTTTAGGATTTATAGTTTATGGTTTATAGTTTAAGATTTTGGGTTTGGGGTTTTGTGTTCATAATTTTAGAGTTTAGAGATTTTGGGTTTTTGGATTTTTGGGACTTGATTTAGGGTTTATGGTTTGGAGTTTTAGTTTTATAGTTTAGGTTTTAGGGTTTAAAGTTTAAGTTTTATGGTTTCGGGTTTCATGTTCATGATTTAGGGTTTATGGTTTGGAGTTTAGTGCTTTGGGTCTGTTGTTCATGATTTAAGGTTTATGGTTTAGATTTTAGGGTTTAGTGTTTAGAGATTAAGTTTTAGGGTTGAGGTTTCAAGCTCATGATTTAGGGTTTCTGACTTGGAGTTTAGTGTTTATGGTTCAAAGTTTTGATTCATGGTTTAGAGTTTAGGGCCTAATGTTCATGATTTATGGCCTATGATTTAGGGTTTGGAGTTTGTGGATTAGTGTAGCGACCTTTTTCTTCTTTTTGAAAAAGAATTGGCTTTAAGGGTGTTTGTTTAGAAAAGAAGTCGACTACTAATTATCCCCTAAATCACTAATGAAAGTCTTTTGAAAAATTGGGGATTTCTTTTGAAAAATCTTAAATTTTTGAAAATGATGAAAACTTGGAGTCCCCACCGGCCATTTGGGTAAGGTAGGTCGGGCACCATAAACAACCAGAGATTCGTTGTGAAAGGGTCCGGGAGTTGGTTACGTGTGGGGAAGGATTAGCACCCCCATCACGCCCGGGGATCAGTACCAAAATATTTGTTGCTTTTAAAAGGATGAAATTCATTGAGATTTATATTGAAGTTAATTCGGAGTTCTCAAATGAAAATTAACCTTGATTGCACGGGCTTTATTGAACTGGTGGATTCAAATCAATTAGACATTTAATTAATAAGGTTGACGATATATCAGACCGTAGATTAAACCAACATCAAATAAGCCCGACTGCCGTGTTAATTTATGGTTCGACTTCCGTACGTCACCTTTATGCATGATGCAAACATTTAAGTATGATGTGATGATTTTGTTAATTTTTAATCCATTTACCTCGGGATGGTGAGGATTAATTCGAATATTTGGTCAACATCCTTTAAGCTCGGACTCTTAAGACACAAATATTAGAATTAATAAATACTTCCCTTTTATTAATTTTGAAAATGACTAAGATTAAAGATTATATGAATGACAATTAAGGCGTGACAATTAAAGGCATGAATGTAAACATACAAAAGGAAGGCTCAATTTATTATATACTTAGCCCTAAAAGATAAGAAACCTAATTTATGGTGACTAAATTTGTGATTTAACGTTAATCTAATCTTGAAGTTGATTTCACTCCTAAAATAATTAAGAAATGTTCAATTAATTTAATGAATTTAATATTTACCCCAATAACCTAATGATAAATTTAAATTTACTAAATTAATCTGAACTCTAATCTAACTAAGGCTCTGAAGAATCTAATACTAAGATTGGTTTAGTTAGTTTATGGATCGTGCCCCTATAAGACGAGCACACGATATAAATTATTCAAATTAATTCTAACCTAAGCCCAAAATGTACTAACTATGCCCTACAATCTAAGCCCAAAACAAAATGTACAAACTATTAAAACTAAACCCCAAAAGCCTAAGGCTCATAAACTATTAAAAAAAACAAGGCCCAAAAAACCTAGTTTAGAAAGCTAACCCCAAAATATAAAAAAGGCCAAACACAAGAGCAAATATATATGTAAAAACATAAATATCATATGTTATAAGGAAACATCTTGTAAACTTTATAAAGTTATATATATATATTATACTTTAAATATGTAAATTATATGTAAACTTTACAAACCACTTATATATATTCCATATATACTTTTAAAAAAATACAAATTATTTTAAAAGAAAACTATATATATGATAATTTTTTATAAAATTACATAAAAATTTGCATTTAAAGGTAACATATTTTTTTAGATATAAATAAATTTTTTAAAAACCATATATTACATACTAAAAGCACATTATATATATATATGTTTATAGAAAACCATATTATATACATATATTTAAAGTTGCATGTACGTATATATATTATTTATATTCTATATGTCATGTATTGTAAAACCATATATTATATATACATTTATAAAAAAAATTACATAAAACCATATACGATATATATTATATTTAAAAGAAATATTATTGTGTTAATGGGCTGCATATTATTCAAATTAGGCACATATTACATCACATAATATGTATATAATTATACCATGGTCACTATGTCATATTTTAATATATATGCACATATATACAAAAAAACTATACACATTAAACATTAAACTTGGGCTAAAAGAAACAAAGGACAAGAGGATACCCCAAGGCCCACTGGTTTTGAGCCTGCTAAACTGATTTGGGCTTGGTATGCGGGTTTGGTGCGAGCTGGGTCGGGTTGATGGGTTTGGAAGGGCAACCAGCTGACCGGTTTTAACCAGATAACCAACCGATTTTAACCGGTCAAAGATAAATCAAAAGGGAGTTATCCCTTGTTTATCCTCACTATTATCTTCAGTGAAAAAACAAAGCCATAGAGTTTTCTTAAAACCCAGCCGTCCGAAGCTCTGTCCACTGATCGTCATCCCTCCGGCGGCCTTTTCGGCCATACAAGGCCACCAACTGAAAGATCTCCGCCTCTCCTTCCTTGTTACCGGTTCAGATCTCAAAGATCACCACCTGAACTTCGAAGAAGGGGCTAGAACCAGTTTATCTCCCTTTTGTCGGATCTCCTCCGTCTGCCGTTGGATCGACACGATTTTGGGATATGTTGCTCTCCTCGTCGGGATGGTTGGATTCACCATTGGGATCGCCGGTTGGAGGCTTCGATCACCGGGAATCGCCACTGCCAAACGGTAAACACTTTTTCATTTCCCTTTTTTGTTGTCTTGCCTTTTTGGTTCGGATTTAAGTGCTCAGTATAATAATAGACATAATATGTATGGTTGAAATTTCTTTTATTCCTTTGTGATTGTTGGATTTGAATAATAAAAGTAACATAAGGAAGTTGGAAATTCCTCAAAGTGTTTTTTCTCATTCATTCCTGAATTCGAATCTGCCTCTTTTACAATCTGATTACACCCTTTATATCTCAATTCTTTGTTTACATTCTCAAGCAATCTTTAAATGAGATTATTGTGGCTGATTACTTCCGATGATGATGATGCCTAGGATTAGCCCCTGATAACCCATTTTTTTATTATTTTTGTCCTGCATGGTGGTTGGGAGCTGGCGGTGATGATACAAGATCGTCGGCGACGAGGCCACGTGGCCGAGAGATGAATCGGCAGAGGCGTGTAGAGTATGAACGGATGGCGCATGGGGAGTACGCGTGCCTAGGCATCTGGGCAGTCATCTCGGGCTTGATCTGGATTGTTGGATCAGATCTGATCCAACGACCAGATCCTGGCGGCTGCAAAAGGGATAAGAGGGGATCAGATTAATGTTAGGGTTTTTGATTTAATGGTGTTGGGCTAGAAATGGGCTTATATGATGTATTAATTTTTTTATGTAAATAGACTAGAATAAAACACTTGGGCTTATATATATATATATTGTTTTTGGTTTTAATTTGTAATGGACTTGATGACCATAATACTGTCGGGCTTTTATTATGACCTGTTTTACTAACGTATAATACACACCAACTTACGTACATACATAATCAAATATACATATTATTTACCAATATTAATACAAACTACACATAAAACATGCAATATATACTTACAAAATACATACATGCACCCTATATATACACGTACATAATCATTAACATACATACATAATATATTTAATATACCCACTCACAATCATATTAAAACAATAGTGAACATATACATACAATATATATCCACATGTTACACATATACGATACATACTTATACCACAAACACGAATAGTAACCATACACACAATAATCACGTACTAGTGACACACACACACACTCACTATAATAACACTCATCACGTAATAGTACTTATCACATATAAGCCCATTATTGCCAATAAAAAGATCGACCTAGACAAAATTAGTGATTACAGCTGCCCCTCATTGCTTATACTTGTGAAACAAGAATAAAGCAAATACCATAAGCATTAATTTCGTCCTACTTCCCTATCGGATGATTTGCTCTTCCGAATTGGCTGCGAGCAAATCCAAATAACTTGTTTCCCGGAAACGACAGAAAACAAATGGGTAGCACTGGAATGCCTTTCCTGAACGGCAACGAACAAACCAGTTACTAAACGACTCATTCCCCCGAAGCGGCAGCGAACGAATCTAAATATCTTTCAGACGACTCATTCTTCCGAAATGAATACAAATAACTTTGCTTTCCCGACGCGGCAGAAAGCGATCTTGGTGATGCTGGGATGTACCTTCAAAATGGCAGCAGACATAATCAAACAAAGATGGCATGTTCCTCTGAAGCGGCAGCGAACAAATAGAAGTTCTTCAAATGAGGGTTCCATGAAGGCTTCCGCTATTTGTGAGCCTGAACGGATAGGGTAATTTTCTTCTTCCCTTTTACGAAAGGTTTTATTATCTCGTCTCTTTCACCGGGAAGTGGTGTGTTCGAAATCCTTTGCTTGGAAATTCTCTTCAAGTTTTCGCTTTGACGTCTGTTTCTCTTCTCAGGAGGTCTCCCCTTTATCTCCCAAATACCTGCAAAAGAGATGAAATACTACGATAATCTGAGTTAGCATGCCCATAACCTAGGGATGTCTAACTAAGTGTGATGCATGAATGACCCTAATTTACTCGGACACTTTTTCTTCTCGGTCCCCTGATTTTGATCTTCTTTTACTTTATTCATCTCTTCTTGGTAACGGCGGTGCCCCATCCGTCACTCAGGTTCACCCTTTATACCACTTTTAAAACTCTTGATTTTTTGTTCTAAAGTGCCTTTTAGGTTTTCATTTTAGGCTCGTACTTCCCCAAAGTGTCTTTTATAGGTTTTCACTTTATGGGTTTTTCTTTCTTCTTTTTTCTTTTTCTTTTCCTTTTTTCCTTCTTTTTTTGGGCGTCTTTCTTGGGTTTTCGCCTTTAGCTCCTTTGATTTCAACATGAGAGGTTTTCACTGCCTTTCTTTGGTGAATCTCGTCAATTTTGCCCCCGATGATCTTTTTGCCTTAACCTTGGCAAGTTCACATTCTATCTTGGAACAACCTGCACTCAATAGGTTAAATCACAGTAATGCAAAGAAATCCTTTGTTTTTTTTTCATAATCTATGTCAATTCATCTGTGCAATGATTATGAGACAGATAACGAAAGTGAGCATAATATTTTATTAGTACATAGAGAAACATTAACAAAATTTTGAAAGTCATGACAAACATGAGAAAGAAAATATATGAATAATATCGACTGTATGAATAATGAGAACCCATCAACGATAGTAGACTTTTCACTCGCAATCTTGGGTTACAATTTTGGCGACCTAAGGATCGAAGCATCGTTCTTCGATGAAGTCTGCCAGTCGTATGCCAAAATTTGAGTATATTTGAACCGTCCTGTTCAAAATTTCAATTCAGATCACCCATTGGTTTTAAGACGCCCATTTTTGGGTTTTTGCCCTAAACCCTCTTTTTTTTTCTTTTTCTTTTTTCTTCTTTTTTCTTTCCTCCTTTTTTCAGGCATAATATTTTTTTACAGAGTCCGAGTTTACTTGGTTGCTCAACTCTTTCCCATCCATCTCGACTAGGATTAATGCTCCTCCGGAGAAAGCCTTCTTTACAATATAGGGCCCTTCCCAATTAGGTATCCACTTCCCTCGGAAGTCTTTTTGGTTAAGTAAGATATTTTTAAGCACCAGATCCCCCTCTTAAAACTCTTTAGGGCTAACTTTTTTGTTATAGGCTCGCATAATCCTTTTCTAATACATTTGACTATGACATATAGCCTTCAACTTTTTTTTCTTCAATAAGGTTCAACTGATCAATTCTGGCTTGCATCCATTCGGCTTCATCCAACTTTACTTCGTTCAAAATTTGAAGTGATGGAATCTCTACCTCGATGGGTAATACCGCCTCCGTACCATATACCAAAGAGTATGGCGTTGCCCCGGTGGAGGTCCTCACAGAGATTCGATAAGCAAACATGGCAAAAAGTAGCTTTTTATGCCAATCTTTATTATTTTCTGTGGTCTTTGCTATGATCTTCTTTGTATTCTTATTTTTCGCCTCCACTGCTCCATTCATCTTGGGGCGATAAACAGTAGAATTGTGATGTACAATCTTGAACTGTTCACACACCTCAGTCATCATTTTGTTATTCAAGTTGGAAGCATTGTCGATAATGATCCTTTTGGGCAGACCATAGCGACATATAATTTCTTTCTTGAGAAATTTGCAAACTGTCACTCTTGTGATGTTGGCGTACGAGGCAACTTCTACCTATTTGGCGAAGTAATCGATAGCTACTAAGATGAAGTGATGCCCATTAGAAGCTTTTGGGTGTATCTGACCAATGACGTCTATTCTCCAAGTAGCAAAAGGCCAAGGTTAGTTCATGACGTGAAGTGGTACTGGCGGGGAATGTATCTTATCGGTGTAGATTTGGCATTTATGGCATTTTTTGCATAATTGATGCAATCTCCCTCCATTGTTGACCAGAAGTAGCTGTATCTTATGATTTTCCTAGCCATCAAGAATCTGCTAGCGTAGGTTCTGCATAAAACTCTATGGACCTCTGCTAAAATAATTTCGGCAAAGACGTACCATGATGCCAACATTCTGATAGTTCTATTTTCGTTATCGTTGGCGTCTTTTGGGTAAGTTTGGTACTTGATATATTGGAGGATGTCATAATACCATAGATTGTCGTCATTTTCCTCTTCCAAACTATAGCAGTGGGCTGGCACCTCAAAATTTTACATCTCGACAAGCTTCATTTTGGTTGTCCTGTTTACTTTGAACACAACGGCCAAAATTGCCGGAGCGTCGGCCATTTGGTTATCCTCTCTTGGTAAGTAGGTGAAACTGACTTCTTCAAAATTTCTAACCAAATCTTGGATCAAATCATGAACTTCTTCAAAATTTCTCTCTCGGAGTCCCATGACGTAGGTTTCATACTCGACTATATTGTTGGTGCAGAAGAATTCCAGCCTACTTGTGAAAGGATAACGGTTATCTTCAGGGGAAATTAATATTGCCCCTATTCCATGGCCTAGGGCATTCGATGCCCCGTCGAAATAGAGACTCCATCCCTTTTTCTCGGCAACAGATCTCCCTTTAGTTAAACCACAGATCAAATCTTTGTTTGGAAATGAAAATCCAACGGTTTATAGTCATCCGAGGTACAACTTGCCAAAAGATCTGCCACAACACTTCCTTTTACCGCTTTATAGTTTACGTAAACGATGTCAAACTCTGACAAGAGCATTTGCCAACGTGCTATCTTCCCGGTCAATACTGGTGCTTCTATTAGAAATTTCAGCGGATCTATCCGAGAAATTAGACAGGTGGTATGATACAACATGTACTGTCGTAGCCGCTTAGTGGCCCATACCAAGGCATAATATAAATTTTGAATTGGCAGGTACCTCATTTTCATAATTAGTGATTTCTTGCTCAAATAGTAGATTGCCCTTTCCTTCTTGCCTGAGTCATCATGTTGTCCAAGTACATACCCCATAGAATTTTCAAAGACTGTCAGGTACAGTATCAATGATCTATCTGGCATTGGTACTACTAGAATTGGGGGATCGGTCAAATACTTCTTGATCTTTTCTAGTGCTTCTTGACAATCTTCATCCCAGACCCCTAAGTTATTCTTTCGGAGCAGTCTAAAGACAGGGTCACACTTATTAGTCAATTGAGATATGAACCGGGAGATGTAGTTTAACCTTCCTAAAAATCCTCAGACCTCTTTTTGTGTTCGCAACTGTGGAAGATTTTGAATTACTTTCACCTTGTCGGGGTCGATCTCGATGCCTTTCTGACTTACCACAAAGCCCAAAAGCTTTCCTGATGTGACTGCGAAGGTATATTTGGCCGGGTTGAGCTTTAGCTGATACTTTCTTAGCCTTCGGTAGAGTTTCCGCAAGTTTTGGATATGCTCCTCATCGGTCTTAGATTTGGCTATCATGTCATCCACATACACCTCGATTTCTTTATGCATCATGTCATGAAACAAGGTTACCATGGCTCTTTGGTAAGCTGCCCCGACATTTTTTAACCCAAAGAGCATCACCTTGTAACAAAATATGCCTCACATGGTCACAAAAGTAGTTTTCTCCATATCTTCGGGGTGCATTTTGATCTGGTTGTTCCCCAAAAAGCCATCCATAAACGAGAACTAAGCATGCCCTGTAGTATTATCCACTAAAGTATCAATATGGGGCAAATGAAAGTTGTCTTTGGGGCTCGCCTTATTAAGGTCTCTATAATCTACACACATACGCACATTCTCATCCTTATTTGGTACCGGCACGATATTGGCTACCCATTCTGGGTATTTAGAGACTTCCAAAAATTCGGCCTCGAGCAATTTCTTCACCTCTTCCCTAATTTTAGTAACATGTCAGTTTTCATTCTTCGAAGCTTTTGCTGAATGGGCTTGCGTTCTGGCCTAATGGGAAGTTTGTGCGTTACAATGTCTGTGTTTAAACCCGGCATATCTTGGTATGACCATGCGAACACATCTCTAAATTCTACAAGCAATTCTACTAATCCTCGCCTGACTTCCGATGATAGTGTGCCCCGATCTTTATTTCTTTCCTTTCTTCGTCAGTCCCCAAGTTTAAGGTCTCTACCTTCTCTTGGTGCGGAAGGATTTGCTTTTCCTCGTCGGCCATCATTCTTAGCAGCTCATCGGGAATCTCATCATTTTCTTCCCCTATCTCTGCCAAGTACATGGGTTGTTCAAAATATACTTTAGGATTAGATTCCACATCGTTCATACAATTTATATTAAGAGGCCTGCACAATTTTGAAAATGCGTATTAGGAAATAAAATGTATAGTTTATGATGTGAAGAAGTAATTACTTAATAAATAAATGAATAAGTAAATAAATAAATAATGAATAAAATGGAATGAATGGAATGAATGCCATGTTTACCATTTGAGAAGGAAAAGGTAGATATATTATATTTCATTGAAAACATATGAGTACGACATAGTTGCCCTTTTTTACAAAAGATGTTCGTTACTTTCGGGCCAAAGTAACGGAATGGTTCTAGGCATTACTTTGATTTGTCCCTATTGAGTGTTGGCTTGACCCTGAAGGTCCAATTGTTGAGTCCCTCTACTAGGAGGCACGGGTGGATTCTGGCCAGAAACCGATTAGGCTTGCTTCCGTCACCAATCATGTTCACATTTATTTCTTCTAAAGCCTCATTGATCAGTTCTTCTTGGAGGCGCCTTTCACCTTCCTGGTTTGCCTCTTGGATGTCCTCCTCCGAATTTCGAATCCCTCTAGATATGAAGATACCTCTGAAGTTTGAGTAGGTTATGGGAGCCCAGGGAATGTCTTCCCCTCTCAACCTGACTTTCCTCTACTCTTGTCTCTTTTTCAACTCTTATCTTTTTTGCAGAAAATTAGGCTTATAGCCAAGTCCGAAGCGGTCCACCTTTTGAATCACACTGACGAGACGAAGACGCCCCTATAGGTTCCTCCCTAAACTTTTATTCTTTCTTGCTCCTCTTCCCAAGGTTTCGAATACCATCATCTTAGTGTAGTTTGACAATTTAGGGCATGGAACTTTGCTCCTTTCGGTAACAAAAGTAGCACTGATAAGTTCCAAGGCTCTGAAGGCGCACTCCATTGCTTCTCCATCAGTAGGGATATATGGTGTATCGGGAGTTATTGAGGCGATGATGTCCTCTTCTGCATTCACTATTACTAACTTTCCCTCGGTGACAAACTTTAACTTTTGATGGAGCGAGGACGGAACGACGCGGACTAAGTGTATCCAAGGCCTCCCTAACAGACAATTATAAGATGGCTGGATATCTATGACCATGAAATCAACCACATATTTAGTGGGACCAATGAGCAGGGGTACTTCTATTTTCTCGACCACATCTCTTTGAGTCTCGTCGAAGGCTCGTACCATATTATGACATGGTTTCATATGCGAGCTATCGATTGGTAGTCGTTGTAGCGTGGCTAATGGTACAACATTCAATGCAGAGCCATTATCAATTAAAACGCCTGGTAGCACATAACCTTTACAGTGAGTGGTGATGTTCAGGGCCTTGACGGACCCCGTGCCTTCCCTTGGAATTTTATCATCACTAAAAGTAATGTGATTAGCGTCAGTGATATGATTGATAATCTGATCTAATCTCCTAACAGAGATGTCTTTTGTAACGAAGGTCTCATTCAAAACTTTCAACAATGCATCACGATACTTTTCTGAGTTTGGTAACAGATCAAGTACTGAAATGTGAGCTGGTTGTTTCTGGAGTTGATCGACAACATTATACTCACTGTGCTTCAAAAATTTTGGAAACTCTTGTGCTTGCGTTTCTGTGACTGACTCCTTGATCTTTGAAGGCGGGTCTTCTCCGAACAACTTCTCGGGTCATGCTTCAATTTTCTAGCCTTTCTCCTTTGGATCCATTAGGTTTTCTAGAATGTAGCATCAACCACTTCTTGTGAGGTGCCCCACATCACTTTCTTCTCCGTTACTCGGTTGAGCAGGTTCTGTCTCCATCGTCCTCTTTTCCTCATGTGCATTGGACGAGCCCGAAATTGTGATGCTCGCGGCGTAATTCGACGGGACCATCTTTGTGTCTTTAAAAGAAAAAGACTTCATGGTAGCAATTATGATTTTATGAGCCACTTTGGGTTCGCTTGCCTCACTCATTCTGAGACCGATGACAAATGGTCTCTTTGCACTGTATCTGGTTTCTTGACTCTCTGATGCATATACTTCAAACTCTCTTCCTCTTTTCTCTTTCTCAAAAAGCTCAATCTCCTTGTTATCCATCATAACTTGTAGTGAATAACAGAATTCCTCGTAATGATGAATATCATGATCTCCTAATTGGTGGTAATCACAGTACGGGCCACATCCTTCTTTGACCAACACCATTCCCTGATTGATGAGAAGCGCCATGCATAACTGCTGAAAGACCCATCTCAAGGGAGACTAGACTTCAGACACGTTTCTTTTGGCTTTCTTGGTGCACTCATTTTCAATGGCATTTACACTCTGTCTCCTGTGATTTGGCAACAGGTTATTGGTCGTATTGGGTTCCCCTAATTGTAACACCCCAGTCCGAATCAGATTCTGAACGAACTTTTTGAATGATATACAGTTCTTGATTGAATGTCCTGGGACATCGAAATGATACTCGATGTGTTCTTTAGGGTTATACCTAGCTGGGTACAGTGGGTTATAAGGGGTAACATGGTACGGTCAGACTAGATCGGCCTTGTATAGTTGCGAGTAGAGTTCTTTATAGGTAATTGGCAAATGTGTGAAAGACCTATCATTTTTTTCCTTTTTAGGTCCCTTATCTTCTTTCTTGTTGATGTTTTTAGAATTCCCTACTAGGGCCTATGGCTGGGAGATGGTAAAGTTATTGGTCTTCTCAAAAGCGTTGGTGTTGTTCACTTCATGATCCTTCTTCTTAAACTAATTTTGTTAATGACCCCTTCCATCGATCCTTCCGCTCTTGATAGCCGCTTCAATGTGTTCGCCAGTTATGACCATTTTTGCAAAGTTACTAACCAACCGATCATAAAGTGGCCCTTTCAGCGTGTTCACGAACATTGGGGAGATCTCATGCTCAAGAAGTAGTGGTTGGACTTGGGCTGCCACATCGCGCCACTTTTGAGCATATTCACAAAGGGTCTCGTTGCGCTTTTGCTCCATGCCTTGAAACAGCAGTCGGTTGGGAACCATGTCGGTTACATGCTGATACTGATCAGTAAAACCTTTCGCCAGATCTTTCTACGACTTGATTTGAGCCCTGGTTAGTTGGTTGTACCGCCTCAGAGCAGACCCTACTAAGCTGTCCTAGAAACAGTGAATCAAGAGCTTCTCGTTGTTGGTAAAACCAGTTATCTTCTGACAAAACATCACTATATGAGCAGACGGACAGGTCCTTCCGTCAAACTTCTCAAAATCTGGAGCCTTGTATAGGATCTCCACATTGGGAACCAGACTGAGCTCCATAGCACTTAACTTATAGGGGTCATCCCTGTCTTCCTTTACTCGGAACCTTTCTTCTAGGTCTTTTCGAGTGTCCTCTAGTTGCTTAGTGAACTCCACTTTCATTTGGTTCAGTTTTTCTAATTCGCCAAAATCTGGGATGTCGTCCCCGATAATCTTGGGATTCCCGAAGGTCACCCCTAGTTGAGTTTGAGCTACTACACCAGCATGAGAAGCAGATGCACCTTGTGTAGGATTCGATGAAGGATCAATGAGCAGGGGATTCTTGACAGTTTGGGCATAAAGGCGATCTCCCGAGTTTTGGGTAGGACTCTCAATGATACCCTTGTCTCTCGACTATTTCCTTAGCCGGGCTTGCAACAACTGAGATATTTCATTCATCATGTCATGTTGTGACTTGAGGATGGTATCCCTTAATTATTGTTGGGTTCGTTCTATTTGACCACGTAGATTGGCTTACAGTTTCGCAAAACCTTCCTCTATTCACTTTGTTCGTAAACGGGTATGATATGGATGTGGAATGATGGTAATTTTAAAGAACCAAAATGCAATCTTTTTGTTTCTAAAACAAAAATCTTTTTAATCAATTATTTGTTAACAAAACAAAGAATGCAAATAAACAAATTATGTATGAATGCAATGAGCAACACTGAGTTTGGCAAATATCATCGTTAAACAACTTTCATTGATAGAAACGTAGTCTTGGTACAATAACCAAAGAAAACCAACTAAACATATGACTTCATGGTGGTATCAAGGTCAATGATCTCTCTCAAAATCAAAACAATCCTCTCTCCTTCTTCAGAGTCATCGTCGACACAATCATGAAGTTCAGTAGCATCTTCTGCCAAAAGCTGTATCTTCTGGGAAACTCCTTGCATCTGAACCATCCATTGCGCTAACTCTTGTTCTTGTCCCTAAATGGTATAGGCAGCGAAATATAGTTGCTCCAAACTCGGCATTGGGCGTACTTGAATTGCTCCCCTAAAGCTTGCCACATTATCCTTGAGTTGTTGAACCTCAGTCTCCAACTCTTCAATGCAAGCCTCTAAAGGCCTGGTTCTCTGTTTTTCTTACTTTTAACTTGCTAGTCGAACCCTTGTGCTTGAAAAGAGACTTCTCCAGACACTTAACCTGATTCTTCAAGGCTTCATTTTGGCGACGTTCTTTCTCGAGCTGTCTAGAGTGAGAAGTGTGCAAGTTCTTCATTTCTTATGTTAAAGTAAGCACCTGGTCTCTGTTCTCACAATACATTCTTTTATAATTCTAGGCTCTCGTTTTCTCCTCCCTAAGTCGGAGCTCTATTCATTCGCCTGATCCACCTTCCACAACTCTCTTACCTTTGTTTAGCCTCTTGAGTCTCTGAATTTCATCTTTTTCTAACTGTATCTTCTCCAACGCAAAGTCAAATTTTTCTTGGCGAGCTTTCTCCTCGAGCTTGAGGTACCTCTCTTGCTCCCCTTCAAGCTATTTTCTCATCAACTCGGCTTCGGTAAGAAGTGTAGCCAACCTCTCCTTCATTGACCTCTTTCTGTTGTGATTTAATTAAGGAACGTTGTTGTTGACACGATTGAATCTCCATGCCTCGTACTTAGGGGTGGCCATGTGGGTAGCATTCATGACTCTGACCCGTCTCTCGTTTTTCCAAGCCTAAGAAACATCGTACACCACTACCTTGTAGCCTTTTTCCTTCTCATAATTCATATTAAACTCATTCAAACCCTTGGTAGATGGTACAAATTACTTCGAGCCATACTGTCTCAAAATCATAGAGGAGCATAAGTAGTGTGCCCCCAAAGTCCAAGTAATGGCACCCAATAGTGTATCACACACCTATAGAGGATACTCCTCGCAGAAAGCCACGGAGCGCTCCAAACTATATCTTCCTCTTTTAGGTTGCTAAGAACATCTACCTAAACTTCCTCAGATCTTCGGGTGGGCCAATCTTCTTTTCGCATAAATTCTTCTAATGGTGAGAAGCTGCCATTGTAGAGAGGCTTCGAGAAATTAACATCCGACCATAGGTGACTATAGAACCATACTGTTAAAAGCTGCAGGCAACAATGAAAACGACCCCCACCATTCTCCCGGTAGAACCTCAGAGATCGAAAAGTTTTGGCTAAAATCACAGGCACTGGATTAGTCCCACCACTCAAAATGTCAAACAGGTCTAACTCTGCCGGGTCAATTAGCCATCGTGCCCGGGGAAAAAGCACTAACTCATAAATTAACAACGCAAAGAGATCCCACTGAACTCGACCTACCGGATGTACGGAAGCTAGAGCTAGAATCACATCCCACTTGAGATACTCCTTACCGTTCCAAGTAATGACCTAAAACTCGACCCAGGATTCCAACATGTCCGAGAATCTCTTGAGCTTGCCCAGAAGGCTTTGTTCTTACTTGTCTTTGAGTATACCCGAGTTTCGTCAATCTTCTCACAGTTTAAAAGGTCTTGATATTCTTCATTCGTAGGAGTTAAGTCAAAGTTACTGATCTTGAAACAACTATAGGTGGGATTCCAAAACCTCACCAAGATTTGCAGCAGTGCCTGATCCACCAGAACATCTAACAAACATGCAATGTCACCATATTCTCTACTGAAAGTGCACATTGTTTCCAAGTCCCAACTATTCTATATTGTCTTCATCCTGAAAGTGTCATTGTATTCTGTATTCATGAATGTCTCTGTTGCCAATGTTGACCTGAACCCAGAAGGGATACTATCCCCATCATGCAAATGTTCCCCTTCAGACCATATTTGTACGTCGGAGTTCTTTTCATCATTGCTGCAAGCTAGGTCCCCCATCAATCTAGCCTTTAACTTCAGTCTATTTCCAATTCAATGTGCTCTTTATGATATGACGATAATATGAAAAACAAAAGAACAACAATGAAAAGAGAGAGAATAGAAGAGTTAGTCATGAGATAAAAACACGAAAGTGAGAAAAGGTAAACATAAACAGTTTACAAAAAGAAAGTAACCTAATCACATGAGTTGTAGTTCGCTAAGGTTATCCGCATGGCTCTAATAGGGGTGGTTTTCTTAAATTCTCACACATGGGTTCGGTTCTAATTGAGGGTACCCAAACCTATATTATTTCCCACTAAGGCAACAAGAACCCAATTTTGGCCCATTATAAGCTTGTGAATTGGTTTCGATTCGAGGGAAATCACGACCTGATGACGTGGAGGGTTGCTCACGTGTCAAAAGGCGTGGATTCTGGAAGTGAATTACCGTCCCGTTGAGGGCTACTCACGTGGGTATGTGGCGTTTCACTCCTACTTAAGGGAAAGAGCTCGGGTATAGAGCTTAATGGTATGATGCAACATATGTCGGTGACTCCTTAGAAATTCAATGAAAAATTAATTCGAGGACCACCAATTATCAAAGCCCGTGAAATCTCGACCGCATTTTCAAAAAAGAATCTTCTTGGTTAAAATTAATTAAAATCCCAATAATTTTCATTATTTAAAAGCAACAAATTTTCCTTCGGCCTAACTCTTTTTTAAAAAAACAAAAACAGTCCCCAGTGGAGTCGCCAAGCTGTGGCGACCTTTTTCTTCCTTTTGAAAAAGAATTGGTGTTAAGGGTGTTTGTTTAGAAAAGAAGTCGACTACTAATTATCCCCTAAATCACTAATGAAAGTCTTTTGGAAGATTGGGGATTTCTTTTGAAAAACCTTAACTTTTTGAAAATGATGAAAACTTGGAGTCACCATCGGCCATTTGGGTAACGTAGGTCGGGCACCATAAACAGCCAGAGATTCGTTGTGAAAGGGTCCGGGAGTTGGTTACGTGTGGGGAAGGATTAGCACCCCCATCACCCCCGGGGATCGATGCCAAAATATTTGTTACTTTTAAAAGGATGAAATTCATTAATTATGTGTTCTTGAATGAAAATTAACCTTGATTGCACGGGCTTTATCGAACTGGTGAATTAATAAATAGCTCCCTTTTGCGATTTAGATTAATTTTGAAAATGACTAAGATTAAAGATTATATGAATGACAATTAAAGGCATGAAAGTAAACATACAAAATGAAGGCCAAATTTATTATATACTTAGCCCTAAAAGATAAGAAACCTAATTTATGGTGACTAATTTGTGATTTAATGTTAATCTAATCCTGAAGTTGATTTCACTCCTAAAATAATTAAGAAATGTTTAATTAATTTAATGAATTTAACATTTACCCCAATGACCCAAGGATAAATTTAAATTTACTAAATTAATCTGAACCCTAATCTATCTAAGGCTCTAAAGAATCTAATACTAAGATTGGTTTAGTTAATTTATGGATCGTGCCCCTATGAGACGAGTACACGATATAAATTATTCAAATTAATTTTGTTACTTCTAACCTAAGCCCAAAAGGTACTGACTATGCCTTACAATCTAAGCTCAAAACAAAAGGCCCAGACTATAAAACTAAACCCCAAAAGCCTAGGGCTCATAAACTATTAAAAAACAAGGCCCAAAAAACCTAGTTTAGAAAGGTAACCCCAAAATATAAAAAAGGCCAAACACAAGAGCAAGTATATATGTAAAAACATAAATATCATATGTTATAAGGAAACATCTTGTAAACTTTATAAAGTTATATATATATATATTATACTTTAAATATTTAAATTATATGTAAACTTTACAAACCACTTTATATATATATATATATTCCATATATACTTTTAAAAAAACACAAATTATTTTAAAAGAAAACTATATATATGATAATCTTTTTATAAAATTACATAAAAATTTGCATTTAAAGGTAACATGTTTTTTTAGATATAAATAAATTTTTTAAAAACCATATATTACATACTAAAAGCACATTATATATATGTTTATAGAAATCCATATTATATACATATATTTAAAGTTGCATGTACGTATATATTATTTATATTCTATATGTTATGTATTGTAAAAACATATATTATATATACATTTATAAAAAAATTACATAAAACCATATATGATATATATTATATTTAAAAGAAACATTATTGTGCTAATGGGCTGCATATTATACAAATTAGGCACATATTACATCACATAATATGTATATAATTATACCATGGCCACTATGTCATATTCTAATATATATATATATATATACACAAAAAAAAACTATACACATTAAACATTAAACTTGGGCTAAAAGAAACAAAGGACAAGAGGATACCCCAAGGCCTACTGGTTTTGAGCCTGCTAAACTGATTTGGGCCTGGTATGCGGGTTTGGTGTGAGCCGGGTCTGGTTGATGGGTGTAATCACTAATTTTCTCCGGGGTTAACTTTTTATTTTTATTTTTCAATAACGGGTTTATATATGTTATCTTATTATTAGGTGATCATAAAATGGGCTTATGTGTGTTAATATACATATAAAGTGTATATCATAAGTGTATTTTCATTATGAGTGTCTATTTAAAACATGAATGTACATGTGTTGTTTGTCCAAATTGCATGTGATAAATGTATGTGTTATTAGTATTATGTGTGTTTACTATTTTTAATATGAGTGTGCATATGTGTGTATTTGTTAAAATATATATTGTATGTATAATTGCACGTATGTGTGTATTAACATTCAAATGTATATGTGTTTGCTAGGATTACTATAATGTTGGCGGTTAATTAATTAAAAAATGTATAATAAAAATAAAAATAAAATGTATAAATATGTGTAAACAGATTAAGTATATATATAATTCGAGCTCAAATATTTATTAGAGTCCAAGTCCATTACATATCTAAAATAAAAAATAATAATATACACATTAAGCCCATTTTTTGGCCCGTACCCAATATAAACAAAAACCCTAAAAAGTCTTATTATCCCTCTTTATTTTTCTTATAGCCACCTCAATCTAGCCGTTGGATCAGATTTGATCCAACGGTTCAAATGGCACCGAAGTCGACCGTCCAGGTTTACTGATCTCCCCACACGCCGACAGCTATCCTCCACGCGCGGTCGCGTTATCATCCACAGACTGTTGTCGATTTGTCCCCTGGCCAGGTGGCTTCATTGCCGAAAATCTCGGATATTTTCACCGACTCCCAACCATCAGCATGGATAAAAATAATAAAAAAATTCAGGGTTAGCAAAACCTAATTTTAGGTATAATCAGCCACAGTTATTCCATTAATGTTTGCTTGAAAGTATGAACAAAGATTGGGGATAAAAGATGTAATCAGAAATGTAATCGGCAGTTTTCAGATTCAAGAAAAAAATACATTCTGATTTCGCATTTCTTCCATGTCTTTTTTTCGAATATAATCACAGCAAGCAACAAAAGAACGATCAATCATGCATATACAATTCTTCGTTATCGTCTTAATCTTGTGAGTTCGAACATATATATTATATAAAAGAGTAAGAATAGAAAATAGGTAGAGTTTACCTCTCGGCGGCGACGCTTCCCGGCGAACGAAGGCTTTATCAGCGAATTCCAACGGTGAGGAGCAGGGCCGCAACAAGGAGAGTCACATACTTCGAGATCGCGTTGATCCAATGGTTGCTGGCAAAGATCTGTCGCGAGGAAGCCGAAGGAGCTTCGACAAGTTTTGAGACGAACGGCTCATCTTGTGGGGGATCAACGCCGGTGGAAAGGAATGAGGGATCATGAAACCCCGACCGAAGGTGTCAACGCATCCAACGGAGGCTGAGCAGTGGCTAAACGGCTGCCGTGCATTATTTCCCTCTTGGCTTTATGGCTGGGTAGGAGAAAATTATAAAAGGGGAGGATAAAATTAGGGTTATAACCCCTTCTTTTATTCAAACCATTGTAACTGGTAGAACCGGTCACTCAACCGGCTAAACCGGTCACCATCCAACCTAGATAGTGACTCTTTCCAGAACCCGACCCGGTCCGCCCCAACATCCCAACCCAGCAATCTGCAGCCCAATTTGTTTGGGCTTGGTAAACCATTTACCCTCTAATATCAATATTTTATAAAAGTAATAGTGTAAAAATTTTAATGATTGTATATATATACAATATTTGTAATACATGATGCATAACTTGTTAACATGACATAAGATGTGTATATGTAATATTTTTAAAATGTACTATACATAGTTTTTAATACATACTTATAATATGAATTTCTACCGTGTATATAAGTTTTTAAATACATGATTTTTCTATGAATATAGATAATACATTTTTCATCACGATATATGTTTTCTTTGAAATAAAATATTAGTATTATTATGAACAAAGTTTTTCTCTAAATGCTAATGTTATGTAATAAAAAGATTATAATATTTGTAATTTCCCTTTTTTTCGTAGGATTCATAATTTTAGAAAGTACATAATATATTTAGTTTTTTTAGGGACAATAATATTTATAATTTTTAATGATTGTAATATAATCTCAAATTACATTTTTGATAACAAATGTATGAAAATGTTTATGAGCCCTAAGCTTTTAGATTTGGTTTTAGCAGTTTGGGCTTTTAGCTTTGGGCCTAATTTTAATAGTTTCAAGCTTTTGAGCTTGGGAATAACCAAATTAATTCGAACAAGTCGGGTGCCCGTATTATGGGACATGATCCTAAAATTTATCAGATTAGTCATAGTTTTTAGAATATTAATTAGATTAGTGTTTGGATTAATTTAGTGAATTTAAATTTATCCTTGGCTTATTGGGGTAAATGTTAATTTCTTTAAATGAACTGAACAATTTTCAATTACTTAAAAAATAGCATTAAATTATAATTTAGTCACCATAAATTAGGTTTCTTAATCTTTTAGGGCTAAATATATAATTGAGCTATATGTTAAATTGGGCCTTCTTTTTTGTGTTTACATTTATGCCCTTGCTTGTCATACATTAATCACATTCGTGTAATCTTATATCTTAATAGCATCGTTAATCAACTTAAATCATAAAAAGGGAGGGATTTATTAATTATAATATTTGTGTCATAACAGTCCGAGCTTAAAGGATGTTAACCAAATATTCGAATTAATTTTTACCGTCCCGAGATAAACAGACTAAAAATTAACAATGCCATTACATCATATTTAAATGTTTGCATCATGCATAAAGGTGACGCACAGAGGTCGAACCATAAATTAACACGACAGTCGGGCTTATTCGATATCGGATTAATTTATGGTCCGACACATCGTCAACCTTATTAATTAAATGTCTAATTAATTTGAGCCCATCAATTCGATAAGGCCCGTGTAGTCAAGGTTAATTTTCATCCAAGAACTTCGAATTAAACCCAATCTAAATTTCAATAAATATCATTCTTTTAGGAGCAACAAATTTTCTGGTACCGATCCCCGGGCGTGATGGGGGTGCTAATCCTTCCCCACACGTAACCAACTCCTGAACCCTTTTCGTAACGAGTCTCTGGTTTTATGGTGTCCGGCTCACGACTCCCGATTTTAATCGTCTTGGAAAATTTAAAGTCTTCAAAAGAAATCACTATTCTTCGAAGGATTTTCATTAACAATTCAGGGGATAATTAGTAGCCAACTTATTTTCTAAACAAACGCCTTTAACACGTCAAATTTATTTTTTTAAGGAAAGAAAAAAGGGTCGCTACAGCTTGGTGACTCCGCTGGGGACTCATTTTTTTAAACAAAAGAGAGTTAGGCCAAAGAAAATTTTTTACTTTTAAATAATGAAAGTTATTGTTATTTTAATTGATTTTAACCAAGAAGATTCTTTTTTGAAAATGTGATCAAGATTTTATGGGCCTTGATAATTGGTGGTCCTCGAATTAATTTTTCATTTAATTTCTAAGAAGTCACCGCCATGTGTTGCACCATATCATTAAGCTCTATACCCGAGCTTCTTCCCTTAAGTGGGAGTGAAACGCCACATACCCACGTGAGTAGCCCTCTACGGGTCGGTAATTCACTTTTGGAATCCACGCCTTTTGACACGTGAGTAGCCCTCCACGTTATCATGCCGTGCTTTCCCTCGAATTAAAACCAATTTGCAAGCTTGTAATGGGCCAGAATTGGGTTCTCGTTGCCTTAGTCGGCAATAAGATAGGTTCGGGTACCCCCAATTAGAACCAAGCCCATGTGTGAGAATTTAAAAAGCCCACCCCTATTAGAGCCATGCGGATAACCTTAGCGAACTAGAATTCATGTGGTTAAGTTTCTTTCCTTGTGTAAACTGTTTGTGTTTATCCTTTCTTACTTTCTTGTTTTTATCTCACGACTAACTCTTTTCTTCTTTTCTTTTCATTGTTGTTCTTTTGTTTTACATAATATCGTCATATCATAAAGAGCACACTGTGTTGGAAATAGTCTGAAGTTAAAGGCTAGATTGATGGGAGACCTAGTTCAAAGCAATGATGAAAATAACTCTGCCGTACAGATATGGTCTGAAGGGGAACAGTTGCATGAGGGAGACAGTATTCCTGCCGGGTTTAGGTCGACATTGGCAGCAGAAACATTCATGAATACAGAATACAATGATATTTCTGGGCTGAAGACAGTGTGGAATAATTGGGACTTGGAAACAATGTGCATTTTCAGGAGGGAATATGGTGACATTGCATATTTGCTAGATGTTCCGGTGGACCAGGCATTGCTGCAAGCCTTTGTAAGGTTCTAGAATCCTGTCTACAGTTGTTTTAAGATCGGTAACTTTGAATTGACTCCTACAATTGAAGAATATCGAGACCTTTTAAATTGTGAGAAGATTGACGAAACTCGGGTATACTCGAAGCCTAGTAAAAACAAAGTCTTTCAGGGCAAGCTCAAGAGATTCTCGGATATGTTGGAATCCTGGGTCGAGCATCAAGTCATTACTTGGAACGGTAAGGAGTATCTTAGATACAATGGGATTCTAGCCCTGGCTTCTGTACATCTGGTAGGCCGAGTTTAACGGGATCTCTTCACGTTGTTAATTTATGGGTTAGTGCTCTTTCCCCGAGCACGAGGGTTAATTGATCTGGCAGTCTTGGACCTGTTTGACCGTTTGAGTGGTGGAACCAATCTGGTCCCCGTAATTTTAGCTGAAACTTTCTGATCTCTGAGGTTTTGCCAAGAGCACGGTGGGGGTCGTTTCAATGGTTGCTCACAACTTTTGACAGTCTGGTTCTATAGTCACTTGTGGTCGGATGCTTATTTCTCGAAGTCTTTCTACCATGGTAGTTTCTCCCATTTGGAAGAATTTTTGCGAAAAGAAGATTGGCACACCAGAAGATCTGAGGAAGTTTGGGTAGATGTTCTTAGCAACCTAATTAAAGAAGATATAGTTTGGAGGGCTCCATGGCTTTCTGCAAGGAGTATCCTCTACAGGTGCAGAGTACACTCTTGGGTGCCATTACTTGGACTTTGGGGGCACACTACTTATGCTCTTCTCCTGGTTTTAAGATAGTATGGCTCGAAGCAGTTTGTTTAGACTACCAAGGGTTTGAATGAGTTTAACATGAATTATGAGAAGGAAAGAGGCTACAAGGTAGTGGTGTACGATGTTTCTTCGTCTTGGAACAACGTGAGACGGGTCAGAGTCATGAGTGCTACCCACATGACCACTCTTGAGTACGAGGCATGGAGATTCAGTCGTGTCAATGACAACGTTCCCCAACTGAACCCCGATAGGAAGAGGACAGTGGAAGAAATGTTAGCTACACTTCCTACCGAAGCCGAGTTGATGAGGAAACAACTTGAAGAAGAGCAGGAAAGATATCTCAAGCTTGAGGAAAAGGCACGCCAAGAGAGTTTCGACTTTGAATTGGAGAAGATATAGTTTGAAGGAATGGTTAAAGGTTTGTAAAAGAGAAATGATGAATTGGAACTTGAGCTCAGGTTAGAAAAGGGAGAGATATAGGAACTCAAGAGGCTAAGCAAAAGCAAGAGAGCTGTAGAAGGCGGATCAAGCGAAGGGATAGAGCTCCGATTTAGGGAAGAGAAAGCGAGAGTAGAGAATTATAAAATGATGTATTGTGAGAACAGAGACTAGGTGCTCACTTTAACACAAGAAATAAAGAACTTGCACACTTTTCACTCTAAGCAGCTCGAGAAAGAAAGTCGCCAGAATAAAGCCTTGAAGGATCAGGTTAAGTGTCTGGAGAAGTCCCTCTTCAAGCACAAAGGTTCTACTAGCAACTCAAAGGAAAGCAAGACAGAGAACCGTGCTTTAGAGGCTCGCATTAAAAAATTAGAAATCGAGGTTCAACAGCTCAGGGATCACATGGTAAGATTTAGAGGAGTAATTCAAGTATGCCCGATGCCGAGTTTGGAGCAACTACAGTTTGCTGCCTACACCATTTGGAGACAAGAACATGAGTTAGCGCAGTGGATGGTTCGGATGCAAGGAATCGCCTAGAAGATACAACTCTTGGTAGAAGACGCCATTGAACTTCATGATTGTGTTTACGATGACTCTGAAGAAGGAGAGAGGATTGTTTGGATTTTGAGAGAGATCATCAACCTCGATACCACCCTGAAGTCATATGTTTAGTTGGCTTTCTTTAGTTATTATACCAAGACTATGTTTCTGTTAATGAAAGTCGTTTAACGATGATATTTTCCAGACTCAGTGTTATTCATTGCATTCATGCATAATTCATTCACTTGCATTCTTTTATTTGTTAAAAAATAATTGACTAAAAAGCTTTCTATTTCAGAAACAAAAAAGATTGCATTTTGGTTCTTTAAAATTACCATTATTCTACATCCATATCACACTCATTTACGAACGAAACAAATAGAGGAAGGTTTTGCGAAGCTGGAAGCCGATCTACGTAGTCAAATGGAATGAACCCAATAAGAATTGAGGGAAACCATTTTCAAGTCCCAGCAAGACATGATGAGAGAGATATCGCAGCTATTGCAAGCCCAGCTAAAGCATGAGTCAAGAGATAAGGGTACCATCGAGAGCCCTGCCAGAACTCGGGGGATCGCCTTTATGCCCAAACCATCAAGAATCCTCTGCTCATCGATCCTTCGTCAAACACTACACAAGGCGCATCTGCTTCTCATGTTGGCGCCGCAGCTCAAACCCAACCGGGGTGACATTCGAGAATCTCAAGGTTATCGGAGATGGCATCTCGAATTTTGACGACTTAGAAAAGCTAAACCAAATGAAAGTAGAGTTCACTAAGCAACTAGAAGACACTCGGAATGACCTAGAAGAAAAGCTCTGAGTGAAGGAAGACGAGGATGACCCCTATGGGTTAAGTGCTAGGGAACTCAGCCTGGTCCCAGATGTGGAGATCCCATACAAGTTCAAGGTTGGTTTACCTAAAGATGTTTGATGGAAGTACCTGCCCATCTGCTCATATAGTGATGTTTTACCAAAAGATGGTTGGTTTTACCAGCAACAAAAAAGCTGTTGATTCACTGTTTTCAAGACAGCTTGGTATGATATGTTCTGAGGTGGTATAACCAACTAACCAGGGCTCAAGTCAAGTCGTGGAGAGATCTGGCGAAAGCTTTCACCGATCAGTATAAGCATGTAACTGATATGGTTCCCAACCGACTACTGTTACAAGGCATGAAATAGAAGCACAATGAGACTCTTTGTGAATATGCTCAAAGGTGACACGGCGTGGCAGCTCAAGTCCAACCACCGCTTCATGAACATGAGATATCCCCATGTTCGTAGACACACTGAAATGGGCACTTTATGATCGGCTGATTAATAACCCTATCAGTAGTTTTGCTGAAATGGTCATGACTGGCGAACGCATTGAAGCGACCATCAAGAGCGGAAGGATCGATGGAAGGGATTATTCACGAAAACAGTTCAAGAAGAAGGATCATGAAGTAAACAACACCAATGCTTTTAAAAACACCAAGAACTTCACAATTTCCCAGCTGCAAGCTCCAATAGGGAATTCCAGAAACTTTAACAAGAGAGAAGATAAAGGACCTAAGAAGGAAAGGGATGATAGGTCTTTCACACATTTGCTAATTACCTATAAGGAACTCTACTCACAGCTATACAAGGCTGATCTGGTCCGACCATACCACGTTACCCCTTATAACCCACCGTACCCGGCTTGGTATAACCCTAAGAAGCACTGCGAGTATCACGCTGATGTCCCGGGTCACTCAATAGAGAATTGTATAGCTTTCAAAAAGTTTATTCAAAATCTGATTCTAACGGGGGTACTACAGTTGGGGGAACCTAGTAAGGCCAATAATCCGTTGCCAAACCACGGGGACATGGTGTAAATGCCGTTGAAGATGAGTGTACCGAGAAAGCTAAAAAACACGTGTCCGAGGTCCAATCTCCCCTAAGATGGGTCTTTCAACAGTTGTGTATGGCACGAATCATCAATCGGAGGATGGTGTTGGTGAAAGAAGGATGTAGCATGTACTGTGAGTACCATCAATTAGAAGATCATGATATACAACATTGTAAAGAATTCCGTCATTTGCTTCAAGCTATGATGGATAACAATGAGATAGAGTTTTTTGAGAAAGAGAAAAGAGTGAAAGAGTTTGAAGTCTGTGCATCAGAGAGTCAAGAAACCAGATACAGTGCCAAGAGGCCACTTGTCCTCGGTCTCAAGACGAATGAGGCGAGTGAACCAAAAGTGGCTCCCAAAGTCATAATCGCTACTCCAAAGTCTTTTCCTTTCAAAGACACCAAGATGGTTTCGTGGAATTACACCGCAAGCGTTATGATCCTAGGATCGTCCAGTGCACAAGAGGAAAAGAGGATGATGGAAACGGAACTTGCTCAACCAGGTGGCAGAGAAGTAATCGATATAGGGCATCTAAAAAAAGTGGTTGGTGCTATATTCCAGAAAACTTAAGGGATCCAAAGAAGAAAGTCCATGAAGCTAGAGTAGGATCTTAAAGGTTGTTTGGAGAAGACCCACCGACAAAGATTAAGGAACCCGTCACAGAAGCACAAGCACAAGAGTTTCTGAAATTTTTGAAGCATAATGAGTAAAATATTGTCGATCAACTTCTGAAATAACCAGCTCGTATTTCAGTGCTTGATCTGTTACTGAGTTCGGAAAAATATAGAAAGGCATTGCTGAAGGTTTTGAACGAGATTTTTTTTTGCAAAAGACATTTCTGTTGGGAGATTAGATCAGATCATCGGTCACATTACTGATGTTAATCATATTACTTTCAGTGATGACGAGATTCTAGGGGAAGGCACGGGGTCCGTCAAAGCCTTGAACATTACTACCCACTATAAAGGTTATGACCTGCCGGGTGTGTTGATTGATAATGGCTCTGCATTGAATGTCATGCCAGTGGCCATGCTACAACGGCTATCGATCAACAAATCGTATATGAAGCCATGTCATAATACGGTACGAGCTTTCGATGGGGGGATCTGAAACCCAGAAGAGGATATCTAGAAGGCAAACCTGGAGGGTGAAAGACACCTCCAAGAAGAGCTGATCAGTGAGGCTTTAGAAGAAATGAATGTAAACATGATCGGTGACAGGAGCAAGCTTAACCGGTTTTCGGCAAGAATTTGCCCGTGCCTCCCAAGGGAAAAGCTCAACAACTGGACCTTCAGGGTCGTGCCAACGCTCAATAGGAACCAATCAAAGTAATGCCTAGAACCACTGCATTACTTTAGCCCAAAAGTAACGGACATCTTTTGTAAAAAGGGAAAACTATGCCCTGTTCATCCGCAATGAAATATATCTACCTTTTTCTTTTTCTCAAATGGCAAACATGACATTCATTCCATTTATTCCATTTATTTATTTACTTACTCATTTATTCTATTAGTTAATAATTTATTTATGTCATAAACTACACTATTCTTTTCCAATACGCACTTTTAAAATCGTGTATGCCCCTTAATATAAACTGTATGAACAATATGGAACCTAATCCCAAAGTAGACTTCAGACGACCCATGTACTTGGCAGAGGTAAAGGAAGAAAATGATGAGATTCTAGAAGAGCTGTTAAGAATGATGGACGAGGAAGAAAAGCAAATCCTTCAGCACCATAAGAAGCTAGAGATCCTGAATTTGGGGACCAATGAAGAAATGAAAGAAGTAAATATCGGGAGCATCCTATCACCAAAAAACATAAAATGGTTAGTGAAATTGCTTGTGGAATTTAGAGACGTATTCACATGGTCATACCCAGACATGCAGGCTTAAAAACGGACATTGTAACGTACAAGCCTCCCATTAGGCCAGAATGCAAGCCTGTTCAGCAAAAGCTTTGAAGAATGATAACATACATGTTACTGATGGTTGGGTTTCTGGAAGTCTCTAAGTACCCAGAATGGGTGGCCAATATCGTGCCAGTACCAAAGAAGGATGGGAATATGCGTATGTGCATGGATTATAGAGACCTTAACAAGGCCAACCCCAAAGATAACTTTCTTTTGCCCCATATTGATACTTTGGTGGACAATACTGCGGGGTATACTTGGTTCTCAATCATGGATGGCTTTTCGGGGTACAACCATATCAAAATGCACCCCGAAGACATGGATAAAACCACTTTTGTAACCATGTGGGGCACGTTTTGTTATAAGGTGATACCCTTCAGATTGAAAAATACCGGGGCAACATACCAAAGAGCCATGGTAACCTTGTTTCATGACATGATGCATAAGGAAATTGAGGTGTACGTGGATGACATGATAGCTAAGTCTAAGACCGAGGAGAAGCACATCCAGAATTTGCGAAAACTCTTCTGAAGGCTAAGAAAGTATCAATTAAAGCTCAACCCGACCAACTGCACCTTCGTAGTTACATCAGGGAAGCTTTTGGGCTTTGTGGTAAGTCATAGAGGCGTCGAGATTGACCCCAAAAAGGTGAAAATGATTCAAGATCTCCCACCACCGCGAACACAAAATGAGGTCTGAGGTTTCTTAGGAAGGTTAAACTACATCTCCCGATTCATATCACAATTGAATAATAAATGTAACCTTGTCTCCATGGTATTATGATGTCCTCCAATACATCAAATACCAAACTTACCCAAAATATGCCAACGATAATGAAAAAAGAACTATTAGAAGGTTGGCATCAGGGTACGTCCTTGATGGATAAGTTTTGTATAAAAGAAGCAAAGATCAGATACTTTTGAGGTGTATCAATGCATAGGAGGCTGAAACTATTTTAGCAGAGGTCCATGGAGGTTTATGTGGAACCCACGCTAGCGGATTCTCAATGGCTAGAAAAATCATGAGATATGGCTACTTCTGGTCAACAATGGAAGGAGATTGCATCAATTATGCAAAAAAGTGCCATAAATGCCAAATCTACGCCGATAAGATACATTCCTCACCAGTACCACTTCACGTTATGAGCTCACCTTGGCCATTGACTGCCTAGGGAATAGACGTCATTGGTCAGATACACTTGAAAGCTTCTAATTGGCATCGTTTCATTTTAGTAGCCATCGATTACTTCACCAAATAGATAGAAGCGGCTTCGTACACCAACATCACAAGACCGACAGCTTGCAAGTTCCTCAAGAAAGAAATTATATGTCATTATGGCTTACCCGAAAGAATTATCACCGATAATGCTTCCAACCTAAATAATAAAATATTGACTGAGGTGTGTGAACAGTTCAAAATTGTACATCACAATTCTACTATTTATCGCCCTAAGATGAACGGAGCAGTGGAGGCGGCAAATAAGAATATAAAGAAGATCATAGCAAAAACTACACAAAATTACAAGAATTGGCATGAAAAGCTACATTTTGCCCTTTTTGCTTATAAGCCCTCTGTAAGGACTTCCACCGGGGCAACGCCTTACTCTTTGGTATATGGCACGGAGGCAGTATTACCCATTGAGGTAGAGATCCCGTCGCACCAAATTTTAAACGAAGTAAAGCTGGGTGGGGCCGAATATATACAATCCAGAATTAATCAATTGAACCTCATTGAAGATAAAAGGTTGAAGGCCATCTGTTATAGCCAAATGTATCAGAAAAGGATGATGCAGGCCTATAACAAGAAAGTTCGCCCCAGAGAGTTTCAAGAGGGGGATCTGGTGCTTAAAAAGATCTTACTTAACCAAAAAGACTTTCGAGGGGAGTGGATGCCTAATTGGGAAGTGTCTTATATTGTGAAGAAAGCCTTCTTCGGAGAAGCATTGATCCTAGCCGAGATGGACGGGAAAGAGTTAAGCAACCCAATAAACTCAGACTCAGTAAAAAAGTATTATGCCTAAAGAAAAAAAAGGAAAAAAAGAAGAAGAAAAAGAAAAAAAAGAAGGAAAAATAAAGAAAGAAAAAGAAAATAAGGAAGGAGAAGGGTTTAGGGCGAAAACCTTAAAACGGGCATCATAAAAACAGGGGGTGATCTGAATTGAAAATTCGAACAGGACGGTTCAGACATGCATGAATTTTGGCATACGATTGACAGACTTCATAAAAGGACAATGTTTCAATCCTTAGGTCGTGAAAAGTCGTAACCCAAGATGGCGAGTACGCGGTCTACTGTGGTCGATGGGTTCTCTTTGTTTATACAATTGACGTTATTTGCACCATTTCTTTTTTCATGTTTGTCATGACTTTCAAAATTTTGTTAATATTTCTCTAAGTATTAATAAATACTATTTCTATTATTCGTCTCGTCATCATCTCGTAGATGAATTGACATAGGTCACAAAAAGCAAGAGATTTCTTGGTATTACTATGAGTTAACCTATTGAGTGCAGGTTATTCCAAGATAAAGGGGGAATCTGCCGAGGTTAAGGCAAAAAGATCATTAAGGTGAAATTGACAAAATTTACCAAAGGAAGACAGTGAGTACCTCACTTATTATTGAGGGAACTAGAGGCAAAAACCCGGAAGGGCACCCAACAAAAAGAGGAAAAAGAAGAAAAAAACTGAAGTGAAAACTCGTAGAGGGCACTTTGGAAGTACAAGTTTAAAAGGGAAAACCTGAAAAGACATTTTAGAACAAAGGAATCAAGAAGTGGCATGAAGGGTGAACTCGAGTGACAAGTAGGGCACCTCCGTCACAAGAGAGAGGGGAATAAAGTAAAGGAAAGTCGAAATCAAGGGACCAAGAAGAAGAAATGTTCGAGTGAATTATTGTTATCCATGCATCATATTTAGTTAGACTTTCCTAGGTTAGGAGCATGCTAACTCATACCAGCGCATAATTTCGCCTCTTTTTACAAGATAAAAAGGGAGTCCTCTTAAGAAGAGAGATAAAACATCAGAGAGGAGACTTGGGGAAAATTTCCAAGCAAGGGATTTCGAAAACACCACTTCCCGGCGAAAGAGGCTAGACAATAGAACCTTTCGAAAAATGGGAAGAAGGAGTTAGCCTACCCGTTTAGGCTCACGAAGAGGGGAAGCCTTTATGGAATCCTCATTTGAAGAACTTTTATTTGTTCGTTGCCGCTTCGGAGGAACGTGTCGTCTTTGTCAGGTTATGTCTGCTACCGCTTCGGAAGGACATCCTGCATCACTAAGATTACTTTCGATCGCTTCGGAAGAATGAGCCGTTCGAAAGATATTTGGATTCATTCGCTGCCGCTTCAGAGAAATAAGTCACTCGATAACTGGTTTGCCCAGGAAAGGTATGCCAGCGTTACCCACTTGTTTTCTGCCGTTTCAGGGAAATAAGTCATCTCAATTTGCTCGTTGCCATTTCGAAAGAGCAAATCATTCGACAGGGAAGTAGGAAAAAATTAATGCTTATGGTATTTGCTTTATTCTTGTTCCACAAGTATAAGCAAAGAGGGGCAGCTGTAATCACTAATTTTGTTCGGGGTTAACTTTTTATTTTTATTTTTCAATAACGGGTTTATATATGTTTGTCTTATTATTAGGTGATTATAAAATGGGCTTATGCGTGTTAATATACATATAAAGTGTATATCATAAGTGTATTTTCATTATAAGTGTCTATTTAAAACATGAATGTACATGTCCAAATTGCATGTGATAAATGTATGTGTTATTAGTATTATGTGTGTTTACTATTTTTTAATGTGAGTGTGCATATGTGTGTATTTGTTAGAATATATATTGTATGTATAATTGCACGTACGTGTGTATTAACATTCGAATGTATATGTGTTTGCTAAAATTACTATAATGTTGGTTGTTGATTAATTAAAATATGTATAATAAAAATAAAAATAAAATGTATAAATATAAATATATAAATATGTGTAAAAGATTAAGTATATATATAATTCAAGCCCAAATATTTATAAGAGTCTAAGTCCATTACATATCTAAAATAAAAAATAATAATATACACATTAAGCCCATTTTTTGGCCCATACCCAATACAAACAAAAACCCTAAAAAGTCTTATTATCCCTCTTTATTTTTCTTGCAGACACCTCAATTTGGCCGTTGGATCAGATTTGATCCAACGGTTCAGATGGCACCGGAGTCGACCGTCCAGGTTTACCGATCTCCCCACGCGCCGACGCGCCATCCTCCACGCGCGGTCGCGTTATCATCCACGCGCTGCTGCCGATTTGTCCCCTGGCCACGTGGCTTCGTCGCCGGCAATCTCAGATATTTTTACCGGCTCCCAACCACCAGTATGGGCAAAAATAATAAAAAATTCCAGGGTTAGCAAAACCTAATTTTAGGTATAATCAACCACAGTTATTCCATTAACGTTTGCTTGAAATTATGAACAAAGATTGGGGATAAAAGATGTAATCAGAAATGTAATCGGCAGTTTTCAAATTCAAGAAAAAATATATTCTGATTTCCCATTTTTTCCTTGTTTTTTTTGTCGAATATAATCACAACGAGCAACAAAAGAACGATCAATCATGAATATACAATTCTTCGTTATCGTCTTAATCTTGTGAGTTCGAACACACACAGACACACACACACACACATATATATATATATAAATAGTAAGAACAGAAAAATGGGTAGAGTTTACTTCTCGGCGGCGACGCTTCTCGGTGAACGGAGGCTTTATCAGCTAATCCCAACGGTGAGGAGTAGGGCCGCAACGAGGAGAGTCACATACTTCGAGATCGCGTCGATCCAACGGTTTCCAATGAAGATCTGATGCGAGGAAGCCGAAGGAGCTTCGGCCAGTTTTAAGACGAATGACTCATCTTCTGAGGGATCAATGCCAGTGGAAAGGAAAGAGGGCCGTGAAATGCCAATCGGAGGTGTCGACGCATCCAACGGAGGCCGGGCGGTGGCTAAACGGCTGTCGTGCATTATTTCCCTCTTGGCTTTGTGGCTGGACAGGAGAAAATTATAATAGGGGGTGATAAAATTAGGGTTATAATCCATTCTTTTATTCAAACCATTGTAACTGGTAGAACCAGTCACTCAACCGGTTAAACCAATCATCATCCGACCCGGATAGCGACCCGCTTCGGAACCCGACCCGGTCTGCCCCAACTGCCCAGCCCAACAATCTACAACCCAATTTGTTTGGGCTTGGTAAACCTTTTACCCTATTTATCTAATAGCAGCCCATATTTATTTTTTTGGGTATAACATGTTTATTTATCTTTTTTTGTTATTAAATGTGGTATAATACATGTATTTTACATAGTATTTAGGTGGTATATAGAATTTAATATTTAGTTTATAATATACTATACATGTATTTTTATTCAAATAGGTACCCCTCTAATATCAATATTTTATAAAAGTAATGGTGTAAACATTTTAATGATTGTATATATATAAAATATTCGTAATACATGATGCATAACTTGTTAACATGACATATGATGTATATATGTAATATTTTTAAAATGTACTATACATAGTTTTTAATACATACCTTATAATATGAATTTCTACCGTGTATATAAGGTTTTAAATACATGATTTTTCTATGAATATAGATAATACATTTTTCATCACGGTATATGTTTTCTTTGAAATAAAATATTAGTATTATTATGAATAAAGTTTTTCTCTAAATGCTAATGTTATGTAATAAAAAGGTCATAGTATGTGTAATTTCCCTTTTTTTATAGGATTCATAATTTTAGAAAGTGCATAATATATTTAGTTTTTTAGGGACAATAATATTTATAATTTTTAATGATTGTAATATAATCTCAAATTACATTTTTGATAACAAATGTATGAAAATGTTTATGAGCCCTAAGTTGATTTGGTTTTAGCAGTTTGGGCTTTTAGTTTTGGGCCTAATTTTAATAGTTTACAGCTTTTGAGCTTGGGAATAACCAAATTAATTTGAACAAGTGGGTGCCCGTATTATTGGGACATGGTCCTAAAATTTATCATATTAGTCTTAGTTTTTAGAATTTAATTAGATTAGTGTTTGGATTAATTTAGTGAATTTAAATTTATCCTTGGCTTATTGGGGCAAATGTTAAATTCTTTAAATTAATTGAACAATTTTCAATTACTTAAAAAATCATATCAATTTTGAAGTCTAATCTAGCATTAAATTATAATTTAGTCACCATAAATTAGGTTTCTTAATCTTTTAGGGCTAAATATATAATTGAGCTGTATGTTAAATTAGGCCTTCTTTTTTGTGTTTATATTTATATCATTGCTTGTCATACATTAATCACATTCATGTAATCTTATATCTTAATAACATCGCTAATCAACTTAAATCATAAAAGGGAGATATTTGTTAATTTTAATATTTGTGTCATAACAGTCCGAGCTTAAAGGGTGTTAACCAAATATTTGAATTAATTTTTACCGTCCTGAGATAAACGGACTAAAAATTAACAATGTCATTACATCATATTTAAATGTTTGCATCATGCATAAAGGTGACGCACGGAGGTCGAACCATAAATTAACACGGCAGTCGGGCTTATTCGATGTCGGATTAATTTATGGTCCGACACATCATCAACCTTATTAATTAAATGTCTAATTAATTTGAGCCCATCAATTCGATAAGGCTCGTGTAGTCAAGGTTAATTTTAATCCAAGAACTTCGAATTAAACCCAATCTAAATTTCAATAAATTTTATTCTTTTAGGAGCAACAAATTTTCTGGTATCGATCCCCGGGCGTGATAGGGGTGCTAATCCTTCCCCACACGTAACCAACTCCCGGACCCTTTTCATAACGAGTCTCTAGTTTTATGGTGTCCGGCCTACCTTACCCAAGTGGCCGGTGGCGACTCCCGATTTTAATCGTCTTGGAAAATTTAAAGTCTTTAAAAGAAATCACTATTCTTCAAAGGATTTTCATTAACAATTCAGGGGATAATTATTAGCCAACTTATTTTCTAAACAAACGCCTTTAACACGTCAAATTTCCTTTTTTAAAAGGGAAGAAAAAAGGTCGCTACAATGGTTTGGAAGGGTAACCGACTGACCGGTTTTTAACCAGATAACCAACCAGTTTTAACCGGTCAAAGATAAATCAAAAGGGAGTTATCCATTTTTGTCTTCACTATTCTCTTTAGTGAAAAAAACAAAGCCATAGAGTTTTCTTGAAACCCAGCCGTCCGAAGCTCTATTCGCTAATTGACGTCACTCCGACAGCCGTTTTAGCCATGCAAGGCCACCACCTAAAAGGTCTTCGCCTCTCATTCCTTGTTACAGGTTCAGATCTCGAAGATCACCGCCTGATCTTCGAAGAAGGGGCTAGAACCGGTTTGTCTTTCTTTTGTCGGATCTCTTCCGTCCGCCGTTGGATCGACACAATTTTGGGATATGTTGCTCTCCTCATCGGGACGGTTGGATTCACCGGTTGGAGCCTCCGATCACCGAGAATTGCCACTGCCGAACGGTAAACACTTCTTCATTTCCCTTTTTTGTTGCCTTGCCTTTTTGGTTCGGATTTAAGTGCTCAGTATAATAATAGACAGAATATGAATGGTTGAAATTTCTTGTATTGCTTTGTGATTGTTGGATTCGAATAATAAAAGTAACAGAAGGAAGTTGGAAATTCCCCAAAGTGTTTTTTCTCATTCATTCCTGAATTCGAATTTGCCTCTTTTACAATCTGATTACACCCTTTATATCTCAATTCTTTGTTTACATTCTCAAGCAATCTTTAAATGAGATTACTGTGGCTGATTACTTCTGATGATGATGATGCCTAGGATTAGCCCCTGATAACCCATTTGGACCGTTATCTCGAGCTTGATTTGGACAGTCATCTCGAGCTTGATTTGGACCGTTAGATCATATCTGATCCAACAACTAGATCGTGGCGGCTGCAAAAGGGATAAGAGGGGATCAGATTAGTGTTAGGGTTTTTGATTTAATGGTGTTGGGCCAGAAATAGGCTTATATGATGTATTAAAATTTCTTTTTATGTAAATGAACTAGAATAAAACACTTGGGCTTATATATATTTTGTTTTTGGTTTTAATTTGTAATGGACTTGATGACCACAATACTGCCGGGCTTTTATTATGACCTGTTTTACTAACATATAATACACACCAACTTACGTACATACATAATCAAATATACATATTATTTACCGATATTAATACATACCACACATAAAACATGCAATATATACTTACAAAATACATACATGCACCCTATATATACACGTACATAATCATTAACATACATACATAATACATTTAATATACCTACTCACAGTCATATTAAAACAATAGTGAACATATACATAAATATATATCCGCATGTTACACATATACGATGCATACTCATACCACAAACACGAATAGTAACCATACACACAATAATCACGTACTAGTGACACACATATATAATAACACTCATCATGTAATAGTACTTGTCACATATAAGCCCATTATTGCCAATAAAAAGATTGACCCTGACAAAATTAGTGATTACAATTAGGCCGCAATAATGAACTTGGAGGGGGCGGTTGCCTTCTAAAAATTTGAAATTCCTATATGATTTAAATCTTTTTTAGAATTTTTTTGTATTTCCCATTGATAATCTATTTTCGCTCCTAAGATTTTATAAGTCTGCCTCCCCTAGAATTTTAGGTCCGCCCCCTCTAACATAAAGTTTTGTGTTCGTCATTGGTTTAGGGTTTAGTGCTTGTAGTTTAGGGTTTAAGGTTTTGCATTTTGACGTTTATGTCTTTATTGCTTTAGTATTTAAGTTTAGGATTTGGTGTTTGTGGTTTTGGATTCCAACTTTTGGGTTTGTTGTTTATGGTTTGAGGTATTGTGTTTTAAGTTTAAGGTTTGGAGTTTGAGATTATGGTTTAGGGTTTGAGGCTTAGTGTTTAGAGTTTAGGGTTTAGGGGTCGAGACTTATGGTGTAAATATGTGAAAATAGTATGAGAGTATAATTGACAAAACTTGCATATTAAATAAACACTACCTTCACCCCCGTAATAAATATCACCCAACTTGCGTGTAAAAAAAAGTTGTATTAAATTTTACATATACTAAACATACGTATAAAAGTAAATTTAATAATAAAAACGTACTAAATAATACATCACGAATATTACAAACTCAACGAAACGGGACATAAATATTTAAATAAACTTGTGTATTAAAATTTTTTCCTTACTAGAATTGCAAATATGTGATACAAGTAGACCCAATCCAAGGAAACTCTTGAATTTAGCCCATCAATACGTCCTTAAAAACCTAAAACCCTCGCGACTATCAGTTTAGCTCCGCAGTATCCCGAAGTTTCTCATGGCTTTCACTTCCGTTCTCCGGAAAACAGTCAACTCCTTATATCCACTCGCGATTCGGCTCACCCGAGTCCAGAGAAGCCACCACTCTTCCATCTTCACAGCCTTGAACCATACCTTCCATTCCCGGCAATCCAATCTAAACCGTTTTTACCCAAACACCCATTTCTCAACGGCTGTTGATTCTCTAAAACCCGCTTCCGACGAGTCTCTTCTCCGAGTTATCGAGTCCGAGATTCAGTGTGCTGAGGAGAGTGATGAATATGATCAGGCGAGTCATTGTTTATCTTTTCATTTACTAGAATTTGTTTAATTTTTTGGGTGTTTTAGAAACAGAACTGCAACATTTCTTTATATGCAAAAGAAATCATTTAGTGAAAATTGCGGAAAACATGATAGTCTTGATGTTAAGTGATCAAGCTGAAAGTAATTTTTCTCTCTTTAATCTGGATATCGTTTTTGATAATTCTTTAATTATATGTTCACAGGTTGAAGAAACTCCAAGTGGATTCCCTTTCGAAATCGAAGACATTCCTGGACTTCAGACCATAACATTGACAAGAGAGTATGATGGTGAACTCATTAAAGTTAACGTTCACATGCCGGATCTTGTCACAGGCGAAGGAGAAGCGGATGACGGCGGCGGCGATGATGAAGATGACACTGAAAAGCCCAGTAGATCAAGCATCCCATTGGTTGTTAATGTCTCAAAGAGTGGTGGTCCGAGTTTGGAGTTCAGTTGTACTGCATACCCAGATGAGATTACCATTGATGGTTTGTCTGTTCGAAATCCTGAGTCAGAGGATGAACTTGCCTATGAAGGCCCTGATTTCAGGTAAGCTCGTTGGATAGATAGCGGAATCAGTATTTCGATTATTTTGTTTGCTGTAACTTGTGTTTTTGGTTTTGTGTTTTGCAGTGATTTGGATGAGAACTTGCAGAAGGCTTTCCACAAGTATTTGGAGATCCGAGGAATCAAACCGAGCACGACTAATTACTTGCATGAGTACATGATTAACAAAGACAGCCGGGAGTATCGTCGGTGGTTGAAGAACCTCAAGAAGTTTGTTGAGGAATGAAGGATTTACCATTTTCTTGCTAGTTTATGAAAAATGGTAAGCTCAAATAGCACTGTGTTCAAGTAGTTGTATGAACTATATGAGATATGAACGTTTTATTTATATGAAAAGTTTGTTTTTGAAACCGTTTGAAGTTTCTGAAATTGCTTACCCTTATGTTTTAGAATTATGTTACTTATGATCATGTATTCCTCTACTATGTTACTTATGACTATGTTTTCACTTTTTTGTCTAAGTGTCAGTTTGATATTGATTTTGAAAATGTTGAGGAATCATATGTAGGGTGCCTTGACTTAAATTTTTGTTGAACACATCTTTTAAGGTCGATTTTGGTTCCTAGTCACTTCGGTGACTAATGTGGATTATTGTATTCAGGTCGGACTGTCTCGACCAGGTATCTGAATTTCAGTTGAATATATTTGATGTGTGAGTAAATGAAAATGATCAGGATGAGAAATGGATTGTGTGAATATGTTTGATATTTGGATAAATGGAGATGATGACTATGTGATTGACATGACATGTGGTATTATTGAAAGCATGTGTATGAAGTATGCTAATATTTCAATATTCGTTAATTGCATGCTTAGATATTGATAACAATGGATAATTCTAATATGTGTGTCTCGCCTTGCACGTTATTTGTTGGTATATTTGAGCTAAGAAAAGGTATTGTGTTATATGGAATACATTTGATTTTGCGTAAACGATAATAAGTATACGTGAAAGTCGTTGTGATGATTGTGTTCGTTGCATTGATATGGAATGTTGTTGGTAAGGATAACACGGTTATGATAATGTATTGATTTATGTTAAGATACATCAACCTGCTTGAATTTATCGACACCATGAGATATAGTAGAGTAGCAGTACACCACTAAACTTTGTAAAGCTCAACTTTTGAAATTATCTTTTGTGCAATGTTTCATAACTTTCTTTGGATCTCAATGGACAACAATGTATTGAAGGGGAGCCTCAATTTGATTTTGCATAATGCAATACTTTGTTTTTTTAGTGGACATATGCATTGTAGGACCCTTAATGTTTCTAGTATGTAACTCCATATTTATGTATAAACCTTTGATATTTGGTTTCGTTTTGAGATTTATGATTTGATTTTAAATAAGGCTTATATATCATATTAGTACCTAAAGTATACAAACCTTTTCATTTTAGTACTTAAAGTATTTTTTGGTAAAAAGAGGTACCTAAAGTATATTTTTTGGTTAAGTTAGGTACTTAAAGTATAATTTATGGTCAAATTAAGTACTTAAAGTATTTTTTTGTCAAAATAAGTATCTAAAGTATATTTTTGGTCAAAATAGGTATCTAAAGTATTTTTTTAAGTCAAAATAGGTACTTAAAGTACACATATTTTTTTTTATGTAGGTTCCTAAAAATTGGCATGTTACATTAATTAAATAATTAAAAGGATTAATATCTTATACACTGGCGGTGAAAATTGTTTGTTTTTACAAGCGCCTCAATTATAAGGTTTTAAGTTTTAGTTTAAGATTTAGAGCTTATGGGTTTTAGTGTAGGGGTTTATAATTTAGGGTTTATGGTTAGAATTTAGGGTTTAGGGATAGGGTTTATGTTTTAGGGTAATATGGATAGCGATTTAGGTTTTAACTTATAAATCTTACATTTTAATTTTAAACTCAAAATTTTATCAACAACCCCTAAATTCAAAACTCTTAAACTTTAAACTCTAAACAATGTTTCTAACTCTTAAAGTTAAGGCGCTTGTGTAAAAAGTTTCTATAAGCGCTTGTGTATCGAATAATTATTCTAATTAAAAAATATATTATGTGCCTATTTTAACGAAAAATATACTTTAGGTACTTATTTTGGTAAAAAAAATATACTTTAGGTACTTATTTTGACAAAAAAATATTTTAGGTACTTATTTTGACCAAAAAAATATTTTAGGTACTTATTTTGACCAAAAAGTATATTTTAGGTATCTAATTTAACCAAAAAGCATACTTTAGGTATTTATTTTGACCAAAAAATATTTTAGGTACTAAAATAAAAAATGGTATAATTTAGGTACTAATATAACATATAAGCCTTTAAATAATTGCGATTTTTTATTTATTAACTAGATCCTTTAAGTAAAGTTAAGTTTTGAGCAAATAAAAGATTAAAAGATAATACAGAATTTATAAATCACAGAAAGAAACAAAATTAACAAACAAATATTATGTGAAAATCTTAAGGAGAAAAATTCACAGACAGAACAGAAAAAATTTATTATAGTCGAAATTGTACAAGAGTTATGAAAGAAAGTATCATCTTGCAAGAAAATCTTAGGTACATATAAGAAAAAATTTATTATTTTCTTCTTAATAATGACATTTTTAGCAATGTGTATTGTTGATAGTTCTCTCGAAATAATTTTTAACGATGCATGAACATTTCAAGTTGAACCAAAACAGAACTTGAGCTGATATCTCTAATAATCTTTGCCTTGATTCGGATTCTAAAACGAAACGAATGAAGATAAAACTCGTGTGTCTCAACAACAAAAAACATATTCTCTACCTGTTCCACAAAACTCTAAGGTGCTAAATTAGCCATTACTGTAAAGCTGGATGGCGATTCAAACGGAGAATCATAGGAAACAAAAGAAATGGCTAGGACTGTTGTTGTTTTTCCCATTGCCATTACAAGATCATCTAAATCCAATGCTTCAGCTTGCAAATGTTTTATATTCTAAAGGCTTTTCGATCACTATAATCCATACACGTTTCCTCAATTCTCCCAAATATCTTTCAAACAATCCTCACTTCACCTTCCATTCCATCCCAAACAATTGCAGGTTTAGTGGAACAAACCAAGTCCTCTTGGAGCGTGATTTGGAACTCATTTGAACAACTCGAGCGCGGGTCGGTAACGGACTTCCAGCACGACTTTCCAGTGCCGATCTTCCCAATAGTTCCATTGCACAAGTCCTTTCCAGTCCCTTCAAATAGCATGCTCTCTCAAGATCAATGCTCCATCTTATGGCTAGACAAACATGCACCCAAATGTTCTGTTCTCTATGTAAGTTTTGGCAGTGTGGCAAACAACCAAGGGTCTGAGTTTCTAAAGATGGCTTGGGGTTTAGCCAACAGTCAACAGCCATTCTTGTGGGTGGTGAGACCAGGTGCAGTGAATGGCTCGAACCATTACCAAATGGGTTCATGGAAGAGATAACAGAAAGAGGACATATTGTGAAATGGGCACCCCAAGGTTCTTCACAGCGTTCTCTTCAAAACTTGATTAACTGCGTATTATCTTTCCAAGCAAATATGAAATTATAAGACCTCATTCAATTCCTAGTTTTTTTTTTTAAACATAAACGTAGCCGGCATTCAATTCAAAACAAAAACAGAAATGTAGAGGAGAAAACATACATATAAGAGAAGAGGGAGAGAACATAACACAAACAGGATAGAGGAAGAGACATAGGGGTAGAGCCAGTATTTAGAGTTGAGAGGTCAAAACATAAATATTTAAAAATAATGGACAACTTCATAAATAAATTAAATTTTAAAAAAAATTATATACGAGAAAAATAGTAAAACAAAATTCCCGCTCTATATATCTCCGTCTATAAAAAGGCATAAAACAAAATAACATCACTTCAGAATTAGAGGAACACAAAACAAAAACAACACAACATAACCCTGAACAACCATCATCCATCACAGAAAGAGAAGTCAAAACCGATAAAAAAGAGAAGGAGAGACATCAAATCAATTATTGGTCCTTGTATATGTACGGTCGGTTTCAAAGGCGCAGAAAAAAGAGGACGGTGAAGTACATGAAGCAAAAAGAATTTGTCTAGTAATGAAGAAGGGAGAAATTTATGTTTTTATTAGACATCTAATAAGTATAAAAAGCCAAAATATGTTGTTAATTAATGTTAGAGCTTTTTGATCAAAAATAATAATAATGTTAGAACTTGGTTTCGTGTGAGAATTTGATTCTTTGATGCTCTTTACCGATTTCGAGTATGGGTTTTGCTTACTTTTGGAATTGTTGGGATATTCAGTTGCCTTTTATCAATTTAATTGGATCAATTGGGTTGGTCAGAAGTTTGTGATATCTTTGTAAGTTATGAAGGCACATGTACACAAATAAAGTTTGAATTCTATGTTTAATACTTTCATTAAATATAAGTTGCGGTTTACTTTTTTTATTTTATTTTAAAATTAAAAGCTTGTTTCTACGAGCACCTTAATTTTAGGATGTAAAAAATTTGTTTAGGGTTTAGTGTTTAGGAAGATTTTATTTAGAGTTTAGTGTTTGAATTTAGGAGTGTGGTAGATTTTAGGGTATAGACTTAAAATTTAAGGTTTATTGGTTAAAACCTAAATTCTTAATCATATTATTCTAAAAACTAAACCCTAAATTCTAATCCCTACACTTAAACACATAAAACCTAAGCCCTAAGTCAAAAATCCTAAAACTAAGGTGTTTGTGAAAACTTTTCGTTTCTCACTCTAGTGCACGAGATATTTTTTTTTTAATATCTTTAGTTTTAATATTTTTTATTTTAAAATTTCAGTTTTGATATAAACAATACATGTAAAAACTATTGAATTAAAGGGTACACCAATAGTCACTGAACTTTTAGAGTGCTTTTATTTTGGTCACCGAACTTTTAAACTTTTTATTAGGGTCACCTAAATTTCATTTTGCTTTCATTTTGGTCCCTCCCGTTACCTTCTGTTAGAAAATGCTGATGTGGCCTGTTAGTTTTCCCTTTTTTAAGGTAAACTATATAAATGGTCACCAAACTTTTAAAATGCTTTTATTTTGGTCACTGAAATTTTAAAATTTTCATCGGAGTCACCAAACACAAAGATATCTGTCAAAACAACACCGAACATATGATGGTGAACAAGGATGAAGGGATGTATGGGTTGCCTCTCCTAATTTTAGGTATAATAGTATTTTAGGTACTTATTAGTTTAAATACTAATCAAATAAGATTTATGTCCCTCCCGATTTTTATATTTAAAGGTTTAATAGACTTTTCTCCCTCCTAATGTTTGATCCTAACTCCGTCTCTAATAGCAAAGTAAATTAATGTTTGAACTTAAACATGGGGTGTATCAATTTTACTTACATATTCTGGGAAATTTGTGAAATAACTTTTGGATACAACTTTCAGAAGTAAACTAAAATTCTATACTCTTGGTCAATAATTAACCTCAATATTTTTTTTATCTCTCTTGTACTTATTAACCTTGAAGTAGCTTGAAGATGAGGTTGCATACAATGTGATCAATAGATCAAAATAGTGAGTTTACATTACATACAATATTCAAGAACATGACATATAAAAATATTTTATATTGGTAAATACATCAATCTACACAACTTTAAATATTATTCATAATCATAAAGTAAAATCTACTTTTTATTTTTTTTATACACTGAAAGAGTTTTTTTTCTTAAATCAACGAGTTTTTTAAGCAAAATAAAAATTAAGTGACTCCAATGAAAGTTTTAAAATTTCAGTGACCAAAATGAAAGCATTTTAAATGTTCAGTGGCCATTTATATAGTTACCTTGAAAAAAAAGAAAAACTAACGGGCCATGTCAGCATTTTTTAACAGAATGTAACGGGAGTGACCAAAATAGAAGCGAAATAAAAGTTGAGTGACTCCAATGATTTGGTGACCAAAATAAAAGCGCCTTAAAAGTTCGGTGATTATTGGTGTACTTTATCCTAAATTAAATTGTCATTAGTCTTTATATTATAGTTTAATTGTACATTTAGTTCTTAGTTTTTAATTTGATAATTTTAATTAATGTAATTTACTTATATTGATTCTATATCGAACGAGTCAAGAATGTATTTTTAAAACTTGAAGACTCAATTATCATTTTTTTTGAAGAGGGATAAACTGTCATGTGAATCTTCCGGTGAGAGTGGTGGACAGGACACCGATGGTTGGATTTGAAAGTTAAAATTTTAGTGTTAGAGTTTTTGAATTTGAAGTTATTTTGTGAAGTTTAAAAATTTTAAATTTTTTTAAAAAATATTAAGCATCAAAAATATATTTTTCACTTTTTTTTATCACACTTGTCAATAGAAATACGAAACTGCCCGAAGTCGAAAACTAAAAAGTCGCCAAACCTTTTACCAATAAAAATGCACTAACACCTTCACTTTCTAGTTTGTTTCTCATCTTCAACACCCAGATCAGATCAGATCAGATCAGATCAGATCAGATCAAACTCTTTATTATCTGTAACTATTGTGGATAAAAAAGAAAATCTTTCAGAACCTTTGTTGAGACAGTTTCGAACAAAGGCCTTCAGACCAATCCATGGGTTCTTTTAGTCCAATTCAATACAAGGTTTGGTCTTTTTCCTTTTAATTCCTCTCCAAGATGCGTAAATCCTTTCTGGGTTTTTCTTAGATCTATCTGCTGCAATCGATTTCTGAGTTTTTGTTTTCGGTATCCTCCAAGCTTACTGGGTTTTTAGAGTTTTCGAAATTGGTACATAAACTTGACCTAGAAATTAGGGCTGTTGCTCTGTTTCTGAATTCGTAGAAAGTTAATAGTGTTTGATAAGCGGAAAGATGCAATCTAGAAGAAAAGAGGAGCAGGTTGAACTATCTCGAACTGTTAACTCGCGTAGGCAACACAGGGCTGCTGCTGAAGTTGGTCCTCATGATCCTTATCCGGTTTCTCGACTTGAGGTGGTGAATAATCGGTCTCCTCCGCCGCGTGGACAGAGGAACTATAGTCCTACTGCCCTTGAAGTGTCTAGGAAGGGGGGTTTGGTTAGGGATCGGATGAGTGGATCCATGGTGGGGAGGGATTCGTATGGTCGGCATCTGGGTAGAGTTAGCACTGAAGCGCAACTATCGAAATCACCCCTATATGAGCAAATGCGTAAAAAGCCTCATTATGAAGATGAGGGTGTTGTCAATAGAAAAAATGATTTTGTTGAGCCTGTTGGTTTTGATGATCGTACAAACTCGAGAGCAAGGGGTATGTACAGGTATGATCATGGTACTTCTAGGTTGACCAAAGAGAAGTACTATATGGAAAACAGAGTTTCGAGTGTTGATGGGCATGTAATGATGGGACATAAATTGTTGCCATTGGAAGAGACCAATGTAAGAGGACCACATCGGTTGCCTCAGGATCTAGGTCCAAGCTTAAATTTTGCAGAAACTAGTGAGAAATCACCATTTTCCTCACGAGATATTGATATAAATCAATATGACGATGAAAAATTTCGACATCGAGAAGCTATACCTTCAAAGAAGATGACGGTTATGGATTCTTACAAAGAAGATAAACCCATGTTTGACTCTCAGGATGTTGCATATAGTATGGCGGAAGCATCTCAATCCAAGGATTTCATGAGCACCCCTCAACTTAAGGAATTTGCTGGAACATCTTCTGGTTTCCCTAGGACTGAGTTCCTGAGTTCATATCAGGATGATGCACCCTTACACGTTTCTGAAGAATATCTTAGGAGCAGCCGAAAGCTCACTGAACCCGTGGGATATAATAAATATGACCAAAGGCCACATATAGAATCTATGAGAGATCCTGAAGCTACTAGAAGGAATATGACATTATATCAGCAATGGCCAAATAGTCCGAGCAGAGCTGAATATGAGGATCACCTATACAGAAAACCTAGGGCAATAGGAAGTAATAATCGTGGGTATCCAGTTGAGGACTTTAAAAAGATGATGCCTTCTCAATCTCGAGTTTGCTATGAACATGTATCAGTTGATCACGGTCATATAGACATGTTGGAACCAAACGTTTTGAACCATGTTGTAGACAGAATTGATAATACAGATCATTCTTATGGAAGTTCGAGAAAGGGCATTATATGGGATGATCGTGCTTTGCAAAATCAGATGAGTACGGACTTCATTGATATGTGCAGATCATATGCACCAATGCAAGATGGGGAATACATGGGTTCAGAAGAGACTCATGTTGCATTTCGAAGAAGACCACGAGATTATGAAATGTCACATTTGGATGCATCTCACAATCGTCAATTATCAAATTCAAGATCTGATTCTGGTTTTGGCAGAGGAGTAAGTCCAGTATTTCAAAATGTAAGAGTCATAAATTCTTCTGCATCTAAATATGATGCAGAGCATCGTAGACCTGGTCTAAGAACAAAGAGGACGGAGAACGAACTTGACACTTACTCAGATAGGATCCGTAAAAGGAAGATGGTGGAAGATGTTGGTAGGACAAGCTCTAAAACTATGGTATCCAGAAAATTGCATTCAGCTGGCGACTTTGGAGGTTCATATGATAGTGATGAGCAGATTGATGAAGATATAATTGGTTTACATGCATCTCGTACAAAACAGTATGGCCACAATGAATATAGAAAGGCTGGAAGGACATATGATGGGCTAGAACATCATGGAGATTCGGAATTGGATGACTGGTATGCATCTGAAGGTTCTTTGGCACACTCACAAAGGGTTCCAATCAGGTTTTACAAAAATAGTGGTAAATATGTTAAGGGAAATCCCGGACCTGGTTCTCTTAGCTGGCATACTTCACATCACAATGAAAGAAGAAGTAACCTTCATAAACAAAACAAAGTTTGGAAGAGAAATGAAGATTATGATGAAGATATAAATGCAAATGATGGTGACATGACAGAAGATTTAGTGAATTATGCAGAGGCTGAGCTGTCTGAGGATTCAGAAGAATTTAAGCAGTTGGTACATGAAGCATTCTTAAAGTACTCTAGAAGGTTAAACTTGAACCAGTCTGTTCGTAATAGATACAAGGAGCAAGGACATGCTGGTAGTTTGTTCTGCATTGTATGTGGTAGAAGGTCTGGTTTTCTTTTCTATGACATGCATTTTAAAGGGGCTTATATTTTCATTTAATTCTTTGCTTGAATGAGGATTTTGGCCCTAAAGGTTCTATCATTTGGTCTTCCTAGGATGTTTTCATGGCCATTTGAATATTTTGGAAAATAACAAAAAACATTACTGTTTTTAGTTATTTAAGCAATTATATTAAGTTTTCTTCTGTCCATATACACTGTGTTCATTAAATGGTAACTCGACGTATGATGGATGGTCATAAACAACTTTATTTCAGGGTTTAATATCGATTATTTTGCTTCTGAGTAGAAATAGATTAGTAGCCCGAGACATTTTGCAGGTTTTGTTTAATGTAATACTGTATAGGGTACCACCTGGTGAATGTCAAGGTTATGGATATATTGATACCATGCAACCTTAGGCGTCCAGTTTTATCAATTTGAGCTTCATTCAGTGAGGTTTGAAATTTCCTGCTTTAGATAACATTTCTGTGTAGCCCTTTAAGTGAGCCAACTGCGGAAGTTGGTTGATTTTGATAAGTCAACTGGGAAGTCTGAGGATTCTTTTAAGTGTGCTAATATGGAGAACGTCTCGGCTTCATTGTGGATACTGGATAGAACTTATTGCATTCGTTGCTCATTCTGGACTGATTTTGTGAGAAAAAGCTGCTTATATTCAGCAACGGGCTTCTAAGATGTTTGGTTTGAGCAATCAGTTCTTGCTCTTTCAGAATCCTTGGATGTTAAGGAGCAAGGTTAGTACCCTTATGTCTGCTAGAGGGATTTCGTTAATCTGAATGTAAGACCTGTTAGATAAGGATTTAATAGGCAATTTGAGTGACCAATTGAGTGGTAATTCATTTGTCTGTGACAGAGGATTATAGTGAGCCTCTGCTAGTCAATTATGCTGCTACCTGTACTGGAGAGGTCCGTGATGGAGGTCAAAATGGCAGTTTAGATGGACAAATCAAAGAGAGTGAAATAAGTCTGAGTGGTCCGTATTATGTTAGAGATCAGCTATGTTCTGTAAAGAACTTTGTAAAAAGTGTATTATTTTGTCTTTCATGGTTTTAATCAGCAATTTTTTTTGTAGCTGATTAAATATCGACATTAATTCTCCATCTTGGTTCTGGTAGAATCTGGCTCCCCCCTCACCCACTCCATTTAAGTGTGTATTTGTTGATTTATTTTTGTTTGTTTGTTTTTGAAGTCATTTTTTTTCTTCAGTAAATCCATTTGCAAATGCAGTGTACTCGTTTTGAAGTGGAAGGTTTCAGTAAAACATGATGCTTTGCTTGATTATAGATAGTTTTCAGTCTTTGTTTGCTAATAATATAGACCTCCACATATTAGGAAAATTTTCCAATCTCTTTTGGTTCGGGTTATTTCAGATTTAGGCCAGTTTTAGGTTATTGTCATTTTGGGTTTTGGTAGTCGGGCTTTTTCAGGTTGGGTCATTTCAGGTTTTGTCATTCGGGTCTAGTTACTTGTTTTGGTCATTTTCGAGTTCGGCTTGGTGGGTTGTTAATTTTATGGTCAAATCAGGTTCTGATTCCGGTTAGTTTCGTTCTGTTTTACGGTTTGATCAGATTGATAGGTCCAAATATTTCAAGGCAGGTCACTTTTTGACCTGAGTAAAAGGTGAGTTTAGGTTTCGGAACACCATTCCCTATATTTCTAGTGACTGCAGAAGAATTGGTTTTAGATACAATGGATGGGAACTGGATGTTACTTTTATGTTCTTATCTTTATTTCATTTCCTCTGAGTGAATGTTCTTTTTCTAATGTCTTTGAGAGCATTAATATTCGTGAATATCAAGATTAATATTTATTCGAATCATTGTCTCCTTTTTTAAATTTATTACCATTGATGAATGATGATTCTTCCTCTATTATTCTTACATCTTGTGCTTTTACAGCAACTCAAAGGAATTCATGGACACTCAACGCCTGGTGACGCATGCTTTCATGTCTCACAAGGTTGGGCTGAGGGCAGAGCACTTAGGTCTTCACAAAGCAATATGTGTGTTGTTGGGTTGGGACAGCATAGCACCTCCTGATACTATAACATGGGTTCCCCAGGTCTTGCCTGAAGCTGAAGCCTTGGCTCAGAAGGAGGATTTGGTTCTCTGGCCCCCAATGGTTGTCATCCACAATATTTCCATGGCAAATAACAATCCTCAAGAACAGAAGGTTGTTCCAATCGAAGGGGTGCAGGCTTTTCTGAGAGGTAAGTAATTCACTGACAAGTTTGCATGATAATTTGGTAGTAAATGGCTTAATGTATTTAGTTCGAATTGTTCCAACAGTGGAACAGAAAAAATGGATGTTTGATGCCTACTAATATCAACGAACAAAAAATGATTAAGAAAAGATGAAAGTTTGAGTCGAAGTGACTGTGGATGTGCACTAGTAGTAAACGGAATTAATCATAATGTAGAAGCTTTTTGCTTGCTGGTGAATATGGAAGAGTTTCTTTGACCAGAAGACAAGACTGATTTTTTTTTTTTCATGGATTTTCCTTTTTGTTCTTTTTCTTCCTCTTGTTGGTACTTGAATGATGACAGATAAAGGCTTTGTTGGGGGGAAAATCACTGTGTGCCTAGGGAGACCTGCAGACCAAAGTGTTATGGTGGTGAAGTTCTTGGGCACTTTTAGCGGACTGGCAACGGCAGAGAGACTTCACAAATATTTTGTCGAGAACAAGCGAGGGAGAATCAAATTCACATCAAAAAACAATGGCAATGATAATAGCACCGAGGAAATGGGAATAGTGGGGGAGGGTGACAGTCTGGAGGAGCAGCTTCTTTATGGTTATATGGCAATTTCAGAGGACTTGAATAAACTTGATTTTCATAACAGGAAATGGAGTGTGGTAAAGAGCAAGAAGGAGATCCTGGACTTGGCAAATGATCCTGTCAAAACTGATGAAAGGTAGCCGTAGCTGCTCTGCTTATAAACATGTAAGAAGCCGAGGGTAATGCTCTTGAATGAATCTTTTATTTAATGTCTAAACAAAGTGATTGATTAAACCTTTTTATCTGCTAGCTTTGTACCGTCTGTAATCATAGTATCCTAAGACTATTAATTAATTTAAAAACATACTATAAGATTGCCATATTCCCCTCTATTTTTTTCAGCATCTGTTGCCTTAAATTCTAGGAGGATGATCTTGTTAGGCAAGTTAACTCAGTTTTATATGCTTTTCTATTTTCCCCCTTTCATATTGCCTTACTGGTTTTCTCATTCAGCTGTACTTTACAATTTTGTTCACCTTCTCAACTTCTGTCATGCTATGGTTACAGATTAGGCTGCCTTTTATTAGCAACTTGTTCATATTCTTAGGGGTATACTCATTTTTTTCATATAAATGTTTAAAATATTTTTCAGTCCAAACATTTTATTTCGTAACCATTTTAAGGTTTTTTGTCAACGACTGTTAAAGCAAATTGTCATCCAATTAAAATGTGACATGTGGTCTATTTTTAAATTTTCAATTTATTTTTGTTTTAAAAAAAATCAGAAAATCGTTAAATTTTTTAAAAAATCTCAAAAATTTTAATGCTTTTAAAACAATCCCTCGTAAAATCCCCCTCTTCTGTCATCGTCAAACGCCATGTTGTTGAAGTGCTTCTCTTGTTGCACGGGTTGCAAGATTTAGTTTGTCGTTCAATTGAAGATTCTATGTTTGTGGTTTGTTTGTCAATTCTTTACGACATATGATTATGGTTATTGGCTAATGGTTGGCGAAGGGGTGGTTGGATTGATGATTGGAGGAGAGGAATTTTGGAGTTTATGGATTTAAGATTAGGTTTGGGGTTATTTTAGAGATATTAAAGATTTTAGGTTTTATAAAATTAATTTTTTTTAATTTTTTAAAAATAAAAATTAAAAAAATAATAGAAATATTTCACGTACCGTTAAAAATTTTAACGAACGTTTGTTACGGAAAAAACTTTAAAATAATTGCAGAATATAACAATAGGTATTTACTTGAACTGAAAAATACTTTAAATATTTATCTGAGAAAAAGATATAATTTAAATACTTGTTTAATAGTTAAAATTATTTTTAGTGATCGAAATTTGAATTTGTCACGATAATGAAAATAGTCAAAGTACCTTTTTTCTAGAACCTAATTGAATTAATAAATCATAGGATTCACCCCAATTGATCCATATTGAACCTTGAATCTTTAGAGGTGACCTGCAAGTACACGAAAGAAGCATACATTTTTTGTCTCTATACTTGTGTCGTAAATCAAGCATGTCATGCTCATGTTCCAAAATATATATATCAAGCATGTCATGCTTTTATTTTCAATAAAGCATCCAGGTAGAAAATATGTACATATTTCTTTTTCAATAAAACATGCAGGTAGAAAACCTGTAGGTAAGATTTATTTTTTTAATTTAGTATGTGAGTATATATATACTTCTGTTCAACTAAGCATGATGGGTAGCAAGTATGTATAAGTATGCTTACAATTTGTTTCTTTATTTTCTTTTTGCACTAACTGTTAGGACCATTGTACGCCCCATGGAACAGCAGAATAGTCATTTTTATGATCTCCTTTAATACGAGTAGAGGTGAGAATTGGGCGGGAAATATCCGAAAATTGTAGGGACTCGAACTGACGGGAATGGAGATGAAAATTGTTATATGCGAAACGTGGGATAATCGAACTGTAACCGTACAAATAACTGTGGTGATCCACGAAAAATATCCACAACGATCCCCGATATTTTACATAAATTTTAAAATTAATTAACTCTCATTTATATGTATATCTACCTATCTTATGATTAATATTCTAGTCTATCAAGATATTTGTATCTTTTGTTTAAACCTTATTAAGTTTGGGTGGTCTCTTTAGTAATTTACCATTTTTTGTTAATTAAGAGTAACAATCTATTTATCTTTCTATTTCTGTCGTTCATGTTACACAAAAACCTTGTTCCCTCTCAATTATATGTTTAAGTGTATTGAGTATATGACTTATAAATTAGGATAGACCATAAATTTGATTAGTAAAGTAGTAAATTTTGTTTAACTTTTGGAGATGAAAATTCTCTGAAAATTTTGGGGATCCGATGAGTATGGCTACGAAGACGAAAAATTTACCGAAATATGTAATGAAAATTACCTAAAATCGTACCCGCAAGTGTTAGGGACGAAATAGATAATACAAAACCGTCTTTAAATCGACCGATTCCCACCCCTAAATACGAGGAACGATTTGGGATTAAAGGAGATGAAAAATTAGCTTTCTCGATCTAGCCACAACAAAATGTAATGGCCTCTACACAGTCAAGTTGATAGAAAGCGAACAATAAATCTCTTTCAAAGAATTTTCGAGATGGTGTATGGCGGCTGCTAGACTTTGCACACAATGTCCGATGAATGCCCAACTAATTTCGGGATAAAATATACATCTGATGAAAACTGAAATTAATTTCATATTTCACACATGACAAGGATTAAAGTTGATAATATTTTTTTAAAAAAATATTATTACCATGTCTTTTGTTTGACCGAATATTATGTCAAACATTAAAACAGTAATAATTTTTTTCTAAAATAAATAACTGTTTTATTTTAATATTTGATCGAAATTTACAATCACATTATTTATAATAATAAATCTCGTATTTCACAAACAATTAAATTTTTTATATAAATCAAATTTATATATTAATTTTAAATATATTTTTTAATTGTGTACAATAAGCTTGTGCCTTATAAACCATAGGATGTGGCCCTTGTAAGTTCTTATAACATTAGTAATAATTTTAGAACAATTCGAATACAACAAACAATAAGTGTCATATGGTGATGTATTAGTGGTTTAAAGAGATCTAACTACTCTGTTGTCTCGACAATTCTTAGGAAGTTAGTACTAAGGTTGATAGAGATATGACTTAGTGTTTTTTCGTGAACTTTGTTCCGAGAAAAAAAAAAGTTACCTTAAAATTTTGTCGAACCTAATTACCATTTAACCGCCCGAATATCGCCATCCATGCTACCCTAATTACCATTTTCGAACCTTTTAGTGACAAAAATGTAAAAGCAGCAAATATTAACACACGAGAGAGACAATCGTGAATGTACAACAAAAAGTGGCAATCATATTGTATTCATTGAAATTTTGTTGTATATTTCTGTGTATGATTCTCCTGCCTATAAACAATGTTAATTTACATTCATTTTATATACTATAAATGACGTAAAATACAAGCCTAAGGTGTACTAATTCTATCCTTCGGATAGCAAATAACAAAATCCAATAATGTGGATTAATTTACTCTGCAGAAACTTAAAGACCAAGCTACTTCACAAAAAAGAAATACGAACAAAATCACCTTCTCATCGCCTTGGATGATCGAAGACCGGATTCATTTCAACTTCTGCAGCTGCAGACTCGCTCCGAACCAGGAACTTTTCAGCTTCCCGAGCAATCTGAACATCACAAGGTGTGTAAAACTGATAAAGAACTTTCATGACGAATCGAGGAATCAGTGCGGTGACAATGATGGCAAGTAAACACAACCAAAACAACCCGGTTCTTGCAATTTGAAAGATGGCCCTGTTAAAACAGAAAGGTTGGCAAGGGTCAGAAAATATATATACACGAGTATATGTCTGACAATGAGTATGTTCCATTTATCAAAGTTTTTCATGTATTCAAAGGATCCTCGAAAGATCATATCCTCGTTTCAATGTCCAAAAATCTCAACTCATTCGGCACATATTTTTGCAGTTCAGCTACATGTTTAATTTAAAATCTGAAGTAAAAGGGGCTTACCAGTAACCAACTAAAGATGGTATGGCATCAATAATGATGACACAAATAAAAGTTGCAATTATAGATCCCCAAATGGCTGCATGCGTTATCCAATTCCAACGGATGACATCCATGGCCAAGTGTAAATTAACCAATATAACCACTGCAAGAGTCCAAAGATCTCCGATACTCGATGCATCGATGGAGCTGCCCCAGTACGCGAGAAGAGGAATGAAAAAGACGACTGCACTTTGCCAGACGGTATCAATCATTGTAATCCAAAAGATTGTTTTGTTATAGCATTCTTCTCGGTATCCAGCCCCATACAGCAAGGGATACTTTATAAGTGTCGTTCGGTTTAGGTCCTTGTCGAGAATACCAACAACGATCGTAGGCACCGATGTGTAGATTACAGAATACAATACACTGCTCCACTCATTGATTGCAGTGCTCAAAGTGAAACAAGTAAAGAGCACATACCTGCAAAGAACATACTGAAGTTAAAAACTACTTATTCACTGCTGACATTTCACTTTAATGTAAAACTTTGCGGGTTTTATATAATGTAAGTGGATCCTAACCAATATATATATATGAAGACATTTGTACACATGCAAAGACTTGTGCAAGCACTCCATCTAAAAAAAAACTCACCAAAACAAAACAAGGACAAACACTGCATTCCTGTAAAAATTGTATAGTATCATGTAGCCCATCCGCTGGTAATTCCAATGCCCATGGACCAACAAAAGAGAAACTAAGAATCTGAACTGCCCCATTGCAAAATCCGATGCCATTACGGCTTGCATACCCTCTTGGCCACTAATGCCGACTCCCACATCCGCCATTTGGATCATTGAAACATCATTAGCACCTGTGAAGCATCCAGTGTCATGTCTGAAGTCCTCTTTAATATTCATAAGATGATAAGAAAATAAAGAGATTGACGATTACCATCGCCAATGGCAAGTGTCATGTCTGAAGTCCTCTTCTTTACAAGGGCAACGATTCCAGCTTTCTGTAATGGGGCAACCCGACAGCACAAAACAACAGAACAATTACAAGCTAACTCGAAGAGCTGCAAGCAAAGATGAAAAATAAAGTCGTGTCAGCATGCAGGATATTAGAAATTGAAAACAGAAAACAAAGGCAAGTTGAGAACTCCTTACCATTTCTTCGAGTTCACTGTCAAGAATATAAACAAGGCTGGTACCATCAATAATCAAAGCTACAGATGTTAAACTAGCTCCCGAATTTCTCCCAGTGTCATTCGTAGTGCCGGGCATAGTTGTAAGTTTCTTAGACATGATGATGGCATCTTCTAAACTCTTTCTGCATGATTCCTTAGAGTTGCTGTTAACTATAATTTGTAACATTTTACTGGTCAACAGCTTCGAGGAATATCCGATTGATATGGCGGTTTCTTGCTTGTCCCCGGTCAACACCCATACTTTGATCCCAGCAGCTGTAAGTGACTCAATGGCTTCTGGCACTCCTTGTTGTAGTTTATCTTCAATACCAGAGGCACCCAGAATGCAGAGATTTCTTTCAATATTGCTTGCAACCTTCCGAAGCAAACTGGCTCTACGCATTAGACCAGTGCTAGCCGCCTCGAATGCAGAATGCCATTCCTTGAATTCTGAAGTACTCAGTTCTCTCATCCCAATGACAAGTGTTCTCAAGCCTATTGAGGAGTAACAGTGCAGATGGGCTTCAGTTGCCTGAATTATACTTGTATTCAAAGATCTGTCTATGACACTAAACATTGTTGTGTCTGCTCCTTTTACGAACACTTTTACGGATTTGTTTGGGAACCCCAATATAACAGACATCCTCTTCCGATCACTATCGAACTCGTGCAAACCCAAGACATTGAACCTGCATCACCCAAATCATTTTTATTCAACAAAGAAAACTTAATATAATTGAAGTCCAGGAGTACAACCAGCACATCTTTAATATGAAATTATATATATACATACATACATACCTTTTCCTTTCTCCTTGAATGTCAATAACAATATGGCCAGAGGTTCGCTCTATTAGCATAAATCCATATGCAGCAGCAGCATAAACCAATGCCTGTTCATCTGGAGACTCACCTTGGTAATCTATCAACTTCAAAGTAGGATCAGGAGTATCTACGATTATAGGCACAATTGTATTGCAAGCTGCCAGTGCAAGGAAGAAATCATGGACGCGACTGCCTTCGTTAGTCTCTTTTACACTCCTAGATAATTGTAGAAGTTCCGAGTCGGTCTTTACCACCATCTTCGGCCTCAAAACCTTCCCATCCACTTAATAAGAAAAAAAAAAGAGATTAATTAAGAAAATGCTAGACAAACCTTAAAAAGAGTTCATTTCTATACAGTAGTACTAGAGATAAATTTGTTGTTTACCTTGGACAAAGTAACCATCTTTCTGATCTTGTGAACTGGCCTTTCCACCATTGTAATCTATCCCCCAAATGCTTGCACACTGAAATTCCATCTTGTTCTCGGTAAGTGTACCGGTTTTGTCGGAGAAAACATATTTGATTTGTCCCAAGTCCTCATTTATATTCAAAGCCCTACATTGAAAACTAGAATTTGAAGGCTCGTCATACATCTGAATGTCTCGAATCATGAAGTAAGCCTGACCAACCCTGACTAGCTCCATGGAAATATACAGTGAAATAGGAATCATGATCTGAAACACAATTACTGACATGAGGAATGTGAAAACTATTTCTAATCCCCATCCATAATAATTGTAGTTTTCTTCTTCCTCCTCGGAGAAGTCCTTTCTTCTGTAAAAAGGCAAGTAATCCAACTCATCCCTGTGGCGTCTCAACCAAACAGCAGCACAGACGGAGACAACCGTGCACAATGCAGTAAGGAACAGTGAGAGGAAGATGATCTCCGAATTCATACGGGTCTCAAGCCGACTCCTCTTTGATGGGGCCCCTGAGTTGTTAAGCATGACTTTGGTCTCACGTCCAGTATAGACGGCAACCCCAACAGCCCAAGTAGTATTTTTGAGCTCACAGCCGCGAAGAACAATATTGGAGGGACCAAGTGACACTTGTGTCCCATCAACTTCCATGTTAGCCTGAAAGCCATATATGTTCCTGTTGGGTTTCTCACACTTAATCAACCCAGGAACACTCTCCTTTTCAGGAATCTTCAGAAGGGTCTCCTGTTTCGCATATCGTGTCTTCAGATTGGACTCTCCATCCAAATTAATAGTCTGCACGTATGCAACTCCTGTCGGATCACTAGTTGAGAGCAGAACCATATCACAAGGAATAGTTTCATTAGCATGAATCTTGATTATCTCACCAACCCGGATGTCCTTCCGTTTCTTTTGATGAAATTCATGATTAACCAAAACTGATGCTAGTCTATTGTTCTCAATCTTGTCTGCCCTGTGGCGCCTGTAGTCCTCGTACGCATCTTTAACTGCTGTAACCAGAAGGACAAATGCCAATGGCAAAATGGAAGCAAAGCGACCAAATACCGCAAGCTGAGGCAGCTGATTGAGCACCGCAATCACAAGGAAGTATACATAGGCAACTCTATGAAACTGCTCAAACAAGTTCCTAGGCAAAAATGATAGGATTGAGTACTTTCCTGTCCTAATGGAATTCCCAGAAAACTCAAACCTCTCATTTGTCTTGACAGGATCATTTATTTGAACCAACCTAGCATCTTCATCATTTATCTCTTTCTGTGACATGCTATATGTCTCGGACTCGGCACCACGAGATCCATATTTCACAGGCTTTGGTCCCAAGTCAATAAAGTTCACTTCCCTAATCGAATTCCCACCCAAAGATTTGGAACGAGAAGAAAAATTACTCCTCAAAGAGGAACTTAAGGCAGGTTCAATACCATACACATTCTCAACTGAGGTTTTTGAGTCCATCTCAAAAACTAATAGAGGATTCCTCCTTCAACTTTCTCTCTAAGATCAAAGCAATATAAAATAAAGTAACAAAAAAATCTACAGAAACCACTTTTGAGGCTATGATCTCCAACAGCTCAGAAGTCAACAAATAAATAAAATTCAAGAAATACGAAGATTATTATTCCAAACAGATTCTCTGAGAAAACCAGACTTCAGCAACAAATATTAAGAAACAAGAGAACAACCCAGAATTCTAATTCAGCATAGTAAACCCAGAGCTACACCCCAAATTGATTTAGACAAATAAAAACATGGTACAAGTACAAATAACAAAGAAAGAAAGAACCTTGAGTTTATGATGGTGGACATATAATTTGAAAGTAACTTCAACAGCAAAACATTGAAAAGGATAATTGGATCATAAAATTTGAAAATAATGGAGCTGGCCGTCGGGGGAACTGTTTTGTAATCTGTTGGTGGTGGTGTAATGGCGTGCTTGAATTGAAACAGGGAAATGTACAAAGTCAAAGACATTTGCAACCGAGAAGAGGCGGCTTTTTTTACAGGAAAAAAAGGAAAACACTGAGGAAGTGACGACAAAGGAAAGATCAAAATTCAAAAGCGAATCATTTGACAATGAAAATTATAAGTCTTGCAGATTGCCCAACTAAACCCGGTCTTCACGTACAAGAAGGTTCTTGGATATTGATACAAAAGGAAATTCACACAGTTTTTTTTTTTCGTCACCTGTTTCTAGAAAGCGGAGGACTATATGTAAATAAGAATTAGCAATATGATATATCAGCGCCAGATAAATAAATTTGTTTAAAACTCTGATTATTGATCGGACTTCGTCACCCCGTTTATCTCTTAATAAGAACACTTACAATAAAAAAATATTTTGATTCAAATAAAAATAAAAATACACATAATTTCAGCGTAACTTTTTTGTCACGTTTAAATTCAAAAATAAAAGTTTAAAAAGCTAAAAAGAATATTATTAAAATCAGGATGTATCTGTCATGCTCGCCGAGCACCGATGAACATCACTGACGATGAGCATTAATGAACTATATTAATTTAATTTATAAAAATTAAAAATTTAAAAGACTCACCGTATAATTATAAATTATGCAAAAATTAAAAGGTAAATTAATTAAAATATATTATTTTATTTTTAATTTTTTAAACATAGATTAAAATACCTACTCTACCCTTAAATTACAAAATCCTAATTTTTATTCTTTTGAAATTCAAACCGCCGCTGCCCCTACCACCACCGTTGAGACTCCAATTTTAAAACATACGACAACATTAAAAATCATCGCCATTCAAATTCCAAAAGAAAATTATTTTCTAGACTAAGGATTTCAAATGTCCAGTTTAATATTGATGTTTATACACAAAAAATTATATTTTAAAATTCCATATTAAAATTCGAACTTTAATCGATATTTGTTAAAATATTTTTGTTATTTTTTACTACAAATTTCCAACTTAGAAAGCACCAAGATATTACAAACAAAAAACGAGTATTGTTTCAGTTTCTTTCTTTTTCATTTATCGCAATTTTCGTTCAAATTGGAGTCTCAACGGTGGTGATAGGGAGTGACGACTTGATTTTTAAATAAACAAAAATTAAAGTTTTGTAATTTAGAGGTAGGGTAGGTATTTCGATTTATGTTTAAAAGAAAATTAAAATAAAATAATGTATTTTAATTAATTTATCTTTTAATTTTTAAATAATTTATAATTATACGGTGAATCCTTTAAATTTTTAATCTTTATAAATTAAATTAATGATGCTCATCATTAGTGGTGCTCATCAGTGTTCGTCGAACGTGACCGAATTTTCCTTAAAATTAAAGTAAGTTGATAGATAATCATTGAATTATTTTAGATTGATCATTTCAGTTACCAAACTTTTCAAAATAGGCATTAAACTTTAAATTTTGTTATAAAATAAATACTGAGTTGTTAAATGTTGTGAATAGTCTAACGGCGAGATGATTGTGCAATTAAAGTAATATATTAGTTGTTAAAAAATGCTCATTTAAATTTGTATATGTTACAAAATGATTATTAAATTATTTAATTATTACAAAATAGTAAATTCACTATTTTATTGTTACAAATTGACCATTGAATTGTTTAATTGTTATAAATGATCATTGAATTATTTAATTGTGTATTAAAAAAACTATTTAATTGTTACAAATGATTGGTTATTACAGGTTATACTGCAAAGTTTTTCTAGTTAATTTTAAGAGACTTTATTTTTAGAACCGTTTCAAATAAAGAAATAAAAGAGTTTTTTTTTGTTTCCGAAAATGTTTCAAAATACAACAAATTTGCTTGCTTATCAATGACATCTGAAATATTGTCATTAAAGCTAACAGTTATGTCACTATTAGTATTTTGTGACTTAAAATTTGATGTCACACTAGGTGTGTTGCTTAATGTCAAACATGACGATGTTAAGTTTCTCATCACGTATTGTCAAACATATAGTGACACTAGTGTAAATGTCACCTTATAATGTATATTTAGTTGCAACTAGTATGTCACCATATGATATAAAATTTCATCCCTAATCATTTATATCGTCACCAATAATACACTTGCTTCATTGTATAAGTGGAGAAAGAAAAGTTGTCATTGTTAGTGACATAGTGTATCGTCGCTTAATTGTAGTATTAATGACGATAATACATAACGTCACTTTATAATTTATATTTGATGACATCTACTTATATCACTGGATTATATAAAAAAATTATTAGTAATTCTTATCGTCACGAGTAATACATTAACTTCAACTTATATGTGACAAAAAAAATATCGTCACATTTTAGTAACGTGATATTAAAGACTTTATTTGAATTTTTTGTTGATATTTTTAAGCTATTAAAATTAGTAATATATATTATTTTTAATACTAGATGTAAAATAGTTCATGGTTAATCGAATAATTGTAGCGAATAAACCGGTTAACCGTTCAAGTGATAATCGGTTTAAACAAGATTATCACAGTTTACTAAAATATCAAACCGAAACTTTCAATAACAATAATAACGAGTTGTTTCAATACAATAAAATCCCGTAAACACCTTTAATTTTAGACTCTCCCAGTGTTTTAAAAAAATATGATATAGACTCCTAAAGAAAATTGGAATTTAAATGTTTAGACTTTAGAGGACACTTGTTCTTTCCATCCAATATTGCTTGTATTATAAAAATGAAATTCAGATCTCATGGCATTTGCAAGTATGAAGATGTATCCTTTGAGAAACTTCTATTTTTTTAATTGAAAATGCCATTTATCATACCGGAGAATAATATAATAAGAACATTACATTTTCCTTAAAAGATATATTTAATAGAATATTAGCCTCTTTTTAATGGAAATGAATAATATATAAATGATTTACTGGATTTTATAAGTACCTGTTACATTTACTACTAATCTAATATTAAAACTTTGTACATTAAATTTATCGACTGAAGCACAATTGAAATTTTTATTCCTCAATTAAAACTTCAATCAAAATTTTATTTCTAGATTAATAGAAACATGTCGGATTAATGCCATGAGAATTTTATGACTTGCAGCACGTTTCATCTTTTGTTTCATGTACTGTGCTTAATTTTTAGATTGTATATGGGATGTGTTGCTGACTTTTAATTAAGGGTAAACTACATAAATAGTACCCAAATATGACCCAATTCTTTGTTGAGTCTTCTGACTATGAGAAGTTACAAATATGTCCCTCGACTAATCGCGACTAACAAATTGGTCCAATTCTGTTAAAAATAAGCATATGATGATATAGGTTATAGGTTATAGGTTATTTTTTGACTTTGTTATATAAGTTATATAGATTATTATTTATTTATAGAGAGTATTATTAATCTATAAATAGATAGATTCTAAATTTTATTATTATATAGATATAGATTGATTATATAGAATATAGATATATCCAACTTTTCTATAGATATATAGAACTTTTATCAGTAATTGCATTTCATTTATATTCTATATCATTTATATTCTTAAATAAAACAAGGGCTCTAAAGAAAGAAATATCTCAACTCAAATAAAAAAAAGAAAGAATATCGCTTTGATTTCGCCCAAAAGGGACTTTTTTTATTTCCAATTTCCACGACCGGCCCGGTTAGTACCCGGCCGGGCTCATTTTTTTTTTTTTAACTCAAATAACTCATTTTTTCTATGATTCTGCGATCTGACTCGTTGTAACAAAAAAATCTTGTAAAAAAATCTTGTTATTGGATTGAATCAACAATCAGAAGCAGAAGAAGTCCTATTTCCGTTCCTATGATATAGAATCCAAATATTATTTCTATTCTTTTTTTTTCTTCCTATTTCTTTTTATTTCCATTTATTTTACTAGAATAACTAGAATAAATAATAAAAAAAACTATGGATTTTTGCACAATCCATTTTTATGTTATGACTAAGTCCTTTTGTCGAACCCTATCTATCAAAACTCCTATAACACAAGCCTTCTGACAAATGACAAAAGGCGGCAAGGCTCTAATTTTCAGGATTTTTTATGCTCCTATCTTGTAATCCTATCTTGATTACGACCAATTCCCCTGTTCGACAAAGGGTCCCTTTATATACAATAATCGCATTGTAGCGGGTATAGTTTAGTGGTAAAAGTGTGATTCGTTCTATTAATCCCCTTAAGAGTTAAGGGGTCCCTCGGTTTGATTCATATTCCGAGCAAAAACTTTATTTCTTAAAAGGATTTAATCCTTTCCCTCTCAACGAAATATTTGAGGAAGAATATACATTCTCGTGATTTGTATCCAAGGGCCAATTCAATTCTATTTCAAATTATATTCTATATAATTTTAGAATTATATTCTAAATTAAAATTGAAAAATTGGATTATGAAATTACGAAACATAATTTTTTTTTTGAATTGGATCAATACTTCCAATTGAATAAGTACGAGAAAAAGATCCATGGATAAAGATAGAAAAGTTTATTTCTAATCGTAACTAAATCTTCCATTTTTTTTTTTGATAGGATAGATTGAAGCAAAATAGCTATTAAACGATAACTTTGGTTTACTAGAGACATTTACATCCTGTTTTAGCTCGGTGGAAACAAAATGCATTTCCTAAGGATTTTATCAAATAGAAATAGAGAACGAAGTAACTAGAAAAATTGTTCTATTCTAATCCATGATCAACTTCCTTTCGTAGTACCCTACCCCCAGGGGAAGTCGAATCCCCGCTGCCTCCTTGAAAGAGAGATGTCCTAAACCGCTAGACGATGGGGGCCTATTTATTTGCTGATCACGACCATACTATGCTCATAGTATGAGCAGTTTTTTGAAATTGTCAATATAATGGAATGACTAGATCCGAAAGCTTTTTCCATCTTTTATGATTTTCCATTTTTGATTCATGATTTAGACTCAGTAAATCATTCATTTTAATCGTCACTCTATTCTATATAGAAATGAATTAGATAAATTCAATCTATTATATAAATAGATATTATAAAGAGAAACTAGATTATATTAATAATACAAAGTATAAGATCCTTTCGGGAAGTGATTGGTGTGACATAAACATAAAGACATAAACATAAAAAAAAACATAAAAAAGGGAGTTAACCTTCATTTTTACACTTTCATTCATTGATTCACTCATTATTACGACGAGACAGGCATATTTCTATCTCACACTAAGCCAGTAAATTAACAAAAAGTAAATCGGGAATTTTGGGAAGAGGGAGCAAGAAGTTATCGAAAATTACGTGTGTGTTTTTTTTTTTTTCTAAAAAGCGGGTTCGGTGGACAAAGCAAATCTCTTCATCACATTTTTCGATAAAATAGATTAGATCTATGTCGAATTGCTAAGGTCGTATTAATCAAATCAAATAAATTATTAATCAAATCAAATAAATGAATTTCGTTCTGTTCTGATAAGCCAATTATGATCGGACAAAGAGTTTAAGAGTAAGCATTACACAATCTCCAAGATCATTTTTTTGGAAAAGAAGAGAATAGATTCCCCGTTTTTATACCACATATCCTATTTTGGTTTTGATTTTGACACCAAGAAATAAAGTGATTTCTAGAATTTCTAGAAATCGAAAAGAATTTTCATAAATTAACTTGTAATAAGAGTTGAGTTTTTCATTACAAAAAAAATTCTTTCATACCAACAATTATATATTGTGGCGGACTCTAATCTAAATAGAGTTCTTCGGCGAAAAAGGGTCAGAATCGGGAAATGGGATGATCCAGATTTATCATGGCTATCCAAGAATTTCCATCTTTGAATTGAGGTTTCGTTCATAGTGTAAGACTTATCTGGTCTTTTCATCTGATTTTTTCAATTGTTAGAATTTTTTTTTCTTGAATCAATCATGAATTTTTCTAGGACAGTATTAAGGATCTCATCGAAAACTTACAGCAGCTTGCCAAACAAAGGCTAAGAGAAAAAAGAGAAGAGGTATTACTGGCATAAAATCTACGATTGGATTCAAAAAAGCATAGGCCTCGGGCAATTTGACGAATAAAAAACTACTCGAAAAAAGGGCAGAATTAAAACAGATACAGATCAAATTAAAGATATTAAGCATAACAAAATTTTGTTCTTGGAGATAATTTTGATTGAGTTATTAATATGTTTTTTGATATAAGGAAAAAAATGAAGAAAGTAAAAAAATTAAGGCAGACTAAACAATACTTCTTTGAACTCACCCAATCAAAAAGCCTTCAATTCTTACAAGAGAATAGAAGAAATCATACTTTCATACAATATCTTAATTGAATTCTATGTAATGATCAATAAATTAGGTTTAATTCTCTATTTAATTCTCTATCCATACGTGCAAAAATCGTAGCAAGAATCTACTCTATTCCATAGCTATTTGGAACTGGAATTGACGAACAAGGAATACCCATATTAGTGTTTAGTAGTTTCAAATAGAAATCTATTTGGGCGTGGCCAAGTGGTAAGGCAACGGGTTTTGGTCCCGCATTATCCGGAGGTTCGAATCCTTCCGTCCCAGAGCATACTCCTTTTATATATCGAATAACGATATCCGAATCTAAATTGCTCTTTTTTTTTGTTTTTAATAACCTTCTTTCTAAGAGTCAAATATTGAGAAAGTGTGATTCTTGCTTTTGATTTTGAATGATTTCTTAAGATTGACACTCAAGAACTCATGAGATTGGTGGATCTATTCTATCGAGTTATTTGATCTATCGGGTTATTTGAAGATGCAAGGTAGATTCAAAAAAATTAGTTTATTTGTGTTATTTATAATATTCGTGATATTATTATTTTCGTAATATTATTATTAATGATATTCTTTTTTTTTACTAATATTATATATTATCCTTTTCTATTCTAATAAAATCTAATAAAAAATATATATATTGCATTCATACAATATGGGTTAGTTTGAATTCTTATTGAGGCTTTTTCTTCCTAAATTATATATTTATTTCATATAGCATATAGAAGGAAATTGATTTCATATAGAAGGAAAGTGTATAGATAGATTACTATGGATCGACGGAACCTATGACTATTCATGATTCCATAATTGAATAAATGTTCCAGACTAGAGGAATGTTATGGTAAAACTTCGTTTGAAACGATGTGGTAGAAAGCAACGTGCGACTTGAAGGACATGATCGGCTGTGGATGTCAAAACCCACCACTTTCCATTATGTAGAAATGAAGGTGCTTTTTGCTCGACATCCTTTGTTCTATTATAATCCGGCTTTTGTTGGGTTGTAATGTAAATAGTACAGGATGGAGCTCGAAGAGAAACATCTATTTTTCAGGGGCAAGGATCTAGGGTTAGTTAATGGAAATCAATAAGTTGGAACAACTTCGTAAGTCTATTTTTGATATAGAAATCGAAAGGCTCCGATTCAAACTATTTTCAAATCAAAAAAGAAAATTGTTGGAATTGGTAAAACTCTTTCGATCAAAAAGTGTATCATGCGGGAATTAATCGTTCATATGATTCTTTGATAGAAAGAAAAAAAAAAGAGAAAAAAAAGGGCATGTTGCTGCCATTTTTGAAATGATTAAATATCGCCAAGTAATGTCTAAACCCAATGATTCAAGGAAAAGATAAAAGATCCTAGAACAAGGAAATACCCTTTTCAATTTTCTCAAAGAACTAGATTAAAATCAAGAATCGAAATAGATTCTAAGCGAGACAAACAAAAAGGGGTTAGAGACCACTCAATAAAAAGAATGCCTAAGGATTTTTTTTGAGCATTTTGAGAGTTATTTGACTTGAGTTATGAGAGTACGAATGCTTTTTTCTTCTTCTTTTTTTCGAAAAAAAGACGGTTTAACGGTTTCAATGTCTAATTGATTTGCTGGTTTATGGATTTTTTTGACATTTTAATTCCATACATAGACATAACTTTTAATTAATCATTTTTTTTCTCGAGCCGTACGAGGATAAAACTTCTTATACGTTTCTAGGGGGGGTATTATTTAACTACATCTATCCCAATGAGCCGTTTATCGAATTGTTGCAATTGATGTTCGATCCCGAAGAGAGGGAAGAGATCTTCGAAAAGTGGGTTTTTATGATCCGATAAATAATCAAACCTATTTAAATGTTCCCGTGATTCTCTATTTCCTTGAAAAATGAGCTCAACCCACAGGAACTGTTCATGATATTTTAAAGAAGGCGGGGGTTTTTACAGAACTTAGTCTTAATCAAACAAAATTCAATTAATGAAATACAAAAAAGAGGGTGTGGATGATTCATATCTAGCTTTGTATAAATTTTTCTTTATTATTTCCTCCCCCCTCTTTTGTTCTATTCATACTAATAAATTTATTATTCGTATTTCTTATTACTATGCTACTATAGAATATTAGCTTTTTCTTATCCTCATGAATCAGATAATACCAGCTCTTAGCAGTCAATAAAATTTGTATAATAAAAAATTTAACCCTTAGCCTTTACATTTTATTTTAATGTGGTCTTAAATTTAAAAATTTAGCTCTCAACATTTAAATATTACAATATTTTAGTCCCTTAAATCTTAAACTTCATCTTCTTCCCTTGTAAAAATAAAATGTATGCATCTTCTGTTGTGGGTAGCTTATCCTAAATGACTACCGTAAACATCAATGGAGGTTTTGATTCTCTGACAATTTTCCATTGCTCATACAAATGGGGTTGCATATAGCTACCGTTAGAGATGTAAAGATAGGTAATCAGATGGGTTTCAGGTCTGGTTATGTCAGGTCGAGTCAAATCGGATATGTCATTTTAGGTTGATTTGATGTTTTGACTTGACTCAGGTCGGTGCAGGTCAATTTCAGGTCAGGTCAAAACGTTCGGGTCTGAATGAGTTAATTGACGGGTTAATTCAGGCTCGGGTGGACTTCATGCCAGGTTCATTTCAGGTCGGTTTCATTACAGGTCGAGTTAATTCGGGTTTCAAATTCGTATTAAATTTGAGTTTGGTACAAATAGCGATAGACTTTGGGTTGGGTGATTTTCGAGTGAATTATTTAACGCCTTTCACGAACACGAATCACATTAAAAATAAATATTAGGGATTAGAATGAATAAAAATATCATCATATTTAAAATATTAGACTAAATTATAAAAATTAAAAATAAATAAGGGTCAATTGTGGCTAAAAAAAATTAGGGACTAGAGTGAACAAAAATATCAGCATATTAAAAATATTATACTAAATTACAAAAATATAAAATAAATAGGGGTTAATTGTGATTAAAATAAAATTTAGGGATTAACATGAACAAAAATATCATCATATTAAAAATATTGGACTAAATTACAAAAAAAATGAATAAAGGTCAATTTCGACTAAAAATTAAATTTTAGGTACTAGAATAAACAAAATTTTTATTAGACTAAATTAACAAAAATATAAATAAATACGAGGTAATTTTGACTAAAAATTAAATTGTAGGGACTAAATAAAAAATATTATTCGATTAAATTACCAAAAATAAAAATATATGGGTTAATTTCGACTAAAAATAAAATTTTATGGAAAATAATGAACAAAAATATTATTATATTAAAATATCATCATATCAAATCATAGATTTCTTTCATTTTTCTCAAACTTTATTTTTCTCTTAAAAATCATCAAATCATAGACTTCCCCAATTACAGGTCAGGTAAATATCAAGCCAGGTCAACATCAATTCAGGTCAACAATAGGTCGAGTTTAGAACAGGTTGAGTAAAATCGAATCTCAAGTCGTTTTAGTTGGGTTATATTGATTATTTGCCAAGTTAGTCTCAGGTTCGAATTCGTATCAGTCGGGTGCATGTTGGGTTCAATTACTATAGTATCAGATCCAACTCAGGTTCGAATCAACAACAATCATTTACAGATCAATTTCGGGTCATCACTTTCAAAACAATTCCTGACTCGAGCAGATTTAAGTGAGTTTTCGAGTCGGATCAATTTTTTACATCCTAACTACCATTAACATTAATAGAGGCTTGTTTTTTTAAAAAGGGAAGAAAATAAAGTTTAGAATTTAAAAGACTAAAATATTGTAATATTTAACTATTGAAAGATGAAATTTTAAATTTAAGACCAAATTAAAATAAAATATAAAAATTAAAGGTTAAATCTGTTATTATATAGGTTCTATTAACTGTCACATCATCAGCCGTTTATTTTTTAACGAAATTGAACTGATTTGTTGGTCGCAATTAGTTGAGGACCTATTTATAACTTCTCATAGTCAGAGACTCAATAAAGAATTGGGTCATAATCGGAAGCTATTTATGTAATTTACCCTTAATTAATTATGTATTAGGACAAGAATGCTCATTTTAGTATAAATTTAACGGTTATTTTTATCTTACATTTAACTCAATCAGAAGTCAGAACAAGGCAGTATTAATTCCATATCGGATGGCTAGCCCAACGCAAACAAAACCAGACAGATAGGAAGCCCAACTCTTAACAAAATACAAATTTCCTATGTAAAGAATGCTATTTTCCTAATATTATATTATATGGTTAAAAATTTGTATATCGACCAAATAACTATACATCTAATTTACAAGATATACCAGATGAATCAAACAAATGCATTTAGTGCAAGTGCAAACAAGAGTGGAACTGGAAGTGTCGACATTTCTGACTAAAAAACTGCACATAATGACGGTTCACCAATTCATAACATTCATACAAAAAATGGCTCCAAAATAGTTTTGCATCAAACCCCATAGGAATAGGAAAGATAAACTTTAAAGATTACTACGTCGTCGTCGGGGGGATATGCCACTAAACTGCTTGTAAACACTGTAAAAAAATTCTAGAATGGCCACTCTAGCATACTTGTTACCTTTTTCTCTTTGCCCCAGCCCCCGAGCCACGCCCAACTTTCTTTTCAGCAGATCCGGTCCTGCCACCTCCTTTTCCTCTACCAGCTGGTGCCTTCTTAGCACTTGAATTCCCTGCCACTTTCAACTCCATCTGTACTTCGATTCCTGGGGAAAGCAACGCAAAATATTAAAACGATTAATTGGTAAGATGGGTAAAATAATCATCATTCGTCCATCATAAACAAAAATAATGAGATAAACATTAGCTACCTTTTGAACTCAGACTCTGAAGTTCAGCTTGCAGATTCTCACCATCCGTAGTACCTTCTGGTGTGCGAAAACAAAGGTCAGGTATAAACATAATTACTTGATGAAAACTACTTATTTGTATAGTCACCCATAAATGCAGCAACTAGCAAACCCAAGTCCGTAAATGACTTGTTATGGCACAGAGATTTCTTTTACAGCCTTGGGACTTCGAAAATGTAAGTTCAAGTTTATACCTCGAGAAAGAATAGGTTTCTTAGGAGACTTCCGATTCGAGAACTCAAGTTTAAACCATGCAAAGGGGGCTTTGTGTGTGTTTGGGGGGAGGGGGGGGGGGTTAAGGTTTAGGCAACTATAGAAAAGTTTTGTTGGGGTTTATGAGATGGAATGGTTAGATTTTTATGACTTCTGATCTGACACCTTAAGTTTGAAACTTGGAAAGGGGGAATGGGATAGATTTGCAATATGGGTGACACAACCATAGTACAATCAAAGCCTAGTGAGGCTCGATACATATCACAGGTGAAAAAGAAAACTTTCTACACCCTCTCTAAGCAACTTTTTCCCTTCACTTCAACGTCAATAGCCAAGTCCTCTGTGTCTGAAGTAAATTCAAAATGAATCAACACAAACATTCAACAAAAATCATTACCCAAGTCCTCTGTGTCTGAAGTATTTTCATTATTTTCTGGCAATGCCTCGCCATTCTCCTCCCCTAATACATCTGATGGTTCTAGCATTGCAGCAATCCGCTTCTTTGGGGCTTTTTTCATTCCAGGAATAGTAACTAAGTCTGCAGCTCGTATTATTCGTGTTTTGCTTCCTTCATTGTATGCTTTTGTCAGTGCTGCTTTGACAGCTGGCAGAATGCCTTCCATGGGATTTGGATGCCCCTGAGCACATTATTTGAAGAAAAAAGTATTTCAGAAACACAAGAAAATAGAAAGAATTTCCGAATGTTATTATATAGAAAGATATAGAAGTAGAGTTACCTGGAATTTAGATAACTCCACAACAGTGTCGAAATCCTCCTGGCTTATTGAGTAAGCGTTCATAAACTCTAAAACCTGCTTAACAGCTTCCTCCTGGTCCATATCAGAGGAAAATGTGAACACTTTAAAACAGAGATCCCTTGCATAAAATACAAGGCACGATGGTCAATTGCAAACACATCTAGATGTTTGTATACACCAACACGCTATGATTTATGGAGAAGCAAAATTATGATAACAATATAAAAGAAAAAAGGAAACAGGAGAACCACAAGTACAAGTAGAACCGGATAAATAACATACATCACAATAAACAGATGAACAAATATAAAATAAATGGAACTAGGAAACAACGATGCGATAGGTACAAGGAGAACAAGGAAAATAATTATTCAGGCCCAATAATCAGGCATTATGAAGAAGTAAAAGAAAAGCAGCAGAGAGCAAAATGTGAGGTGGTCAAAGGTTCCAATGAACAAAATTCACCACAAGGGACACAAATCAATAGTTGGAAGACTGTTTAACACAGCCCATTTTCCACTCCACCCATCTCTTAAACACCCAAATCCAACAAACAAGGAGCCAATAATTTTTATAAAATAGGTAGAGAAAGGATGGGTAAGAATAATCTAAGTCCCCCGTTTTTTTTTGAAAGAGAGAGAGAGAGAGGGGGGGTACAAAGAGCCCCCAATTGCTTTTATATAATTCAGAAAGGCAAAGTAAAAATAACACTAGTAGCTCAATGCATGCTCAAAACAGGAGCATGAAATACAATAGATGATAAAGCCATTGGTCATGAATATGATACGCCCTAGTCCTACATCTCTATTTGCAAAAGCAGTCGTAAAAAGAACATGTAAATCAATACACATCCCTCATATATGATGGGATTTTATGGTAACCTGATACAGTTCCACCATCAAACCATAACTTGCAACAGCACCTATGACCAGCATTGGGTCACATGATGCTTACATAGTTACATGTAAAATGCATGCCAATGAAAATGTAAGTTTCAAACCTTAGGCATGTCTCGAAGTGGATTAGTCAATCTTTTCAGAAGCACTGTGAGATATTCAAGTCGAAGAGTTTCTCTGTACCATTTACAGCACAAAAAATATTATGCAACATGGGATAAATAAATAAAAAGTAATCATCTCAGATTAAATAAGACCATGTCTTGAAACTAATAAAAACAACATAAGAGTTAAAATTTTGGATATCCTCTCCTATGGTTATTGTCAATGAGCAATAAAATTTTTAGGGTAAACTCCAGAGTTGATCAATCAACTATTGGCGTATTTCTATTTTGGTTACTAACATTACAAAAATTGATCATTTTGGTCACCCGCTGTTAAATCTTTAACAGAATTGATGGTTGGGCCTTTTTTTAATTGGTATAATAATACATTTAGCTCTCAAACTTTACACAATCAGTCAATTTCATCTTAATTCTAAATAATTCAATAAATTTAGTTCTCCGCACTTATAAATTACCAATTTGGTCCCGATACAAAAGATTGAAAAAATTATATTTATGAAAATTCAATAACTATAAAAAATAACTATTAAGAATCACATCTCAAAGGCCAAAGCAGTAAACAAGACACAAATTATGCAGGGTCTTTAGTCGACAAAAAGTCAACATATGGGTACTGTACAATCCTAGAAGGAAATCGTATTTCCTGAAGGAGTAAGAAGTAGAATGTAGTAGCAATATGAAGTGCTGAAACAGAATTCAGATCAATGGCTTTGAGAGTATGTGAGTTACTCTGGGTAAATATAATCCTAGATGATTCAAGAATAAAATGGGAAAAACCCATGAGGCTTTACTGTGATATTAATCAACTATCAATATTGCTCACAATTCTGTTCAGCATGATTGAACAAAGCATATTGAGGTTGATAGGGCATTTCATCAAGGAAAAATTGGACAGTGGTCTAGTTTGGCAGATCTGCTCACAAAGGGTCTAATCTAACAAGCAAGGTTTTCCAAGAAATTATAAGCAAGCTGGGATCATTCACCAGCTTGAGAGGGAGTGTCAAAATCTTCCGTGTAGGAAGTCTTGCATGTTTAGGAATCTTTGTAATCTCTATCTTCATATAGAATTTTATCTTTAGCAGAAAAGTCTCATTAGAAGTTAGCAACTTGGTTTATTTAACTATTGTAATCTCCCATTCAATAATCAGATTTTTCGCATTACCTCTATTTTTTCCTCTCTTTCAGTTTATTTCCCAGTTACAACGGTTTCATTGAAATGTAGACCTAGTCAAACTTCAAAAATTGACTCTCCGCTTCAGTTAATTTATCTATCAAAATTGGGTATGCAAATGAAACAAATAATGAGACGGGAAAAATAAATTATTAATGAGAATTCAATCATGTAACTAGAACATCATTTACCAAAGTTTCAGCTACATTTATTTTGAAGAAATTCAGCCACAGATATCAATAGAGAATATGGATAATAAAATCTAAGTCATGCTAGCATGCTTTGAATCATGTGTCAGCAGCAAACACAACCCAAAATGTTAAAACACTTGAAAAAAGGTATATAACAAAACTACAAATTACCTTCCTGAACAAGATTCACGCGAAGCAAGAAAATGAACATGAAAATCCTCCAAAAGCCTATAATTTTTGCTCATAGTTGAATTCTTTCCTAGCCACCCACCAAATCTATTGAAATTGCGTTCTCCCTGAAAATATGAAACCAGCCTCCAATATCAGGACATCTAAATTTCAACAGGAAATTATCATCTAAAAAAAACAAGTGCTCAAAGTTAAGGTTCATCACAGAAGGTTCTACTCAAAGCATCAGAACAAGAAATCGAGAACAGCTTCGAATTTTTTAAAAGCATGCGGTAGCGATTTCCTTGAATTTTAAGGCGTCAAAACCAGCCCAATATATACAGATTCATGAAAACAAGCAGCAAAAATGAAATAAAAATCCACCAAAGAAGAGTTGCCAAACAATGTTTCTTGTATCCCCTTTATCTCCTCAATCCGGCGAGACTCTAGTTGTCTCCATGGTGATCAGATAATGTGAGAAACAGAGTTTTACTGTACTCTATTTGTTATCTTTCATTAGTGAAAGAGGAGTCTATTATATAGACTTTTACAGAGGTGTTTAACACCAAGTAGTTAACATATAGGATAAGACTCTTATCCTTTACAAAGATCAAATTTAAATTCAAACTACTAGTTAAGATAAAGTAAAGATAACATACAACTCCTACTCTATCTAAAACTCCTACTCTATCTAAAACTCCTACAACACACGGTTATGCATACTAACTAACAGATAATGATCCATAAATTCTCTTAAATCATTCACTGGGATTCAAGACATGGGTGTCATAGTTTTGGATGCTACTATTTCCCTTAATTTTCTTGAATGCTTGGTGAAATTTTGCTTTAGTGCAGGTCGAGCTATAATAAATTATGATGTGAAATTTTTAGGGTGGTTTTGTTCTTGGGCCTATAGGTAGATTATTTGGTTTGGGCTGCTGTGTTCAAGGATATCAATGGAAGTTTAGGTTTTCTGTGACAGTTGAGCATATGGTCTGATGTGAAGAGAACAAGCGCATGCACACTTGACCACTCAGAACATAGTGGTACACTGACAGTGGCAAAAGTCATAATCATCATGTTTAGGAATTAGATTCCTTTCAACACAAATAAGAGGAGAGTATTTGATGAATTATGCTTTGGAGTTTGATACCTACTGTTTAAAGTTTACTGTTTTTAATTAATTATCTACAATTTTTTAGAAGTCTCTTATGATCAGGAGTCCTAGTTATCTTTAGATAAGACTTTTATCTACAGTAAGTTCTCTATTAGGAGTTGATTACTCGGTGTATAAATTAAGGGCTATGAACCCAATTTCTGCATGTAAGAAAATAAGAGAAATCCAGATTTGTTTTTCTATTTTTTTTTTCCAGATTTTCTTTGTTTTCTGTCAGTATTGAACTCAATGGAAACACAAGGAGTTAATTAAATAATCTGCCAAGGTCGGAACGCTTATTAAGCATTTTAGCAGGCAGAATCAAGCTACTGAGTGGGTACTATGGAGTTGGGAACAAAATAAAACCTTATAATCATATCAGTCATCAAAAAATAAAGACTGAGCAAGCCATGACCATACTTCTTAAAGGACACAGAAGGCTTCAGTATTTTGGATTCAAAATTTATTTAGTCATAGTAGAAGATAAAGGTTAAAGCACCTCCCTTGTGGTACTTGTCAAGCTTGTAGAAGGATAAAGTAAAAAGTCGATTTTTTTAACTTCAACATCTTTATTAAAAAAACATGGAAACTGAAAACAATCATGGAAATGCATGAGAAGTCATAAATACCATCAAGAACCTTCAGGATAATACTTACCTGTTCAAATGTCTCCCTTTGCCCATGTAGCAATGCAGCACTGATGAAACAAAAAGAAAGAGAAAAATATCAGACAGCAAAAATGAAAGTGATTTAAAGAGCTCTTGGTTGTTTAAGGCCTGAAAAATACAACACATACGGAATGATACACGACGAAAGGGCACTAGTTTGTGAGAGTTGCCACTGTCGATATCTGCGAATCTGCACATTGACTATATCACCATCACCAATAGACTCAGCAGCTCGAGCAATTGAGTTCATTCGTTTAATCCCACTGTCATCTTTACCAATTGAACTCAGCCTATAATTGATATAATTTTCCTGCATGAACAAAAATACCAAGTCATGCCTAGATCAATGGTTAGCAAGTCAATGCAAAATGTGCAACAGATAAACTATCCCTCCACTTATGCAAGTAACGAACAATAAAAAAAAGATGGACTTGCAAAAACTAAAAAATACAATTAAACATTGAAAAAATTAAACCAAACAAGCATACGCAATAAAAAATACAAATGGACTTGCAAAAACTAAAAAACACTTGTACAGTAGAGAGAAAAAAAAGAGTATGCAACTTTCAAGCCAAGAACTTCTAGTCCTCAGCTGTTGGCCACATTAGCAACACAGTTGACATAATGCAAAGGATATCTTACAAACCCTAACCCAAAAATTATGCACAAGTAGGAAAGCACTTTCGGAATAGCAGGAACTAAAATGAGCATAAAATCCTCCTGTGGGGAAACTAAGGACCCAGGAAAAATACTGCATGAGGGTATTATGGCATTGAGGTGGTGTTTATTGTTGGAGCAAAAAACACCGACTCAACCTAAAACAACAAAAAGGAAAATTGAAAACAACATTTCCAGACAAACTTTTGTACTTATATCAGATTTATTACTTAAAGATATAATTTAAGTCTTGAAAATTCTAAAGAAGCACCGCAGCATTAGAAATAATCTATAAATGGAGCTAAATTACATGGAATCGGGGCCATCATCCAACAAAGGCACTAAAGTATTCTACATATTTTCATTGATTCGGAGAACCCCGAACATAATAGGTTTGAGGTTTCTGTTAGTTAGTATGCATAACCGTGTGTTGTAAGAGTTTTAGATAGAGTAGGAGTTGTATGTTATCTTTACTTTATCTTAACTAGTAGTTTGAATTTTAAATTTGATCTTTGTAAAGGATAAAAGTCTTATCCTATAGGTTAACCACTTGGTGTTAAACACCTCTGTAAAAGTCTATATAATAGACTCTCTTTCACTAATGAATAATAAGAAAAACACAGAGAAAAACTCTGTTTCTCACAATTTCCAAGATCTTTCATAAATGAATAATAGCAACGAAACTTAGGGAGACGAGCTAGAAAAGGCATAACCTGAACAAGAAGTGGGACTAGATCAGGATCGCTCATGCTTAGATCGATTCTTTCGTCCATTCTCAACTTTCCACCATTGAAACCGAACAGCCTAAATAACAACATATTCAAATAGGAGACATGAGGAAGGAAAAAGAGTTTAGTAACTGGCAACATATTGGTTACTATAAGATTCAACAGAGTTAAAACCAAATTATCATTATATTTGGAAGCATAATTGAACATTTCTAAATGCCTCGTTGATAGGGATTTCAATTCACACACACACAGAGAGAGAGAGAAGCTTAATTGGATTGTATCAGAATTCTTGGTACAAACATGAAAATTCTAAACCTCATCAAAAAATAATGCTTGAGCCATTATCGTGCATCCCGATAGTGACGGTTAGGAGGCAACAAAACTCAACATTTTACATCACCAAACCTATAAACCACAAAAAGATGGATTATTTTGGAAAGAATTTTTTGACCTGTAAAACTGGAATTTGTGTTGAAACCATTTAGTTATTGGAATGACATGGACGATAAATACTAAGAGAAAAAACTAGGATAGGCTTGATCCATGATTCAGTAGCTCAGTAACAAAAATAACATGTCATTTCGCCACATGATCAAACAATAAGAGAAACAAGAGGAGAAATAATTATTGGAAGAGCGTAAAGTTAATTCTAAATAGAAAATGACAGCAACATAAACATATCTAGGAAACATCAATCAAACAGCAACACTCATCAAAACTTATAAGTTCTTAATTCATACTTATCAACAGCCGTAAAGGGTGAAATATCTTCATCCTTGGAGCTGCTAACAAGGCGTTGCCTTATGTCATTGTAATTAATGACGGACATGGACAGACTCATGTACTGCAACTGATTTAGGGCCATGCGCATGTCTCCGTTCACTCTTTCTGCAAGTTCCTCCAGAGCAATCTGGAAAATGAAAAAGATATATTTATTTTTGGTAAGAGGGGAGGGGTGGAAGAGGAAGATAGCTGGAGGGAAAATGGAAAAGTTCATAGGTGATGTAACAAAATGTATAATCGCAACAACAAGATCAATAGCTATACACCTAATAGTTACTGAAGAATATTACCAAAAAAAGCAACAGAAAAGTTGTTCAGCTTCCAAAAGTAAATCACCCAACTTAGATCATTCCAAAATCTTTAGATCACACTTTCTCCAAAACTTAATTGACAAATGATCTCACTACGAGAGAGAGAGAGAGAGTTCATGTTTATTGACCAAGAATCCAGTAAGTCCATTACTAAATCATGAGTCAATTATACTATAAACCATTCGGAACAGCAATAGTGAAAAGTAATGCACGGCCATGGAACAGGAATACACTCCAAAGTGACTTTTACCGCATTAACTTGAAGACCTTCAGCATTTGCAACTTGCATTAATCTCTTTGCCATCTGACATGCATAAAGTTCAGAGTTAGAACTGGAATGATGATGAAGAACCCCACCAGTGAAACCCCAAAGAGACTAGATAAGAGAGGTATACTATAGAAACTTCATAAAACTGCAGGGTTACACAAGCAAACAAAAAATTTAGATGCAGATTTAACTAGTGGAGACTTTTATGAGTTAATCCTTGTTTAACAGGTCACGAAGACTCAACACGAAAAAGTGGCCTGAAAAATATTTAATAAACAAAACCTTTAACCAACAATAATAAATAGAAAGTTAGATCAAATTGCATTTCTATGCAGCATATGCTAATGCTTTCATAAGTCCATAGATACCTTAATCTAAAACCAGGACATAAAAATTGATGCATACAGCACCAAGATCAAATCATGGTTTAACTATCTTCTTTGAAACAGAATGATTTTCCTTCCATGAGCATACAAACACAAACACAAAGATTTAATTCATTGAATGCTTAACATCTCCCCTATCTATATCTCTTAAGTCTTAACCGAACCAAGGGTCTCTTTTCTATCATGGTGTTCCAGTGAAGAGGATAATTGGAATCATGCTACTCTAAACTTGGAGCAACAGATATATCTCTAAACTAAGGCATCTTACATTCTTCTTCAGACAATTTGACATAAAGTAAGAATCTAGGCACTTCAAGGTCCAAGATAAAATACACACAAATCTATATTCCTCTTGAGTTTCAACAATTGCATGATTTTAAATTTGTTACACTGCAAAACTGTGACTTGTAAGAATGAAGAGATTATTTAGTTTTTGCGCTGAAACTCTAATTCAATATTCCAATGTGATTTTTTTATGTTGGCAGCAGGCACATACTAAAATTTCAGCCATCGTGGCCAAGACCAGTATGGCTGAATCACTAGCAAAGTCCAGTGCGGTCAGCAAGATAAAACATAGTTTTGTACTAATTTCAGTAAAATACAGAGCAAATGATAGGCAGTTATTAAAAGAAACAGCTATAAAAGCAATAACAAATATTACCTGCTGTTTTGTAGGTTTACGGTAATTGAGAAGCAAACAGTAGTTTACAAGACTCTTCAGTTTCTGACTGTAGCGGTCATTACAGATGCAAATGATTGGGATTTTGGAAATCTTTATGCTTGCAATAAGATCAGCTATTCCACCTCTATCGCCAGCAGACATGCCATCCACCTCATCCATAATCAGGACACTCTTCGGATGTTTTGAACTGCAATTTTTCATTAGAAGATTGAGTGAGAAAATAATTGAAAAGGGATTATAGATATCCTATGCAGCACTAATGCACAAAAACAAACCGGTCCATATTAACACCCAAGGCTTCATTGCTAACTATATAATAACAAAGAATGAAAGAAGTAAGTAAGAAACTACTACTAGCCTCTGAAGACAGAAAATAAAATTATTGGTATTCAAAGAATGATCTCATTTGTAATCTTTTTGAACTTTTATTTATATTTTTCAGTCCACGGCAGAGAAGAATGCTGGAGCAGTTGCCCTCTTTTCTTGGCAGATGGAACACTTGCACTTGGACTTTTGGTTAATGTGGCTGATGAAGAGTTGCCAAAGCAAGAAGCAAGATAAGTTAAGACAACACATTTAAAATAAAATTAAATGCATTCAGAGTCCATCCATGTGAATACAACTATATACACAATTCACAGAGATATATACAGGAAGACAATATTCAGAAATAGTAGCATCAAACTGATATCAAGCACCAAACTCCATATTTAACAGAGACAATTCATCAACCCTGGATTATATTTTTTTGCTGGCAAGAATAAGTCTTTCAGCAAGACCCATTTCTAGTAAGTAATAGTCATACCATACCACAATGAACACATATACTACTACATGTAGTTGACCACTCAAATAATGCACCAGAAGCAAGATGCAAAGATTTTAGGGCATACTTTTCACTTCAGCTTTCTGGGGACTTCTCTTAGGTAGTAGAGGAGCGACGGTGACAGCAGTTTTGTTTGACTCTCCTTTCAATGAAGCTTTTCCATGATTTGAAGCACGGATCATGTCAAACAATCCATCCTCAGTAAGAAATTTAGTGCTACAATAAGAAATAGAAACCAAATATAAACAAAAAGAGTAGCATGGCAATAATAAACAGACAAAAATTTTTAAACGAGGCAGAAAACAAACCCAAGCTCTTTGGCTTTAGAGGACTTTCGACCTCAAATATCTTCATCACACAAAAGATAATTCTGCAGATGGACAACGTTAACCACTCTCAAATATTGGGACAGGAAATTAAGTTATTACCAGGTAGAAGTGTAGAATAACCGTTTTTTTTGCTGACAGATCCAGTAACACGACCACCATGGCGTTTGATTAAGTCCTCTGCTTCTTCTCTTTCCAAACTGCAAAGTCATAGTTCAATGATTATGGGGCCACGAAGAACCAATAATATCGAGGGAAGTCATCCATAAGCATTTAATAAAAAAAGAACATACAATAATAATCACAAGAAATATCAGAAAATTATGGTTTATTGGTCCATGCTGCTGAAGAGAGATGTGTATGTGCAACAAGAATAGTTTTCCACAGAACAGAAAGTGGTATAGATACTTACATACCAATACCAGTAACAAATGCAATACCTGTCAAGTGTTCCACTAATTACAAAAGTTAGACCAGTTAAGCAATCAGGGGCACCTTCAGGGACTTCCTGACATTACAGAAATTCAGTGTTACCGAGATTAGTAGACCCCCTATAACAATTAAATCAGAAATTTCTTTTATATCTTCACCTTCTCTCCTTTATGTGGAGGGTCTTTCCTTTCTCCAAAATTCATAAATCCACCACGTCCACCACCTCTGCCTCTTCCACTAGCTGATCCTGTTGATGTATCCCTGCCACCACGACCCCTTCCACCAGACTTTACAGGAGACTCTAAATCTTTAACATCATCTTCAGCACTTTTGTCAATATCACCACCTTTGCCTCTTCCATTAGCTGGGCCTTTTGCCGCAGCCCTGCCACCACGACTCTTTCCACCTGACTTTACAGGAGACTCCAAGTCTTTAACATCATCTTCATCACTTTCACCAATATCTACAGCTTTTGGGGCAACACTCTTGCCTGAACCACTCTTCAGTTTCTTACTTGGTGTGACATCAACAGAGTTCTTAGATTTGGGCAGAACAAAGTCATCATCAACATTGACTTTGCTTGGCTTCTTTGAAGGTGGGGCTTTTTCACTACTGTCATTTTGAAATTTTCTCTTGGCTGGAAGTTCCTCTTTTCCAGGTTCATCTTTCGCCTTTTGATTTTCTGCTGGAAAATACTTGCTAGTTTTCTTTCTGCCAGAATTTTCTTGGCCTCCAGGTACCTTGAATAATTGCAAAAGGGGGAAATCATATTAACAAATAAACATTTAAGACCAAGTTCCACAGACATCTTCATGATTGCATAGGGGAAACAATAGGTATAGATCCATATCTGGTCACTTATGCTTTCTTCATTGTAATTTTCCTCTTAAATACAAGATTTAATGCATGGAGCCAGCCCATTATGCGTAAATTGGGTCACAGTAATTCTTCCCATAATAATGAAACAGCCTAAATAAATCTTTAGATGGCAATACATGAAATTCATTCAAATCAATCTCAACATTATAAGCCAAGTCTAAGAGTAGTGAACTATGCTGAAATGAGACAAAAATATATATACTCACAGAATCTCCTTTGGTTTCTACTGCATTTTCCGGCTTTGAAGCACTAACAGTGCCTTTGCCTTTATTGTGTGCTTTCATAAACCACTTCCTGATATCCGACTGCAATTAACATTGAAGTAAGCCCGTAGAACAAAAACAAATAAAGAATCAACATAATTGAAACTTACGTTTTGCATATAAACCTCAATTTCCCTCGTAACAAAACACTATCACATTTCATATATGAATCCTCACCTACTTGATTGTGGCAGAATTCAGAAAAAATTGGGGGGGGAGGGGGAGTTTTTGTTTATAACTAACAAAAAAACTCAAACCCTTTTTTTATTTAAACTAAAAGAAAAAACCCTAAACCCTAACTATCCACAGTTCAAATCCAATTTAAAATTGAAACAATCTGAATTATAGCCCTAATATTTTAAAATTAAACCAATTTAACCTCTAAAATCACAAACTTTATATTCTTCTATTCTAAAATACATACCAGACCACAATTGAAGAAAATTAATAAGTTCTATTTTTGGATTTTATTTTCCAAGAATCTATGCATGCAAATTCTCTTGCACCTTTCAAGTTAAGGCGTACTTTAAAAAAAAAATAAGAGCTATAAATCTTTTGAATTAAAGGATTAAATGTTTTTTAAGAAATACTTTTGGAAACCAAAGATACTTTCATTATTTCATTTGAAATGTTTCTGGAAATAAAGTCTAAATCAACCATAATCTTTTTTTGTAGTATAACATGTAATAACCAACTATTTTATAATAATTAAATAGTTCAATGACTATTTTGTAATAATTAAATAGTTCACTGACCATTTTATAATAATTAAATAGTTTGATGATCATTTTGTAACAATTAATAATGAATTTACCATTATATAACAATTAAATAGTTTGTAACATTAACAAAGTTCAATGACTATTTTATAACATAAAGAGAAAATTGCGCAAATTTAGCAATGGCATCGGCAAATAATAAAGAGGCGCATAAAGTAACAAATAAAAATAACATCATTATTATAAATCAAGTTGTTAAATATTTCAACTAAATCTTAAAATTTGAAAATTTTCGTTATCCGATAAAAACATAAAATTCCTAATAATAAATCAAAATCACATATTTGATTATTTATGGTCCGATTCAGCCCGTGATTAAGTTATTAATGATATTTAACGGCTCAACGTTTACTTTGTAACAAAATTAAAATTTTATTGTTTATTTTATAATTTTTAAAAATTTAACGAGTAAAATAAATATTTTAAAATAGTTTAATGAACATGTATAAGTTCTTTAGTCCGAGAAAGGAGCAGTAATACGTACCCGGGCCAGGAGTGAATAACAAATATTTACCGAAAAAAGTTTTCGGAATTTGTTCTTAATGAAACAATCCAACATTGTAATTGTAATTAATTTTTATTTTTTTATTGAGTTAATTTTATAATTTATATTTTGATATATAAATTGTGTAAAGGAAATTTATACAACTCTTCATATTTAAATTATAAAATTTAAAACTTAAATTCTTAATCGTAACGTCCTAAAACTTAAACCCTAAACTCTAAACTTTAATTATAAATCTTAAATTTTACACCCTGCAATCTAAATCCATATATCTTAAAATTGAAAGACTTATATAATTTAGTTTACACAAACTTATATATCAAAATATTTTTCTAATCTTATTATTATATATTTATATATTTTAAAAAAATAAACTTACAAAAACAAATGTGCACTGAACTTCGAGCTGGCATCTAAATTCATATAACTTTATAATCATAGAATTAACATAACCTTTGTATCAAACACATCATTCTATCTTATAACTTAGCATACTTCAGAGTCATCGTGCAGCATTCAACATAAATTTTCAGAGATCATAATACGTTTTAAAAGTTGTCTTACAATAATTTTCAACTTTCGAACATGGAAACAAATTATCATGTAGGGGACTAAACTTTTATAGCATGTCAATTATACCTAATATGTTCAACTACTTAAAAAAATAAAGGCATAAAGTTGATATTTATCTGAATAGTTATTTTGGCGCATATTCTTTTTGAACCTATTTAACCTCTAACATTTCATTTTGGGACAAAATTACTCCTTTGCGGATAAAAACTGTTAGTTAAGTGATGATAAACAACTTGAAATAACTTGACAGGATGATGCGTCAGAAAAAAAGTATTTTTTGATTGATGTGACTTATGTAAAGTCAGCATATTTGTCTACACAATACTGCTATCGTGGCGTGCACTGCCATGTAAGTTTGTCACGTCATTTCAAGCTGTTTATCGTCAGTTAACTAACAGTTTTCATTCGCAAATAGATCATTTTGGCCCAAAATAAAACGTTAAAAATTAAATTGGTTAAAAAAAAGAATAGTGGCCAAAATAAAACTTCAAAGTTTGTTTTTTATTATAAACCAGAGCATAGTGTTCTGAGTTGACTGCATCATAACACATAATAGAGTTGAACTGAGCAGAACATATCAAGTGTTACAAAACATAGAAGAGATGTATAAAGCATAATTGAATTCTGCAAAGCATACTAAAATATCAAATCTTGCATGTTTAGTAAAGTGGAACAATAACAGCTGAATCCCAACAAGTTTTTTAGTTGGAAAGTGGATGATGTTTATCTTAAGAGATACGGGTTTAAATCGTTTTGTCTACAAGTTATATGTACATTGTCAAAGAGTTAAGAATATAAAACAATTTTAGAGTATTAGAAAAACAATAAGAGCTAAATAGCATAGTTATTTGTAACGCAACGCATTTGTTATTAAAACTTTAAATAACTTTAGCCGGGTCAATTGCTTTCTAAATCTTGAATTGGGGTCAAACTGGAGGGGAAAAAATAAAGTTTAGGGGTGAATTCTAGTTAAAATAGAAGTGATGGGCCCAATTTGTGAACCCTAGCAAAATTTAGGGGCCAATTTTATAAATTCAACTCAACTTAAAAAATATATATATATAAAATATTACTCAATTAATTCAACTAACTCAATTTTCTAACTCCACTATCAAATGTTCATTCCTAATTACAATTGACAAAGATAAATAGTAAAAAAGTTAAATTTGTCGGTTTCTTCGCGTAAAGTCTTAATTTTCTACATAATACTTTATATATTTATAGGGTAAACTACATGATATACCACCAAATTATTGTCGTTGATTTGTTTTAATCATCGAACTTTTAATTGGTCTAATTTTAACACTAACTTTAATTTTAAGCTTAATCATATCACCCCACTCTTAAAACCTAAATGGTATGATGACATGTACACTCTTTTTCGTTAATTCGCTGACCTAACTTAAAAATTAATTTTTTTTCATATTATTATTTTTAAAAGTAAAATAAGACCAATTTCAAATGCAAAACAGCGTAGTTTTATTAAAAACCCCTTTTTAATCCCTACTTTAACGTATACTATATAAATATGATTGTAAACACAAAATATAGAAGCAATACGAAATTTCTTTGTTCTTAATCATCATCATCTTCTTCTTCTTCTCTCTCACATTCAAGTTGGGGGGTCAGCCATGTTTTGAAAAAGCCATGGTAGTAGTAGTAATTCATCTTCATACAACACATGAGATTAGTTTTAGGGATTAAAAGGGGGTTTTACAAAACTACTCAGTTTTCTATCTCAAACTAATTTTAATTTACTTTTAAATAATAATAATTTTATAAGTCAAGTCGGCGGCTTAGAAAAAGTTGTACATGAATCACGCCGTTTAAATTTTGACGGCAGGGTGGATTGATTAAGCCTAAAATTGAAGTTTAATGTTATAATTGGACTAATTAAAAGTTTAGTGATAAAAAATAAATTAGCGTTAATAGTTCCCTATTTATTACTACTTGTATAACTTATTTTTTTATTAAAATATTGTTTACTATTTTATCACTTAAGAAAGTAATGATATTTTTAAATCATGAATTTCTTGAGTTTTTTTTAATTTTCTAATAATTGGTATTTTTATAATTTTTATTTGTGCGTGAGATTAGCGTCGTATAACACGATAAAGTGTTGGGTAAACAATCGATTAATGTTCAACTTGTCAATAGACCCATTTGTGAGATTTTGATGATCTAAAGGCAAACTTAAAAGTTAAGCCACTAATAATAAGTAAGCATAATGTCAAAAAATGCCCCTAACGTTTGACCGAATAACCATTTTGGTTCATATTATTTTTTTGAAGCAATTTAACCCTCAACGTTTCATTTTGGGTCAAAATGACCCCTCTGTGAATGAAAACTGTTAGTCAACTAACGATAAACAACTTGATAGAATGACACACCAGAAGAAAAAAATATTTTAAACTTTATACAATTTTATAAAATTAATTTTTAACTATGTGTCATTTTGTAAAGTCAGCATATTTGCCTATATGACAGTATTATCGCGGCGTGCACTGCCGTGTCATTTCAAGCCATTTAACGTTAGTTGACTAACAATTTTCATCCACGGAGGGGTCATTTTGACCCAAAATGAAATGTTAATGGTTAAATTGCTTCAAGAAAAAGAATAAGGTCAAAATGACTATTTGGTCAAACATTAGTGGCATTTTGTAAAGACCCGAATTTTAAAATCCATGGGTCGGTTCACTCGAGTCGTGGGCCTTGCGTGTTGGGCCAAGAAATTGGGTGCTTAAAGACACCTTAGTAGGCTTCTCCTTGATGTTGGGCTTGAGTTTTGGGTCTGTTAATGGATGAGAAGAAGATGAAGGGTAATGAGGTAAGTTACCTCATTTTGAAGAAGAAAAAAGTTTTTCCTTTAATTTCTCTGCAGAAAATAAGAGTTGATGATCTCACTCTTATCTATCTCACCCTCCCCATCTTTTCCCTTCATCTTTCTTAAAGACTCAAAGAAAAAGGGCAATCATTGTCTCATTGAGTGAGAATTTAGAATTGAGAGTGTTGTAATCTACATTCAAGGATATAAAAATCAAGGTAAGGATTATCATTTTTGGTGGAAGGGCAAATAAATATGGTTTGTGGGATTGAGTGGAAATGGGTTATTATTAAATTTTCAAAAGTATTATTTTTTCATGTATATATTGTGGTGCTTTTGCTTGACTTTGAGTACATATTTATGCATTTAGTTAGTAGAATCACACATTTGCATTAAAGAGTTGAATAACGTTTCTTTTGCCAAAGTGAATAGCTATTTTCTTGCTTTGGTGGCAGGTCGGGAGCAGTTTGAAGGAGCATGACATGAGCAGTGGTAGGAAGCCGAAGAATCAAAAGAGAAATGCCAAGTAGCGGTTGGAAAAAATAGGTCGAGAATTTCTAAGCTCAGTTGGCAAAAGAATGACGACGATGCCAAGTCAATTAGTTGTTCGTCAAAGATCTAGTCAACCTTAATTTCAAACAAAAGGATAAGAGAATAAGAAGATAACGCGCTTATCTTAAGTGCGTAACCAACTTTCAAATTCAAACCCAATCTAGGGTTTCCACGAGTGCCTATTTAAAGGAAGCCCAACGATGAACCAAAGGAGACGAAATCGATCAAGGAGGATGCACCGTGGTGAAGAATGAGGGCAAATCGTGGTTCAACCAGGCTAAAACCGAGAGCTCTAGATCCATTGAAGGGCTGCATTGACGAATCTCCTTCTTTTCCCATTTCTCTTAGTTTTAATTTTGTTTTTATGATAATGTTGATTTCAAACGATACTTTGTTGATGGTTTACCCAACCATGAACTAATTTCTTTAAGTTGGTTGGGGATGTTTTGCGATGAACGCTCAGCTATTTTCAGCTTTTAATAATTGAATGCCTTGGCAATTTTTGTCTATCCCACTAGTACTTATTTTCCTATATTCTTTGTCATACGACAATTGGCATTGCATGCATATTATCCCTTAATATCTTAACAGGCTTAGGAGATAACTATTAATTTCCAGGTACAAGGTAAGAAGCTTCGGCAAAAGATGTTCAAGTAGATAAGCTTACTTCGGAAGTGAGTCTACCCCTTAGGAGTAAAGATTAAAACTTTACCAAGTTAATGAATTAGAAACATCACTATAAACATATAAGGGTTAATTGTAACCCCTTTGACCCGGCCTAGTCGTTAGACCCGAATCAAGAAGATCACATTAGGTTTGCCAAAACAAACCCGAACAATCTTACTCGAATTACGGTCTATTTTTTCTTTTAACTTGTCTAGATGCATTATTAAGACCTAAGATGTGCATACCAACAACATTTCAATTTTCATTCGATTCGAACATCAATAAGGCACTCAATTGCAAAATAAGTACTTTAGGGACCAAAATATAAATATAAATAATTATAGGTACTTACACAAGTTTCATGTTACCAATTATTAATTAATCATATTTCATGTCATCATGTCAAATTTCAACTTCAACAGGTAACAAATAAGCATCTAATTTAGCCAAATAGAAAATTAAGAACTAAATTGTAAAACAGCCAAAATACAAGGACTAACACGTTTTTAACAGATTCTCACAGCAATTAGATACGTTTAAACATGCTCGCAAAATCTCAAGTCAAACGGACATTATTTACCTATTCAATTGATGCAACAACATACGATGACCAAAATGCAAAGAATCCAAACTTGGTAAAATCCATTAGCCGAATTAACCATCAGCCATACCGATATACGGCTGCAATCATATGCATTTTGGGAATTCGAATCTCAACTCGAACATATCTAATTACTTACGAACAATATTGACATGCTTCTACTAATTTACTATCCTTAAACAAATGAGCTCAATTAATCACATACCAATTATTCAACACAATTCATATTTATACAAGTAATCTAGAGGCATGCTTCCTAACAAAATAAATCATTGTCCATTATGCACCAAATGGTCAATACCTCAGGTACTCGTTGAACACAAATAATCAAGCTAATCATTATTTAAATCATTTGTAACACCCTAAAAGTTAAAAAAAGAAGAAAGAAAAAAGAAGAAGAAAATGATAACAACCAAGGGGATTGAACCCATAACCTTTGGCTTAACCAATTACACCAAGGTTAACTCATTGTTAAAAAAATACCTCAAGTTACCTTTAAGTCTATCCATCATAGATATCCCCAAACATTTAATAAAAGTCTGGCTCCCTATCTACCCCCATTAATGTTTGAACCTAAAAAGTTGGATTCACCCAAAAGCTCTCACTTACTCCTTTCACCTTCCCAAATTCGAACATCGTCTGATCTTCGTCACCACTCCATTATGGCCTTCACCGCCATCTTTACCGTGTCTGCTATCTCAGCCCAACCCCAGCCATGTGCTCCACTAACAGTGAGCGGTTACCGTTCGCCGTAGAGATTGTGTTAAAGTCTCGTCAAAACCCACTAGACCACCCTCTATTTTCCTTCCCTTTCGATCGCCTCCATCGTCGGTAGGGTGCGTCGTCGGCTCAAGCGAGATCAGTGTGTGAAGGGGAGCAAAACCCCTCTGACCGATCGTTGTTCCGATACCGGGAGAGGCTTCGTCGGAGCTATGCCATTTCCAACCAACTTCTCTCTATTTTGGTTAAATCTGGTAAGGTTTACGGCTTATTTTGTGTTGTTGATGAGTGGGTTATGAAGTTGGTTTGATGAGTTTTTTTGGCAGAATCGTGACATTTGGGGCCTTCGACGACCATTTCCAGTGATCGACCGACAAGGCTTGATCAGAAGGGTAAGTGGACCGTACATAATGGCCCTATGTTTGAACCGGTCCCAAACTAATCTAGGCCCAAACCGGTCAGCCCAATTTGTCAACCCGACCCCAATCGAGTCTGACATGACCCGTTTCTCTCTAAGTCAACTCGTCCGAGTTAACTCATTTGAGTCAACTCAGTGAGTCAACTTAGTGAGTTTACTCGTCTGAGTCAACTCGGTTGACTGATGACGTCAGTGGTCAAATGCTGACATCAGCGTAGACTTTGACCATGACCGTTGACTTTGACCAAAATGCAACATTTTTTTAAAACTCCTATTATGGGTTCTTTGACATTCTGAGTCCGTTTTTGAAGTCTGTTTCACAAAATTCTAACTCGAAAGCCTCTGAATCTAACCTTAAAGCCGAACATGCATATGTATTAAGTTATCTCTTTTAAGAAAGCTTACGTTAAATAAAGGATTGATGTAAATTATTATCTATTTAAAGGTACTCGAGACTCTCCCGACTATTCATCTTCTCAGCCCAGCTCCTCTCGATCCGCTCACTCGCGCGCCCTCTGGTTACTAGTATGACCTTATAAACTCTATGAACAAATTAAGTTATAATATATTTCACGTAGTAACCTTATTCTGTTATGATATAGGATCTAGTACAATGGCAAAACGTAGCGAGGCAGGTGCCCGATAGACCCTTTTGATCAACTTATTGAGGTGTGTTTCGTGTGTGATATATTATTGTTTTACACAAACTGTTGAAATGATCTCTCTGAATAAACCATGGAATATTCTCTGATTTGAAAGTATGACTACTTATCTGTTTTGAAAGCATGGCTACTTTTTGTCTTAAAAGCATGACTACTTAATATGTTTGATAGTATGCCCTATGTCTGATATGAATTTGAAATATTTGAATTTTGTTTTATTGAGATAATTACATGTCTGCCACCTGAATTCTGATGAAACTACATATTGATCTAAACGGTTTTACTTGGGGTATACTCTTGGGATATGATTTGAAGTGTCTGCAGGTACAAACCTGATCCAGCTGGTAAACCCTTCAGTTAAGCTCTTACGCCCAATGGGCCTAGGGTAAGTCTTTCTAGACCTAAGGCATTCTTTTAGGTAGGCTTCTACGCCCACGGGCCTAGGGTAAGTTCTTCAATATGCAATTAATGGGGGATTGCATTTTTGTGTTCGGTTTGAGGGTAGTTAGGTTTTTAATGAAAATTTGGTTGCTTATATAATATGACCTGAAATCGTTTATGCATATCTAAAATATATAAATGTTTTATCTACACTTATTAGAACACACTGGAGCACTTGGAGGATACTTTTGGATAGGCTGCCTTGGGACTTGGCACTTGGAGGATCGATATATTCGTACTCATATTTTGTTGTAATGTTTTTATCCGCCATACTGTCTTTATTTGGGTGACATAACCTATATTTTCATATTGTATACTTTACTAATTTGCCCGACGTGGCATTATTTTGTAACTAAAGCTTTGATATGGTTTAGACTAAATATCTGGTATTTTTTCTTACGGTGTCTCTTTCAAGTATCTCAAAATTCTAATTACAGCTTCCATGTGATCTTCCCTTGGATCAGTCATGTGTTGACTGATAATTTTAACTAGAAAAGCAATGCCTGGTCTGGTTAATGACAAATAAATCAACTTTCCCACTAACCTTTGAAATATACCTTTATCAGCTTTAGGGTTTGTGTCCTCTTTATTGAATTTTAAGCTTGCTTCCATGGGAGTATCAACCGGTTTGCATCCAACATTTAGGCTTCATTAAGTAGATAAAGAACATATTTTCTTTGGTTATTACCAGACCTTTGCTCGACCTAGCAACCTCTATGCCTAGAAAGTATCTGAGCTTTCCTAGGTCTTTTGTTTCAAACTGTGTATTTAACAACCCTTTCAAGTGACTTATCTCTTCATCGTCATCACCTGTCAGAATTATGTCATCTACATATACTATTAAAATAACCCTTTTTATTACTAGAGGTTACCTAAATGAAGAGTGTGAGATCTGCCCAGGATTGTTTGTATCCATTTTCTAGAATCACCATGGTGAATCTATCAAACCAGGCTCTAGGTGACTGCTTCAAACCATAGATGAATTTATTAAGTCTGCAAACTTTTTGATCACCTTTTATTGACTTCAAACCCTAAGAAACTCTCATGTACACTTCTTCTTCCAATTTTCCATTAAGAAAGACATTCTTAATGTCAAGTTGATAAAGCTTCCAGTCCTTGTTTACAGTCAAGCTTAAGAGAACTCTAATTGTATTTAGCTTAGCCACATGAGCAAAGGTCTCATTGTAATCAATTCCACAGGTTTGAGTAAAACCCTTGGCCACCAACCTTGCTTTATACCTTTGTATACTGCCATCAGAGTTGTATTTTATGGAGAACACCTACTTGCATCCGACTGGTTTCTTGCCTTGCGAGAGATCTGTAATGGTCCAAGTATCATTCTTTTCAAGTGCTTCAATCTCCTCTTTAACAGCCCTTCTCCACTTAGAATCTTTTAGAGCCTCCTCAATAGTGTTAGGTATCTATTCTTTATATAAGCAAGTTGTAAAAGCCTTAAAAGATGGCATTAGATTACTATAAGTAGCATACCTCTGAATGAGGTGTTTTGTACATTATCTTACCCCTTTCCTTTTAGCAATAGGCAAATAATCAAACTCAATTAAATGAGAGGGAATTTCGACTATAACATTACTTCCATCATTCTCATTGGCAACTGAACTCAAGTCCAATTCTCGGCAAGTGTCAATTTGTAAAACACTCTCTAGAGTAGTTTTTTGTTTTATGGTGTAAACTTTCAATTGCTTAGGAGGCTGAGGGGTTTGTGAGGAAGGTTTAGGTGAATTTTCAGGAGTAGTAACAATAGGTGAAGGATGGGAAGCTGTAGGTGTAACAATAGGTGAAGAAGTAGAAGGGTTTAAAGGAGTATGAGGTTCAAATAACAAAGGATTATTAGTAGGCAATAACTCTGAAGGTAAAGAAGGATAAACTTGATTGGTAGGAGGCTGAAAAACATCACAATTCTCCCTCTGATTTGCAGCCACATGAAAATAAGGTTCTTGTTCAAAAATGTGAGATCCAAGGAAGAAAAAAAATTCTGAGAAAGAGGATGATAACATTTGTAGCCCTTCTTAAGTGAAGAATACCCGACCAAGACACACTTCAAGGATCTGGGGTCAAGTTTTAACCTAGAGGGAGCATAATCTTTCACAAACGCAGTGCAACCAAAAACTTTGAAAGGGAGAATAGAGGACAAAGGTTTAAAACTGGGGTAACTCTAAAAAAATAGCTCTATGTGTTATGTATTGCAAAACCTTGCTGGGTATTTGATTAATGAGATAGGTTGCGGTTAACAAAGCCTCACCCCACAAATACTTAGGAATATTACTGGTGAACATCAAAGACCTAGTTACCTCTAACAAATGCCTATTTTTTTTCTTTCTACAATCCCATTTTGTTGTAGAGTATCCACACAAGTGCTAAGTTGAACAATTCTTTTTTTGTTAAAAAATTCCCCCAAGGACTTGGTAAAATATTCACTCTCATTATCACATTTGAAGATTTGGATTTTACTTCCAAATTGGGTTTCAACCATATTGTAAAATTTCTCAAAAACATAGGCTACTTCAGATTTATCTCTTAACAAATATGCTCAAGTTGTTCTACTATTATCATCAATAAAAGTGACAAACCACCTACTACCAGTTACATTCTTCACTCGAGAAGGACCCCAAACATCACTATGAATCAATGAAAAATGTTGGGAATGTTTGTAGGAAGATGGTAAATAGGATGCTTTTGTCTGTTTAGCAAGAGGACATATAGGGCTTTTAAAAGAACCTGGTTTTCTATTAACAAACAATTGAGGGAATAATTTAGCAAGATAATGAAAATTAGGATGCCCTAACCTAAAATGCCATAACATTACATTATCAATTTGCCCTAAAGAAGTAAAAGGCAAGAAGTATTTTTTTTACGGTAGATGGTTGATTTTCGAGAAGGACATAGAGACCATTGTGCAAGCTAGCATTGCCAAGCATCTTCCTCGAATTCATTGCCTGCAAAAAACAACCAGATTCAGTAAACTGTAATGAACACTTCAAATTCTTGGAGAGTTTACTAACAGAGAGGAGATTACAAGCAAGATTAGGCATAAACAAAACATCTTCAAGCAACAAATTATCATTAAGGAGGACTAAGCCACTTTCTTTGATAGGAGAGAAAGAGCCATCGGCTATTTTAATAGAACTTGTAGAAGTTGAATCTGAAAAATTAAGGAATAACTCCCTGTTACCAATCATGTGATCAGATGCTCCAAAGTCAATGATCCACGCTGATGCACATTTGGTAGAAAAAAATGCAGTAGGAGAATTATGTATGCCTTTATCCTCCACGAAGGCCGAATCTGCTTTACAGGTTATTGTCGAACTTGAAAATTTTGGAAAAAACTCAAATCCAGCAGTATGCTCTGCTATGGACAGCATCTCAAAGGTTGTCGAAGGGGATCCCATTAAGAATTCTAACCATGATCGATGTTAGACTGATACCATGTAGAAAAGTAATTTCCCAACTTTAAGAAAAAACAGAATAATGCAGGAAAAAATAAAGCATAATTTAAGTTTCTGCGAAAAAGAAGAAAAACAAAATTGATTTGCTGTTATTAAATATTCTTAAAAAAATGCATCCCTTTACAATGAATTTATAGACTCAAGTATAGGACTTTAGTTACAATTAGGAGTCCTAAGTACAAAAGACATCTAACTCTATCTTTTAGGAAGTAAACTTTAATTTAAACTACTATTTACATAAGGACTCTAACTCTATCGGATAATCTAATATGTATATAATATTTTAAACATTGATGAGTCGACTAGAGAAATTTTTAAACTCGGAGGATATTGGTTTGTTAATGTTTTCATGAAGCCATCTCCGACTCTTGTGCTAAATGTGATCAGCTAAAGAAGATATGACTGATATTTAGTCTAACCATTTAAAAAACTCGATTGATTCAACATCAGTTCTTATTGTTTTGCTTCATGCTTGTCTTCTTTAATCCTTGAGGACAAAAGTTTCTTCGACCAATGGAGTATTACTATCGGTTATGTATACGCGGTACATTTTCTTGGCCGTGTCAGGTTAGGAGTTTTGATGCAAGCCCAATTGAACTTGAATCTTGTGTTTGATGTTTGTGTGGATAATGCATTGATTGACATGTTTGCAAAAGGTGGTTCTATGAATGGTGCTTGGGCTGTTTTTAAAGTAATGGAGGATGGTTCCATTGTTTCATGGACGAAAATGACAACGAGGTGTGCACAAAATTGTCAAACTAGAGAAGCTCTTTATATTTTTGATGTGATAATTGAGAAAGGTATAAGATTAGTTCAAGGCAGTAATGATTCTAGGGGTCGACATATTTTCGATCCGGGGGACTCTTCTTCGATGATGTCGCACCTTTCCTGATCTTGGCCGAAAAAGCATTCGGCAAAGTGTGGTCAAATCATTTGAAAAAGCATCCGGATTTGTGTTGCAACTTATAGTACGACAAAATCTAGCATATATGAAAATTTTCAAACAAACCTACATGAAGCTAACGAAATAAACCTATCGAACCAACCCTTTCTTGACAACTTGCTACTTTTTTTTATGAATTAATAAAACAACTTTGGAGGTCGAAACTGTGGGCGATTTAAAATATGATAACAAAACAGGGCTTCGCAGATCACTGTTACATTTTTATAAGGAGAAATGGTAAGATAGGTTAGAGATTGAATTTAAAATCGGTGTTAATTATAAATTTAATACAAATTATTTATCACTTTTGTAGAGGCCCAAATTCGTCTAAGCCCAATTATTATCTAAATTTTGAGCCCAATTAAAATCCTTTTACACAAACTAAACCCCAAAACTAATTACCCATTAATCTACTCAGCAGGCCCAATTACCCTATCACTAATCCAGCCTAAAACCTAAAGAAACTTTGGCTAACCAAAACCCTAGCCACCGACAACCTTAGACACCAAATGAATCACCATCCTTAAATTAACCCTAAAACATAACCCTAAACCTTAAATTTATACTTAAATCAACAACTATCTAATCCTAACCATCTTTTGTTGCCAACTACCCTAACCACCGCCACCATCCATCTATGTGCATGTGGCATTGATATGGTGAAGACTCCCAGGGATGGACCGGGGATTGAAGGGGGCAATCGTCCCCTTAAAAATTTGAAATTCGTATAGAATGTATAAGTTTTTTTAGAAACTTTTTATGTGTTCTCCACTAAAAAAGTTATTTTCGCCCCCTGAAATTTTATAAACTCACCCCTAAAATTTATAAGTTTGTCCCCTACCATAAAATTATGTGTCCTTCCCAGAAGACCCCTGCAATTGTTTGATGGAATGTGTGAAAGAAATCTTGCGATATGCTAAGTATTATTGCTTTCAAAAATAACAAAGATTGTAGCTTCGTCTGATGGTTGGGCATAAATCACGTCAGCATCTATGTGCATGTGTCACTGTCACATCAGTATTCGACGTTGGTCGTTAGTTGATTGACGGTTTTAAATTATAGAGAAGTTATTTTGATAAAAATTAAAATATTGAAGGCTAAAATACTTAAAAAAGGAGCTAAAACGAGTACTCAGTGAAACATTAGGTGTATTTTTTTTAACATTATGCCTTTATAAAATTCTTTTTTTTGTTGTTGCTTTTTCTCTAAATTTCTAATTGTTTCTATAATCTCAATCAATCAAATTTTGGTATATCAACAAATTTAACGACAGTTAGAATGACCATAATTAAAGACATTTAATTAATCATGATTTTTCAAATAAAACTCAACTAAAACTATCGAAATACTTTGTTAAGATCAAAAGAAAATGTTTTTACAGATTCATTAAACGTCTCAGCACAATTTTTCTTCTTCGATTTTTATTTTTTTAAAATTTTGTTCAGATTTAATTCTCTTTTTTCTACCATTCCTTTTCAAAAATGCATTTTCTAATGAAGATTTATTTTAGAGAAAAAAATCATATATGGAGATGAAAATTGTTTGAATTTTAATTTGTATATATCATTAAATCAAACAATCCCAAAACAATTTATTTATCATAAAATTAAATTTGAACAAAATATAATACAAAGAAAGAAAGAAAAAAAACAGTCAATACGAACATGTTTAACAAAATTTTTATGTCCGTTTTTATGCCTCACTTCTTTCCATCGTCAATAGACAATAAATATTTGCCGCATGACATAGTTAAACAAAACAAATTTTTTAAATTTGCGTTGGGTTCAATTAATAAATTATTATTCAAATCTTTAATTGAGTTTTTTAATTACTGATTTGAAGAAAAAGAGGATTCAAACATAGTTTTTTTAATTAATAAATATATTATATTAATACTAGAATAAATACTTTATAATTTAAGGGAAAAGATGAATAACAAGACTAATTATTTGGAGTCGAATTTTCTAAGACTAGATAGATCTGATCAAGAATATGTCAAACTTATGGACAATGACTAACTTGACTTGATCCAAATTACTCTTTATTATTTAAATTATTTTTTAAATGTAATTAAAAAAACTAAAGTCAACTGCATACATTATTTATTTAGTCATTAAACTTTTAGTTCGCTTTTAGTATGGTCTCTTCTGTTACCTTATGTTAGAAAATATTGGCGTGACACATTGATTTTTATTTTTTTGAATAAAATAATGGATAAATTATACTATTCATCACTTAACTTTCTTTTCACTCATATTTTGGTCATTAAAATTTAAATATTTTCAATTTAATAACTCAACTTTTGAATTGTTCTTACTTTTGTCACTATCGAATGACATGGTTATACAAATAAAAAAGCAATTTTGGTACAAATTTTTTAAATAAAGTATTTTGATTCGGTTATGGGTCACAATTTTAAGCAAAATCGAATAACTAATATGATCAGTTATATACATTGTTTATAAATTTTATTATTAAAATATCTTATAGTCTAGTGATTTTGATACTCTTCTGATTTTTTAAAGACATTTTGGCTCTGGATAGGATTACTATGTGTGAACACTCAAAAATTGACTTTCTAGTTGTTTTTACACTTACCACAATTGGACAATTATTAAATTCATAATATTATCATATTTGATATTTTAATGAGTAAAAAAATCATTACTTCAAATCAAATATTATGATTAACTAGTGAATCGATTATCCAATTTAATTCGTATAATATAAGATCAATAATTAAATCATCCAAATTTACCAGTTAACGAACATAAGTTTTTAACGATTAACCGAACACGATTTTACATACTCCTAACCATAACAACAAAAAAACACATATTCAATAGGAATTTCAAAGAAACAAATTCCAACAATAACACGCAATCTTTACATGTTATTCACCAATAAAGTAACCACTTAATCCTCAACAGTGTAAAATTTGAACAACAACAAAAGTCATTTCTATTATTCATTGTCTTGTTCATTTATTTTTTTCTCATAACACTCTCTCAATCAAAAATAATAAATTAAAAATGGGGACCGACATTTCTCCTCTCCCGTAATAAAAAACAATGCTACTCGAAAGTGACCAAAATAGGAACAATTCGAAAGTTGAGTTATCAAAATTGAAAATTTTAAACTTCATTGACCAAAATAGGAGTGAGAAGAAAGTTGAGTGGTGAACAATGTAATTTACCCATTATATTATTCAGGAAAAATAAAAACCTCAGCAGCTTCTAACGAAAGCTAACGAGAGAGGTCATACTAAAAGCGAACTAAAAGTTTAGTGATTAAAACGAAAACACCTTAAAAGTTTGGTGACCATTTATAAAGTTTACCCAAAAAGTTATAATAGAGATGTTACCAGGTAAAATATGAACGAGACAATAGAAGAAAAATCAAAACAGATCTAGTCAAAAGCATAGTGCAGAAAATTTGGTGCGGCTTGTGTAATCACTCATTTTTATCTGGTCTGTAAATACATATTAGTATAATTATTAGTATACTAGTGTTGCATGTATACATTGTATTATATTATATTATATGTTTATTATGTGCATGAGTGTTATTAATATATGTGTGCATGTATATTGTAAACTATGTATGTGTACGTATTAATGGTATGTGTGTCACGCATGTATCTATAGTTAGTACGAGCGTATTTGTTTTTACGGATAATGTGTGTAGATGTTATGTAATTATGTGTATGATTATATATGTATGTATGCTAGTATGTTATATTAATTAACGTTTGCATAGGTATATACGTTTGTATTGTTGTATGTGTATTGCTGTTATAACTAATATTAATGTTAATATTATTGGGCTAATATAAAATGAAATAAAAAAAAAACATATTAAATCCCAAATAAATAAATTGCCAGTCCAAGTTCATTACAAATCCAATATTATTACAAGGCCCGGTTGGCCCAAACCCAAACCCTATTTAATTATAATTATTTTGGTGCAGATAACTATGGGCCGTTGGATCAAGATCTAATCCAACGGTCACGATCAAGCAGGGATTAAATATCTGGCCAGCCCCGTGCGTTATACGTCTAGACGGTTCGAGTGCCATGCGTGCGTGAGTCCCACGCGCTATAACTCCTCGACTGCTGAGCCACACGTGTCACGATCTGGAGCCGTTTCACCAATCGAGGCTTCATCTGGGTCGTTCATCCTTCAAGCCAGCCCGACCGTTAGATCAGATCTGATCCAACGGCCGAGAACGCCTCTGGCCGAAGACAGAACCCCCACACCGCCACCATACCTCCACCATGCCGGTCTCCAACCACCGCGCTCAGACACAAGAAAAGAAATATTATGTCAGTAGCAGTCCAGATCTGAAATAGATATTATATTACTTGTACCAAACCAAAAGACAGACATATATGTATGAAACAAACATTTTGTAAAGGCAGCCAAGTTGTAATCGAAAGAAAAAAATACAAAAAACCAGTCTTCAGTGGTAATACTCTTCTCTTTTTTTTTTACTTTGTTGCATGCATACAAAAAATATACATAGTAAATAAAAAAAAGAGGGCTAGAAGTCGTTACCATCGTCGTCGGTGGATCTCCCCTCACCAGTGATAAGCCTCTTCGGCTTTCCCAAGCCGAACATGGTGAACTGAAAGGAGTGGGAGGCCCTTTATTGGTTTCGTTTTGGGTTGAATACAAAAAAGAGGGGGTTTTTCGTTTCGTATTTCTTAGATCTAGGATGTATAAAGGCTTTTTCTCCGAATCCAAGTTCGGATTCGTGTCGAGGGTAAGGTGAGGTTCATTTTGGTGTGTTTTTGGGGCTCGCCGGCGCCGGCTAGTGGCGGCCGGCGGCGGTCGGCCGGCGGATTCTGGGTTCATGGGGTGAGGTTGAGAGAAAAATGAAAGAACGGAGGTTATTATAAAAACTGAAAAATGAAACGAAATGAGGAAAATTTGATTCGGGCAAAAAAATGCGTTTTATAGGTGTTATTATTTTGTGAAATGGGTAAATTACGTACTAAATCCCCCCGCGTTTTCAATATTTTCGTTTCTGTCTCGCCGCATGGTATATTTACAATTCAACTCCCCCTTATATTTCAAAATCTTGCAATCCAGTCCCTAAATTACATTGAATCAGTTTTTAAATGGTAAAATTACCCCTTTAACCATCCCGCGTTTTTGAATTTTTCATTTCGGGTCTGCCCCTTGGTCTAATTACAGTTTCAGTCCTTTCAAGTTCGGTCCTGTTTGCATTTTCGTCCTTAAATTGCATATTATTGTCCTTTAATTTCTGCCACTGATGTTTATTTCTTTTCATTTCAGTCCTGTTTCCATGTAAATATTCATGTTCGTATTATAATCGTATATGTTGATGTAGTCTTTTGCCTTATTATATATCCTTCGTATATGCCTTGTATTTTTATGTTTACATGTATATGTGTGTTAAGTTTATGATGATTATGTATCTTTATGTATTTGTTCGGTTATTCGTATTACGCATATTATGTTCTAGTTGGCTCGTACGCAACATGTTTTGTACTTTTGTATGTATTGTATGTTCTCTTGGCCTTTAGGTTACGTGTTAGTGTATTTTCTTTTTATGTATAATATATTGTTCTATATATGTTGAAATGTGTTTTATTTCTAATATGTATGTCTTCTTGAAATATATGTTTTTGTCTACACACGTATTTATTCCTGCCTTGTTATTGTGACATGTTAAATTTGTTTTTATCTGCTATTAAGCTTGATATGTATATGTGTGTTTTAATTACGTATTTTATTTATGTTAGATTAATATTCTACCATGTTAATATTTATTGCATTTAAATTATTTGCCATGTTTTATATTTTGCTACTAAGATTGCATATCGAGATATAAATTGTCAATGCGGCGCCCTTTTATCCTAGTGTAAACGAGGCCAGTATCAGGCGTAGTGATAGTGGTTGGGCATTTACTCTCGGATAACGGGGCCCTTAAAATTTATTCGCAATTATGACCGAATTTTAAACTAATCGTCACTTTAACCCGGAAAATCCAATATTAATAAAGCGGTAATTATTAAAGTACCAATTTTGGGCGGTGTGGGGTGCTAATCCTTCCCCATCCGTAACCGACTCCCGAACCCAATAGTTTTTGAATATCTGGTTTTATGGTGTCCGGCCTACCTAAGTGGCCGGTGGCGACTCCAATTTTAAATAAAATGCGGGTTTTCTAAAACTCCCCGCGGATTTTTAATATTTTCAAAATAAATAAAAAACAACTTTCTTTTTTTAGCGAGAAAAAAAACATCGCTACAGCTTGGAGCAGGCATTTAGGTGGTGGGAGCAAAAGGAGAATGTTCAAAACATAATTAAATGGTAAGTATAGGAAAGCAATAAAAGAACTTGTAAACATGGTTACTAAGCGGTAAGCAGTTTGGTATCGTTTAAGTAAGTTTCAAGTTCGCGATCTTATTATGCAAAAAAATTTTGATCGAGAGATTAACTTACCAAAATTAAGTGTACGATGCAGGTTGGTCCAAATTAATCGGGGCAAAAACTTGAGAAATTGGGATCTAACAAAAATAAAATTAAAGAACATGTAGATATATGTATTTAACCTCTAATCCTCTTATCAAATGGACAAATCCCATAAATTTTGTTGATACAAATATCCAAAACTTGAAGCAACTCGTATGGTTTACCTTGGAGCCATTGAAACGGAGATAGCAGTAGGTAAAGCAATGTTGTCAGCCCAAGTCTTTGACTCCAAATACAACTTTGAAACCTTCCCTAACACTTTCTTCATTTCAGGCCTTTTCCCCGGATCTTCCTCCAAGCATTCCAACGCCACCAACATCATCTTCTCCGCCACATCCACCGGAAAGGAGTCATTCAACCTCCTATCCACCCATCTCCTCACCCCTCCAACGCCGGCAGCCGCCGCCTCCCTTGCTGTATCCACCACGCTCACTCTCTTAAACCCTCCATTCCCTTCATCAAACATAAACTTCAAAGCTTCATCTCCACTCAGCAGCTCCAAAACCACAACCCCAAACGCATAGACATCGCATTTCTGTGTCACCGCACCATTGAATTGAAGTTCCGGTGCCATATACCCTCTCGTCCCTTCAATTTTCATAACTTCACTGTCTGCTCTACCAAGGCTTTTCGACCCTTTTGCCACCTCCCCACATATCTCTGCCGTGCCAAAATGACAAATCTTGGCCGTCAAAGAATCTTGAGCCACCAAAATACTTGTCATCTTTATATGGTTATGAATGAAGGTGGTTTCAAGACCTGAACAGTGGTGAATATAATCCAAGCCATGGGCAACATCAATGGCAATTTGCATACGGGAACCCAAGAAGAAAGCAATGTAAAACTTGGGTTCTTGGGGTTTCTTAAACAATCACCAAGGTTAGCTCCATGAACATATTCATACATAAGATAAACAAAATTCACAGAAACGGAAGCACCCAAAAGCTTGATTAAACTACTGTGGTGGCTCCTACAAATGACTGATAACTTGAGAACCAAGTCATCTAACCCGACCGGACGCCTCAATTTCCTTCGGAAAATGACGACTTGTTTGCCTTGGAGGTGACACCGCCATGAAGATGAGGAAGATGAAGAAGAGAAACGTTTGGACAGGAAGTTGTTGGTGGCCGAAGAGATGTCGGAGAAGTTGTAAACATGGGGGTTTTCGGGGAGAGAAGCTTTAAGTGAGTGGCTTGAAGAGTTGATGTAATAGCTTCCGGAGGAGAAAGGTAAATCGTCGGTTGTGGAAGATTGATCCGACAAGGAAGATGAATGTTTTGAGGTTTTGGGTGTTTTATAAGATGATGAGAAGGAATGTTTTTCAGAAATTTGGTGGTCTTGGCTGGATTACATCGGTGCTCTTTTTTGATCTACACATTAGGAAGTGAAAAAAAAAAAAACAGACAAACAAGGGGGAATGGAAATCTTTTTCTTATTTTCTAAGGGAAAGTTGCAAAGAATTTTCAATTCTGGTGGTGGAGGCGGAGAAGAAAGAGATGTTATTTATGCGAGGAAGATTGACTTAGAAAAATGGCAAATGTTTCGGTTGGAATTTGAATGTGTTTTTTTTCTTTCTTTTTTCCTAAATGATATTGATGTCGTTGTTGTGTTGTTTGGGTTTGGAGAATTTGCAGTGTTGTCCTTGTCAATTGTCAAATTAGCAAAGTTGGAATTGTCTGTTAGTGTTTGCAGAAGTCACATAGGCTTTGGATTTCTTCCTTTTGTCTCTTATTATAAGTTTAATATAAATAAATGACTAAATATTTTTGGTATATGGTTTTGGGTTACTGGTTGCTAAAGGTTATTTTAAAAATATTTATTATCCAATCTTATTTTTTAAAAATTAAAATTTTAATTTAATTTATTTAAAACTCTCAAAAATTTCTAAATCAGTCTCCAAATTTTTAAATATAAAACTTTTAATTCCGAAATCATTAATGTCGTCTAGCCGACCCCTTCAATCATCAGATTCGATCGACCATTTTTTTAATGTGCGAATGTCGAAAACTGACGAATGACATGTTAGTTGAATGATGATTTTCGACAACGATACGTTGAGAAAATAATTAACTAAAAAAATGTACTCTACGATGACGAACAGTGACAATAATGATGAAAATTTAGAGTCTTGAATTTTTAAATATTTTATTATTCTCTTTTCACTTTTATTTTTAAAAGATATTTATCCTTATATCCGTCTTTGTAGCCACTTATATCATCAAATACGAACATAAAAAAATTTTAAAACATAACGCTTTATAAAATAAAGATACGAAAGTCATCTAAAAGCAATTATGACAAAAGAAGCTAATGTGAATCTAACAAGAATTCAAGAGTATTAAAGGGTCTAGTTTCATCTTCATCGGCTGAAAGTTGATCGACATTATTTTTTGCGGTATTAGATTCTGATGAAGAACCCTTCATGTTTTTCATCTCCTTGAAGTTTATTTCTTCCTTATTTACTCCTTCCATGGATTGCTTGAGCTCATGAAAGAAAAAGGAGTTAAAAATAAGATTTTGAAATTTAAAGGTTTTTTTGACGTTAAGATTTAAAAAAGTTTAACACTGAACCCAACAAGTATCCCAATAAAAAAACAGACGATATTCATCTTAAGAGGCACGGATTCAAATTGCTATGTCTATATGATGTATATACATTATTAATGGGTTAGGAATATCTATGAACAAATATTACCTTATAAGCACTTTTAAACTATTAAAAAAATTTATATATACAACTTACAACACATGCATTCCAAAGTTTATATTATTAATGTACTTTATATAAACTATTATTGTATTATAAGAAATTATTTTATGCATTCACAACAATTTTCTTTCATAGGGCAGATCTTTAATGTTGTTTACTATCATATGTTCTAAGATTTAGGCTGTAAATTTTAATATTTAAAATTTATATTTAGAATTTAAATCTCTATATAAGAGAGATGACAATATTAGATATTCATTTATGAAAAATATAGTCACTTATGTATTATACATATAAAAAAACTAATATTCAATTTGCACTCCTGTGTTTGGGGTGTTGTGGTGCATGAAAAATAATCTAATAACGCACTGATTTTCAATTCAGTTAAATACTTATTTTTATATTATAAAATATTTAAATTACTTATAAAGTAAATAAAAATTCAAATTCGATTCAATTAATCACGATTTTTAGACTTGTAAATCATATAGATCGTCCAAACAGATCAATTTTCGATTTTTTTAGTTTGGCATGCTCAAGTCCTTCATAGATTCCCAACGCTTCCATAAAACATGCTTCATCAACTTTCCCTTGTTCATATCTTATCGTGTTTTAGTAATGTCAAACATTGCTCTAAACTCCACAAGTTGCAAGTCCAATATACTTTTGCCTCTTTTAAGTTTTCCCATTTTTTTCATGGCAGATTCTCCTAAATCTAGAAGACCAAGAGTCCCAGAAAGCTTATTTTGAATCATAACTTCAACAATCTAAATGAAAACAAAATGAAAAGCCCTTTCAGTTGAATGCAAGGAATGTTACAACTCTGGAACACATCAATCAGCACCCTACCTGCCTTTTACATCCGGAGAACATAATCCCCAATCCAAGGATATGGTGTATTTTGTTATGCCAATTGGATGGACAATCTAATTATTGCCATAATCATACATAAGGTATGAGATTAAGACCCGGGTATTGAACAAATTATCCGTCAGCATACCAAATGAGACCCGATGAGAATCCAAAAATACGATAGCAACCATGATTGATGTGAACCAATAACAAGATGCAGACCCCATCACAATGTGAGTGAAAATAGAGCCTCACTTTAACTGATCCATATTTCATGGTTAGGCAAACTTAAAATGTACCAGTTCCAGAATATTTACTTCTACAGGAACCGTGTTACTTGGGACTAATAATTGCGGATGCAGATATAGTCTGTACATGCATCTAACACTGTTAAAATTATTTTCTAAGTCCTTCAAGAGATTGTACTATATCCTCATGCCCAAGTCCTAATGTTGAATCGAATATGAATGTCAAAACACATACTTCAAGAAAAATTAAAATCATGGCACAGAATAATAACCTGTAGTTTGGAGCCCAAAAGTCCAGGCCAGATCCAATAATTCTCAGCTCCTTAAGAGAAGAAATAAGAATCAAAGTACCTTTAAAGGTCAGATATTGCAGTAAAATGCAGAGCATTTTCAGCTATGCCTCTCTTCATTTCTTTTAAATTATGTTTTCAAATTTCATGGCAATATCCAGCTGCCCCTTGAAAAGAATGTACCTACCTGCTGTGCTATGTTACTATACAGGGATGACATCTTTGCAATTGAAGACTGACAACCCGGAGTCGGATCATATGAACCATGCCATTTTTGCAATTGATGTGATGATTAACTTGGTAGAATATGCACAAAAGAGAATTTATTCATGTAGTAATAGATAAACTGACCATACCCTCATTTCCTTTCAATCTTAAAAACACAAGTACTTGCGTGTTTTCTGTGTCGGATAAATGTCTGCCCAAAGGAATAACCGGCCTAAAGATCAAGTTCGGGATAACAGAGAAGGTTGGAGTCATTCAAAACATGCCAGATAGAAGAGTGTCTTGATCTGTTCTTCAGGCACACTTCTGTATACTTCCATTGCACTAAAGGATACCATCGAGTGATTCCGCTATTTGCTGCTTCCAAATTTTATTTTACACCCAAACACAAGGGATTCTATCATAAGCAGAAAATAGAGAAGAATGGTTAACACTATACATAGTATCCCTAAACATGTAGTAAATGGAAGTAACAGATTCTGCCCAGCTGCTCCGGTAACTTGCACCATTTAACAGTGACTAATGGCATGAAGAAAGCTACTCAAAATCGTTTTCGCTTCACTTGTGACATATCTTCGAATCCATCATCTTGCCAAACTTGACCACCATGCCTGAAATTTCCTTCATGCTCCTCAATGATTTGTGTCCTCCTAGGAGCATTTCCTGGTCGCTTCTTGATCCGTCTATCAAATTCTCTTTCCCTCATATTTCCTCTTTCATGCAACTCTGGATCATCTTCAGGACAGAACCTAAATGATCTAGGACCACCCTCAGTATTAAGATGAAAATTCTCACTATCAGCAACACTATAAGGAGGCCTAAAAGGACGAACAGGTCCTCGTCTATCACCATACCTCCTCTCGTCAGCATTCCCGTCAGTTCCAAGCTCATGAAACCTGCCAGATTGCATAGGCTCGCCAAAGTACTCATCACCGCCATTCCTTTCTCGAGGATCAAGATTCAACCTTCTGTTTCTATGTAAAATCCGACCAGATGGGCTCCTATTAGAGATGCCAGACCTTGGATGACCATGATCTCGACCAGGATCCATGTCCCTCAAATCATTAGATGGTCGAGACAAATATGGAGGAGATCCATTCCTTCTAATACCCATATCTCCAGTAAAACAAGGACGATCAGGTGACCTTATCCTCTCCATCCTGTAAATTGGTGGAGATCTTCGATGATGTAATTCCAAAGGCCCTCCAAATCCATCAGGCGATCTTCTCCTAAGAGAAGACCATGGACCAGGAGAACGAGTTCGTGGTCTGGTAGGAGACTTTGAACAAGTTCGTGGAAGACCCCTTCTTTGAACAGATGTAAACTCCCTATTACCCCTCACAAAAGGACCATCTAATCCCTCAAATGAAGGTTGGCAGCGTGCAAACATTGGGTTTGTATGATCATCAGAAAAACCTCTCATATGCCTCAATCCATCTATTTCGGATCCATCTTCACCAATGCATTGACTTGGACTAAGATTTCTCGGAACTCTGCGAACCATTTGAAGCCCGCGTCCTGCAGGTCCATCTCTTCCACCAGGAGACCGCCTCCTTGAGGTTAAATGGGGGAAAATTGATGGATCATCATTCAAGATTTTTCTCCCACATCTTCCTGTACCAAAATATGCACCATCTTGCCCGTTTTTATAGCTACTAAAGTTTAGATCTGCATCAGAAACAGCAGGTGCATATTTATTTCTCACAACACGAAATTCTGTAGAACACCTGCAGAGTTACATTCTGAATCCTGATCACCACGCAGGGTGTCTATTCGACTGGAAATCCTACCTCTTCCAAGCATAAAATTTATTCTATTATTTCTGGCTGGCTGAACATGATGCCTTTCCCTTGGGAATCTATGTGAACTCTCGGTATAAGCTTCATCTCTGTGGGTAAACATTGTCAGAAGAAAAATTATAACAGACATTTATTACTCATCAAATGAAAAAACAAACTGAAATAAAGCAGCCAATGATAAATAACAATAATCACCACCCTCGAGGATGGAACTTATCTCCTTCCAGGACAACATCAGGCAGCCTCTCTCTTCCTACTTGTGACTGCAATGTCCTGCCTGAAATAAATCTTGTTCTACCAGGAGATGACGGGTTAGAAGCTCGAGACAAGTTTATAATTCGTCTCCTACCTCCATTTTCAACATCTTTACCTGAATCACCAACATTTGGAAATGCTTCTTCTACCTTCGGTAGAAAAGAATTGAATTTTCCTTCTGAGCTTCTGGCATCATCTTCACCTTGAACAATGGTAACTGAAGTACACTGGCTCGTATCAGAGGCTTGAATAGATGTATGTTCCCCCTCTTGCCCTTTAACAGTATCCTTTCCAGATACATCCTGCAATTTTCTTGATAAGGCTTTCATGGGTGTCTTTTTGTCAACTTGACTAGAAGGCATCTCAACAGCCGAAGGTTCTTGCATACAGACCTCTTTATCAGCTTCGGTAGTCGAATCCTTATTCAAAGATGAGTCAATGCATTCATCAGTGCTACCATTACCGGTTAATCCAGGGTCTTCTCTATGATTTTCTTTTTCACTGAATGAGGAAGATGGATCTACAAAATCCTTAAAAACAGTATCCCCACTATTTCTATTTCCTGTCTCTTTCCTCTCACATATTGGAACCTCTATCTCAGTATTCTCTACAGGTTCCCTGACCTCACCATCTTCAAAGTCATCATCTTCTCTACGATCATGATCTATAACCATAGCAGCAGCTAACTCTTGTTTGTCATCCGACTCGTAATCAGAACCATATGAAACTTCCTCTAGAACATCACCTGATAAATTAATTTTTTCCTGGTCACTTATGGAACTCTCAACTGATCCCCTCGAATCAGGCAGTTGTACCTCCATGGATTTTAGTCTGCAATGATCAGGGTCTTCAACCTTCTTACTCTGGGAAGTAAAGTTATCTAGTGTACCAGCAATGTTTGATTCATTAACATCATGGCCCACAGAATAAATTGTTTTAGAAGCAACTTGGCCATCATTAGCTTGCATAAAATGTTCCACTTGAGTAGTAACACCACTGTGTAATGACGAATCAGTAAAAGTTGGTACTGCTAGCATTTGCTCTTCTGATTGATTCATTGGCCCCTCCATTCTATCTGGTGTTTCCTTGTTACTCTCACACACTGGTTCAGGTTTTAAGGATCCAGCATCAACTGAATTTAAGGTACTAGGAGTTGAAGATTTTAAACTTTCTGAAAACTTCTCAATTATTTCAGACTTCACTTGTGTGATATTTAACAAGCCCATAGGTTTGGCTTTAATCCCAGCAGAATCACCTTTGACACTCTCATCATGTGGTTCTGATTTAACAGGCTTGTAGTTAACCATGTTTGGGTTGCTGGCAGGTTTCCCAGGTGAACAGTTATTTCCAACAACTTTGCTCGAAACAACTTTACCCGAGGAACCTGATGGTTTTTCATTGGGGGTCAAATGAAGATAAGGAGTAGTGAGACCCAAACAAAGTGAATCCTCATTGTTATACAGTTGGTTAGATGGTGTAGACGACGTTTCAATTTTGGCTCTGTGCTCAATTTCTTCAGGTATTTTCTTCTGTGCAGGCATACTTGAAGCAGCAATCCCAGCTGAGCAAATTACTGACTTCATATCATCCATATGATTAGTCATTTTACTCGCACAATCATTACCACCAGGTCCTTCCCAAGAATCCATTGTCGTACTCAAATCCCAGTTTGTTCTGTCAGCAAGCATATTAGAACTTCTCGGTTCAGTACTGCAGTCTACGTTGCTTAAAGATAGATTCAAGGACACAGGTTCCTGCTTCTCCTGATTCTGAAAACCCTGGTCATTATTTCCACTAGCCATAGCTGAAAGATATTCCCCTAAACCTAAAGATAATCCAGGGTTCCCAGGAACTTTAGGTAATTGTGATCTGATCGCTCCATCTACATTTTCCTGGATATATGTATCTTTCTCTATATTAAAGGTGAGAGAATCATTGCCTACCAAGTCCAATATAGATTTTGCCCATGTCCTTGGGATATTTCCGGATGCCCCACTTTCCACAAGCTTCCCTTTGCGGCCGATATCAGCCAAAGACCTAGAGAGAACTGTAAAGCTTTGTTCTTCACGTTTTACCCTAAGCAGATTAGTATTACCCTGCACCATGCTACCATCTGTATCATCTGAAGCTCTCTTCTCTTTCTCGAGTAGAGATTTCTCACTTGATTCAGAAAAGCCCAAAGCACTTGCCAAGACATTTCCTGCAACAGTACTAGCAGTAGGATTTTCCACGGCCCTACTAGAGACCGAACCGGCTGTAACACTAATAGCAGTAGAACCCATTGCAACACTGGAAGCATTAAAACTATCCGGAACAGTCCCAGCATTCAAACCAGCTGCTTCACTAATAGAAGTAGAACTCATTGCACCACTGGAAGCATTAAAACTATCCGCAACAGTCCCAGCATTCAAACCAGCTTCTACAGTAATAGAATCAGAACTCATTGCACCACCAGAAGCACTAGAACTTGTGGCAACACTACCAGCATTCAAACCAGCTGCAGCACTAATAACTGAAGAATTCATTTCAACACCGGAAGCATTAGAACTGGCAGCAGCACTACCAGCTGCAACACTAGTAGAACTCATTACAACACCAGAAGCATTAAGAACTTGCAGCAAAACTACCAGTTATCCAGACTAGATGTAACACCATCAGCGTTAATAACATTGCTATTCGAACTCCCTGCAATGCCACTGGTGTTCGAACTGGATAGTACACCACTGGTATGTGAACTCAATAAAACATCAGTGGGGTCTGAACTCGCTGCAACAATACTTTCGTTCAAAACAGTTGAGCCTCGAAGTGGACTAGAAAATCCTTTCTGCTCCATCTCGTTTTCAGTTGGTGGTGAAGGCAAAGTTTCAGCTGATTGAGAAGGTGACAAAATAAAGGGAAACCTCCTTTTCTTTATAGGAATACCTGCAGTGAATTCTCTATACTGTCCGAGACTGGGTTTAACCCCCACCTACCAACAAAACATAAATACATCAATATTCAACACAAAAACAAACAAAAAATTCGCAACACTTTGACTAAGCTTAGGTTCTAGTAATAGAAAAGGGAAAATTAAAAATCACCTCTTCATTTCCAGTTACCGGCATGATCATAGATATTTGGCTTCACAAATTAACCCTTCTTTCCTCTTTACAGCTTTAAGATGAAATTTAACTTCCAAATTCTGATAAAAGAATCACTGAAATCCCTCAATATTCAAAATGTAAAATCCCCAGATTGAATCCAGTTCGCTTCTGATTGTCTACCTAAAAACCCTACAAGAAAATCAGTAAGAATCACCTGCAACTACAAGAAAATTTGGTTTCACAATGATAATATATATTCCAAAACTAAATAAGTACGATCAGAGATTACCCACTTTCTAAATTAAGTTAAAAAAAAGAGGTATGGATGTAATACATAAAAACAAAAAGACGAATCAAGACGAATTTTTCTAAATTCAAACAAAATCTTAAAACAAAAATCATGAAAAGATCCTTTCTTGCACTAAACTCGATCAACAAAATGGAAAGCATATAAGAAAATCATGAAAAGACGAATCTGATCACAATACTAAAATACCATAAATACAATCTAATATATGAAAAAAATAAAGAAAGCAATTTCAGAAGAAGCTCATGAAATCAAAATCAAACAATAAAAATTGACCGAAGATAATGAAAAATAGCAAAAAAATCAATGGAATTAAAGAAGAAGAAAAATGACCTGATCAAAAGAAGAGGAACCTGAAGCTTGAACCAAATGAAAAGGAACCTAACTATCCTAGGGTTTGAGAGATTGCTTTACCGCTTTGCACTTGCATTGTTTTATAGAGAACAAAATTTATATTTATTTATTTATTAATTTTTTAATGATTCTACAAGTCTTCGTCAAGATGCGGAACACGATGTCCAATCAATAATTGGCACGTTTTAAGGTGTTAAGTTAACGCGACGTGACTCTACCATAATTCCTCCACTCGTATTGCCGGCCTTTTTTTCTCTATTGATGGGGCTGGGGGGCGCCCAATTTGAGGAAATGAGGAAAAGGGGTTCTTAATCTAAGGGTATCATGCAAAAACAAGCCAGTTTAAACACCCAGACGAGACCCATATAGAGCAAACCTGACAAAACTAAAAAAACAAAAGGAGCAGGACGCGTCTAAAGCAAATAAAAAAATTAAAATATCTCAGCGAACCTTTCAACGGATCTGTACGGCAAAAGCCACATTGTCTCAGTGAGTGGTAGAATGAGTTTCGGTCGGAACGAAAAAGCGCTCATACTGATGCCGGCGATGATGGACATGGCCGCCGGTGGCAGGCAACGGACAATGACAATGACTATTTCGAGGAGAGAAATTTTGCTTTGCCCGCTACCAATTGAACTATATTCAATCGGTAATTACCTATATTAGACTCACTTATCTTGAATATTGATTACTTTTAAATATAGTTATTTTTATATATTAGCTAATACAAATTTGATTTTACTCATGTATAAAAAGAAGGCATTAGATTGAGTTCTCTAATGTGTGTATATATAATAATTTTTTTAAATATTTTTTTAATTCAAAGCATTAATAGTGACGAGGGTGGTTTAATTCTATTAATTTTATTTTAATGACTAGATTAAAAGTAAAATGTGACAATTATCAATCAATCTTAAAAGATGTAGAATATGATTACTCAAGTCATGGGAGTTATCTAATGTTATAGGTATTGATTATTTGTTGAGCTGAAATTACTTGAAGAGCTTCTACGCTATAAAAAATAGGAACAATGGATTTATTAAAAGTTTTTAAATGTTTTTATTCTTTCTCAAACTCCACAATTTCATATAGAGTTTTAATTATTATTCTTAATACTATTGCTTTTGCATAACGAATCTTTTCAAAATTAAAGTTTGTAAAATCATACTTGTAGAAAATTATGCCACAAGAAATACTAAATGAACTTGACACCAGTTTGTGAAATCATACTTACGGACAACTATGTCACAAGAAAGTCTAAAAGAATTTATTTTGACGTCGCAAAAAAGACTAAATGGACCATACTTTCAATTTTGTCAATAAAACCACTTAATTATCTTAATGATACTCTCTTCGTCCCATGAAATGGGTACAATATTGACTTTTAGGGACAAATCTTTTGAACTTTTACTCATTTTTACTTTAAAGTTATTATTGATAAAAATATGAAAAAAACACATTTTAAAAACCTTCAATCAAGTAGTTTAAAAATATAAATTTTATAAAATTTAATTAATTAAAATATTTAAAATAATTATAGTCAAAATTTATAAAATTGACTTTTAAAAGCTCAATATTGAAAAAATTTAGTGAGACATGGAGAGTATCAATTAAGTCACTTATCGTTAAAACCTAATAGGGAAGGTGATGTGGCAAATAACGAGAAATTGTATAACTACACATTTGATCATTGTTATTTACATAACTATTTATTTTGTCAAAATTTTAATTTACTTTAATAAATTTAATCATTTAACCAGATGATGACACGTGTCATGACACTTGTCAAATGTGACACGCGACACCATTCATATGGTTAATTCAATTAATCTTTATTTAAGGTAAACTTCATAGATAGTCCCCTAATTTTATGACTTTTTTGTTGAGTCTTCCAACCATAAAAAGTTACAAAATAGTCACATGATTAAGAAAAACAACAAGTTGGTCTAGTTCCGTTAAAATTTTAACGGTTAATGATGTGACAATAAAAATTGGTATAAAACACATTTAATTATCTATATTTACACATTCAATCAATTTAGTTCTAATTAAAAAAATCAATAAATCTAACCCTCTTTGTTTAAGATTGTATCAATTTGGTCATATTTTTAATCAAAAATTGATCGGAGGAAAATTAAAATATGAGAAGGGTAGAAAGGAGTTCCAAACCTGAGTTGCTTGACATTTGAAATATATGTTATATGTTTGGAGGAAAATAAATAAAATGAAGGGAAAACTACTCAAATAGACCTAAGCTATTGTCGAAATATCGTTTTAGTACCTCAACTATTTTTTGGTAAATTAATATCTAACGTTATGTTTCGTTTTCAAAATAGTACTCCGCCGTTAAAAATTAACATGCTGACTAGGAGAGAGAAAAATCACACGTGGCAGCTTGCCACGTCATTTTCTCACACCTAATCAGCATGTCACGTGTGCTTTTTTTATGACTTTAGTCGATGTGACATGCTTACTAGGAGAGATAAAATGACGTGGCAGGATGCCACATGTAATTTTCTCTCTCCTAGTCAGCATATAGTTAATTTTTTAACGGCGGGGTACTAAAATAAAAACGTAACGTTAGGTACTATTTTGTCAAAAAATAGCCGGGTACTAAAACGATATTTCAGCAATAATTAGAGTACTATTTAGGTAGTTTTCCCTAAAATGAAAGTGTCGAAAAAGAGACTCAAACCCGAGTAGATGAGTATAGAGATTATGCCCAACGATTATATATATCAAAGTTTTGTGGGTAATGAATCACTGCTTCCTTTTTCTATTTGTTTGTTAATTAGTTTTGATTGACAGGAGATTTTAATTAAATTGCATTGCTCTCCTTCTTTAAGGAAAATCAATAAAATATGAAGAAAAATGAAGTTTTAGCTGATCTGATCATTGCGTTTCTTGTTGTAGCTTATCTCATTTCTCTTTAGCTCCAAGGATTCCAGCCGCTGGAACAGGCAAGCTTTTCTTAGTTTTATTTACATACTATCTGTTTTCTGGCCATTTTATAACATTTTTGCCATATCAACAGTTTTGCATATTGTATTAATAAGACTTGATATGCAATAATTTATTACTAAAAAATAAATTTAACTTATGTAACAAAACTAACGCAACAAATAAAACCATGAGTTAGGGTGCAATAGGAATTTACATTCTGAAGTTTTAAATCTGTATTTCCACAATGTCGAAACCGGATAAGTATTTACAGATAGTTGCAAGGAATTACCAATAACTTGAGTAACAATTCTCATAAAAAATGGATTGTTTACCTGTCTTGAGCCAAGCAGATTTATGAGATGTATGCTTTAACCAGATCTGAATAATTGCAGACCAAACCTGTTCTTGGACAGGTAATCTTACCGTCGTTTTTCTCGGCCATTTCTTTGAGAGCCTACGACACAAATGACAAGACAACAAGACTTGACCAAATGAAAAATATTGGGAAATTTTACATTCCCGGCCACGAAACTTAACATCAACTTTCATGCAAGTCACAAACCTTTAATTCAATTCTATTTCTATTAGTAATAAATTAGATCACTCACGCCAACTCTGTTAAGTAAATTTAGTGAAAAAGTGGACTCAGAATGCATACATGCATGGCTTATTCTTATATGTCATCAAGATAAGGCCTAGTCGGCATTTTGCATAATTATTTTATCATGTCCACATTTTGGAGTCCATTTTAGAAAGGAAAAGAAATAGTTTTGTAAAAAATAAATAAACCGTATGCGCACTGAGTGATTTTTTAGGCCCCCTATCTTTATGAGATGTAAAGAATAAGCCACTTCATGATGTTGTCAGCTTTTCCATTAAACTTATGTTGGCAAAAGTGGCCTGATTTATTAATAACAGTTCAATGATATTTTGATGAAATTAAAAATAAGTGAATTGCATGAAGATGCTAAGTTTAGTGATCCAGAATATAATTAGCATCAGTAAAAAAGAAGTAAACATTAATAAGGTAAAATATGGACCTTAGTGCTGTAGACATAGCCATTAGGTAAGACTTGTGGAGGATTATCGGTATCCATCAACTCTTTGGTTATGTAGCAAACGAGCTTTGAGTGATGCTGCTTGGAGTATGGCAAAGGCATCGCCAACTTCCGGAAGCTGTCCTGCGACAATGGGTCCTCCTTGGTGCAGTCATCTTCATAACAATATCTAATCATATATGTCAATCGAAAAACCATATTTGCATAAATACAGAGATGCTGAAAACTTATATAGAGTACAACTCTGTTGGTAAAAGCACGTATATGAACAGACATGAAAAGTAATGGTAGTTGCTGTAAGGATACGGAGTTTTCAAAGCAGACAAGCCTGCCTGTAGATAAATATTCAGCAAGGGCTCCACAGTCATGCCATATAACCCGCAGAATTCTTGTTTAAACTGATCCACCAGGAAGTCCCACTGCTTAGGTTCAAACAAAACCTGGAAGCAAAACAAAACAAATTGTATGAACACTGCCTGGAAATTTTCACTTTCTTTCCTCTCATTTCAACTCTATCAAACATTGTATGAAGAGAAAATTGCTTTTTCTTTCCTACCAAGCAAACTAATTTAAAGGGTAAAAAATTACCTTTCTACTTTCCTACTCCAATTTTCCATCTTCCCAATTTTCTTTCCACCTTATCAAGTAAAGCCTAAAGGCAGAGCTTGGTAGAGCGGAAAAGTGAGAGAAGTGGATTGGGGAGGGTAGAAACGTTGAAAGAAAATAAATTTTAATAATGCTTGGTAGGAAAGAAGAGGGAGAGGGGAGAAAATATAAATTCATTTTTAAAATCTACTAATTAAAACAAATCACTCCGAATTTGAAAGAAAATATGAAACAAATGAGTGCAATGAGTCAATTGTTGTGTGTATTTACAAATTTATCCATTTTTAAAAAAAATTATCTAAGCTAACAAAAGGTACAATATACTTTTTTTTTAATTTTCTTTCCTCTCATTTTTCAATCATATCGAGCAATAGGTGAAAAGAAAATTACTTTTTCTTTCGAATTTCCATCTTTCTTGCCAAGCATACTATGGAAAGAAAGCACTGAGATTGATCAGCAACAGAACAAAATTAGGCCAAAAAGCGTATGTTTGAAAATAATACAATTTTAGCTGAATTACCAAAATACATAAAACATTGGTATCAAAAGCAAGATTGTTTGTCTATCATTAATGCTCCACATTTACAAGGTCATCAATGATGTAAATTGAGTAATTGATCTCATTGTTTTCCTTTACGCCAACATCCTATTCTCTAATCTTTATCATTGGCAACCAGTCATTCCACTCAGCATAAAAAGTAAATAAACTAACTTGAAACGGTAGTCAACTTAAAGGAGGGATCAAATTCACCTTATACTTTGCACATTCAGTGTTACTTCTAACAGCCAATGTTGCCATGACTCGTTGTAATTCTTTCAAATGAGTTGCTCCCCATGGGGACAGGTACTTACGAGCATAGAAAATAGCACACATGTAGTTTTCAGCTCGTACCAACTCAACGAATTCCTGAAGTCGCAACTGGAACTCAAATTTGCTCTGTCACAAAAAAAAACAAAAAACAAAAATGATTGAAGAACAACTCAACTGATGTTCTGGTGCCCACATATTTTTGACAGCAAGAACTATAAAACATCGATATTTAATGAATGCGGTTAAGAGAGAAATTTAATATCGATGCTGATAATCCAAAATGAAAGCTCGGTTATACTTAACTCTCAAAGAAGTGTAGAGGCTACACCATCAAGCGGGATAAACAGAGAGAAATCACAAGAGGGACAAAGAAGACACAATGAATGATTACATACCTTGGATTTTTTCAACCTTGATTTGTTATCAGCACACCAGGCAAGGGCGGGACCCACCTCTTGATTTCTAAGGCCATCAATAGCCTTCTTAGCTTCTTGGAAAACATCAATATCGACAAGTTCCTGTCACATAAACATACATTTAATTTAGGGGCATATCTGTAGGCAGACAATATGAGGAAAAATTAATTAATTTATTTTAAAAGAAGGCATATTTATTCCAAAGAAAACAGAAGAGCCATTGCCAAATCATATGATCACACTAAGGTAGTTCTCAATAAAGGTTACACGTGATGTGAAATTTATGCACAGTAGTGACTTCTAAATGTATGCTAAAATAAGCATAAAGTTTCTATTGGACATCAACAATCGAGGAATTATCTGGAAACTGTTGAAAAAACACCAATAAAGAAGAGGAGAATAGATGCGGTCCTCGTATCAAGAATATTTTCCGTAATGAGCATTTAAGAGGAAAAACGTATGGACTAACAAAAAAATTTCTAATTAAAAAAGTTAAGCCTGTGTTCACTATGCATGTTATTAATTTATAGAGAAAAAAATGATGAAACCATCCTGATTCAAGCACTTGTTAGTCCTTCCCTATTCTCCAGTGAAAAAATATAAATAGCCAGAGCAAAATTTCTTAGTATATAATATAACATGTGAAAATAAAATTGACAATCCATGTCATGTTCGTATTATATAGAGTTAGACATTCGTGTATGTGCTGTGTTAGTTTTTTTTGTCTAGGGTTTAATATTGTCAGGGCTATATGAAATAAAAAAAGCATGTAAACAACCTGTATGTTGCTGCTTTCTGCTAGTTTCAGTGCAGTGTCATAATATGACATACGGGACATGTAGTCAACAAGGATGCGCTTCAATCGCACATTACTCCATTCAGAAAGGTTATCAGCATCCACTGATTCCAAGTGATCAAGACGAGCCCGACACCTTTGCGCTTGCAGGTTCTCCGTTCGACTCCCCTCTTCCATCTGAATGACAAAAAACATTCAATCACGATCCATTAATAACTTAAACGGGGCTACACATCACTTTGGATGATAAATTATCCACTTAAATCTCTTAAATACTAAAACATGAAGAAAAAAAACTCAGATAAGCATAAAAATTCTACCAATGAAAAAAAAGCATACAATCATCAAAGGTCAGAGATTTGTTGTAAAAACATTTAGAAATCACTTCCATTGAATGTGTAAAGGTCACTTGTTAAATTGAACAACATATTTATCAAAATTTGAAAAATATTAATAGATGGAACAAATATCCACACACACAAAGCCAAGCAATGCAAATTTTGGCTTAAAAATCAAAATTATCATGTGATTCCATCAACATTGATTTCATACAAATTTAGCATTTTAGACTTAATTTGTCTCCAAAATTCAATATAATAAGATTCAAAGCTCCTATTTGTCTGATAATTTCAACTTTCCATACAAATTGATGAGTTTTTAACGAGTTTTAAATTTATCATTGGTTTATTCTACATATTGATATCAACGAATTTAAGTAAAATTGTCAAAAATTTCAACTTCAATGCAAGTTAACTCTTTTAAACAATATTAATTATTCTCTTGTTATACAAATTCAACCATTTTAAATCACATCGAAACACAGCCATTTTTCACTCAAAATTCTGTCGTTTATAACTCCAAAAATTGAATATATATAAAATTTTGCTAAATTCAATATAAATCACATTCGATTTACTTGACAATAAGCAAAAACAATTAAAGAAAATTATACAAAGTGTTCTCTTCTATTACCTTGCGTTTGATGCCTTGCAAACGGGAAACAAGGGAAGTGAGGCTCAAAACGGCGTCATCTTTGGAGATTTCGTCGGAGTCAGCCACATCAGTGACGCTAGAAATGACGGAGGAGACTTCTTTCTCAACGGTTCGATGATTGGCTCGTATCGTTTTCTTCAAATGTTCGAAAGGAACACGCAAGAATTGGTGCTCCAGTTTCAAGGATTCCGTCAGATGGCTGAGTTTTGAGGACGGCGCCGTGATAGACGCAACGGTTATAGACGTTGCCATTGCGGCGGCTTCGGGGGTTGTTGCAGCGGCGGAACCGCTGCCGTTTGGAAGTGGATCGATTTCCATTTGGAAAATAAAAGAAGGGAGATTTCCTGGTTGAGTTTAATGGAAGAGTGGAGAAGAAAAGGAAGGAATGATTGAAGTAGTTCTGTTAGCGCAACTTGATGAAACGACAGCGTTTCAATTGTGGAAATGGAAGTGGGTTTGATTTGTGATTTGGGCTGAGCCTATTTATGTGATAGTTCCTTTCTTCGTAATTTAAAGCCCATAGTTTTTTTTAAAAGTACATGTTTATTTTATGATTTATTTTTAAAATTTGTAATTCTTTCTTTTAATAATATTATTTTTATAATTTAAATTCAAAAAGATTTCTTGAGAGTAGAATATGTCTTGCAATTACACTGACATTTTGTATCTTTTTTAATTATTGTATTGCGATGTATTTTTTTTAAAAAAATTGAAAAGAGACTTAAGCCATGAAACTAAGGTGAAAAATAGTTACAAGGGGGAAAGACTCGAGTTATCATGGACATCTATGCATTTAACATGTGTCAGAAACAAGCAACTTGTAATATTCAAAACCATAACTCCAAGCAACTTGTAAACCTTCGTATAGTTCCCACAACTCAACTTGTAAAACGTTGGTTACCCCCACGTTCTTCCCAACATTCAATTATCATCAGTTTTGTTGTTGTGAACATTTCTTTACCGGAGTGTGAAATAACTCAGCGATTATTTTTTTTAAATTAAGATTTTGCCTTATTATTTATTTAGTTTGAAAAAATAGGTTTTTTTATGTTAAATTGGATTTTTTTATTTAATCTTAAAAACATTTTGGAGTCACTACCGGTCACTTTGAGGTAGACCGAACACCATAAAACAACCAGAGATTCATTTCTTTAAAATTGGGTTTGGAAGTCGGTTACGTGTGGGGAAGGATTAGCACCCCAAAACGCTCGTTATCGGTACCTTTTAATTTTTTCGTGGCATTTTGCCATTTTGAGAATAGTAATTCAAATTTAATTTAACCCTTAATTATCGGCTAGATTTAAATTCCAAATGGAGGTATCCTTTTATAAGGAAATATATTTTTAACCGAATATGAGATTAAAAGCGCCATGTTACGAAGCACCCCTATTCATATTCAAAAAATATATTTCCAACATAAAATGTTTTAATGCATGATTCATTATTGTCTTGTTTATTTTAAGTTCTAACTTAAAAGAACTCTAATTAATTAAGTTATTTTAGACTATGAATATTATTAAGTTTAAATGTTTCCATGAGATAGTACCAATTGCTTGAATACCATCCATATTAGAACTCCTAAATAAATAAAATTCACTAATTAAATTTTGTCCTTCTAATTAATTAAAGTAATAATCCTAATTGAAGTTCTATTAATTAACTAGGTTATTTATTTAATTCTAAGTTGTAATGAATATTAAGTGTACCTCTTTAAGGCCAATGTTGAGATAACTCCCCATTGAAAGCAAGTGGAACATCATCCAAATTTGAGCCCCAAAGTTTCCACTTAACCTACATTAAATTGCTACAATGATATTCCTAATTAATTAATTAAATCTTAATTAAGAACCTAAGACTAAGGCTCTAAACAATTATATCTAAGTGTATTATATGATCTAGCAAATATACTATATGCTTAATTTAAAACATGTATTCAACCATATAATTTAAGGCAATTAAATTAAATTAACAACTGAAAACATTACTAAATTGAAAGAAATTGAAACCGCATATGCTTTTATTGTATTAGGGACCAAAATGAGAAGAATGCAAAGCCTATAGACCTAAAATACGAATAACCCAACCCTTGAAAATGAATAGATCCTCTATGCCCGACCCAAACTTCATGCGCGGATTCCCCTAGACCCAGTGTCAAAGCGACACCATTTTGGAGAGGCTATAAAAGCTCGAATATAAGCTTCAAGTCTCATTTCTCACCAAGTCTCTCTCTCTTTATTTTCTCTCTCCTAATTCTCTCTAAACTAAACACCTTTAAACCCATAAATCATAACCCAAATGGATCAAAAAATACACATATTCTATGTTTTCATCGTAAACGTGATGAACACAACAATCTCCGGTAATGTTCCTTCGCGAGCCTCGCAGTTAAATCCGACTCCGCCCCACTTCAATCACCTTCCGTCGTTAGTCGGTCTTCGTCTGGCGATTTCGACCGCTGTGAGCTGTCGTTTTCGAACCCAAATTTCTTTCTTTTTTGTCCTAAACCTAAATTTTAACCCTAATCTGGCAAGATTCCTGATCTTCTCATCATAAACATAATCTATCCGTCCCAAACTCTTCAATTCCACCATGTTCGAAGCATCTCTAGCCACCACTAAACCTTTTCGATCTTACTCTTTTTCGACTTCGCCGTTACACTTTGTAACACCTCATTCTCGGCCTGGTAGAGAACTAAGTCGAAAAGTGTTACTAGAGATTTATTCAGAGATCAAAAGTTTAAACGGGTTCGAAAACTTGTTTGGAATATCTTATTGGTCTCTTTTAAGACTTATCAAACTAACTTATTACTAGCTTATTCAGTTTGGGGTTAATTTTAACCTTTTTCAAACTTAGGGACTAAATTGCAAATTTTACAAATTAAGGGTCTTTATCGGAATTTCTTTTTACAGTTCTTTAATAAAACTTACCAATTATTAACCTGTGAAATTTCGTTATTAACGGAGGTCGTTTACCTATCCAATTAGACCATTTAAAGATTAGTGACCAATTTGTAAACTATTTAAAACTGTAGTTTAAGTCTTTTAACAGAATTAACTAACACCGTACCGATACACTTAAGCCTGTATCGGTACACTAAGTCGAATTTCACAAATTCTAGATTCAAGGATAACAAGTTCGTACCGATACATCTAAGCTCGTATCGATACGTGTTAACTAGGGTTGACTTGTTTCGGTACACCCAAGGCCGTACCGATGCAATTAATTTTCTATACCTCACTACCAAGTTCCGTATCGATACAGCTTAACCTGTATCAATGCGCTCTATTTTCCTAGGTCCAATTATGCAAGGCTGTACCGATACAACTTGACCCGTATCGATACTCTATCTTGTAATGACAGATTTTATCTAGTTTTTATTCAAATTAACCTATTGAACGATGTCCAAATGGCATGAAATTTTACCAGCAAGTTATTAATCTATAATTATAATATCTTACAAAATTTTAGGGCATTTCGAATTCATTTACTAGGATTTTACCTTTTGGTGCCTTTAAGCTCATTTTAACTAGTTTTCCATTTCACAAACATGCCAACTTTCACATTCAACACCTAGGCACTATTAGGCTATTACACACATATCAAAATATGCAAACATGATATGTTTGAGTCATATGACACCTTACTACGAGTTCAAAGCAAAAGTTAAGCATACATATGATTGGTGGAAGTAACTTGCAACCGCAACTACACGATCGAAGCCCGAAATACTTCAAGATCCTAAAATGCATGAGGCACACGAATGTTAGTATTACATAGCCTAGTGAGGTAGTTATAACAAATGCACAACAAGTTTATCATGTGCATGAATAACATGTAGGCATGCTTGGGTGACGTTTTACAAATCATCAATCACAATAAAACATATTCAAAGCCAATAGTCATGATTCCATATAGCAATTATAAATCATATAAACATATCATTTCCCTTGGACATGGTAACCAATGGATATGCGAATTCCCCTGTACACCAAATCATATCGAAAGTAGGCCTTAGCTTTGAGCCTTAGATCCGAAAACATATCCCTTACACAAACCAACCTTATCTCACCACATATAGGCTGTAGCCCCGGATCGTAGTCGAATCCCTTACTTAGCGAGCTCAAATAACCCTATGGCATGCCGATTGTATCCAATGTCCACAAGTGTCCAAGGATTACACATATTTCATCATAAACTTACCTTTGTACTCATAGGCTATATCATATCAGATTTCAAATTGAGTCTTAGCTCTACATAGCATATCATAGCATATTCCTATCAAATTCACATATAGCATAATTCAAGTATCGTATACGAGCTTACACATATCAACCATATCGAACACTTACCATTAGCATCCACACAAGCTTGCTCTACTTGAGCCCTTATACAAATGCAAATTGTAACACAAAACGAATGCAACGGGATGGCACATTGCTTATCCCTGACACAACTACACTCACCTAGTGCACATAAGCTTTTAGGGTTCCCAGATTTTGATTCCTTTGCTTCTAGACTTGATTGGGGATGATGGATTGGTTTCCTTCAATTCTTGAGCTAGGAATAACACAAAGAATCGTTATAATCAACATAACAACATCAACACTCATTTCAAAGATTAGGCTTAGTAATTCTACTTGAAATTAAACTCCAAATATTCATGGAATTCAATAATTGATTGAGGGCTTTTACTTACCCAATCGATGGCTATACTATGAAGGTTTCGAATTAAAGAAAACTTGAGTCCAAGGTAGTCAACAAGGGAGGTGTGTGCTTGAGCTTAAGGTTAGGGATGACAATGGAGGTGCTTGCTTCCTTTCAAGACAAACAAGGTGAGTTTAGCTTTCGAGAGATGTATAACAAGGCTAAAGTTTTCTTTACCCATTTTAAAACTATCTATTTTCCCCTAATCATTTTCACCTCTCTTTTGGCCAATGGGGAGGTTTCCCTTAGGCAAGGGTTTGCTTAACCCAAAAGGCAATTACTCTTTACTTTTCAACCTTGTCAAATTGGTGGCTATTAGTCATCTTTTCTGAGCTTATTTCACGTGAGGGAAGGCAAGCAAGGAGGTGAGCTAGTCTCCAAGTTTCAATTTCTTCAATTTAGTCACCAAAATAGATTTATGCAGTGACTTGTATCGATACACCTTATGGCCGTATCGATACGGCTAGGCCAAATCTAGTAAGTTAGTTATAGGCAGTTAGGTCGTACCAATATTGGTCTCACTGTATCGATACGCCTAACTCAGATTTCATATTTCCAGCTTAAAACTTCTTACACAGGGATCCAATTGATCACATCAAGTCCACATAGCTTCATTACTAACAAAAAAGGGTACAAAGATTGAATATTTACATCACTTAGGTACACCAGATTCAAAATTTTCGATCACCGAAACCTAATTCTGAGTAGGCCAATTTTCGGGATGTGACAACTCTCCCCCTTAAGAAAATTCGTCTTCGAATTTTCACTCTAGTTGAACAGATGATGGTATTACTTTTGCATTGTCTCTTCCCGTTCCCACGTTGCTTCTTCAACCGAATGACTTCTCCAAAGGACTTTTACTAGGGGCACATATTTATTTCGAAGCCTCTTGACTTCTCATGCGAGGATCTGTATAGGTTCTTCCTTGTACATCAGATCGGACTGAATCTCCATAGACTCTGGCTTGATTACATAGGAGGGATCGAACCGGTACTTCTGTGGCATAGACACGTGAAAGACATTATGAATTCAACTTAAATCCTCAGGGAGAACTAGTCGGTAAGCAACAGGTTCAACTCTTTCGATCACCTCAAAAGGGTCTATAAAACGAGGACCCAGCTTCCCCTTTTTGCCAAAACTAAGGATCTTCTTCCACGGAGATACTTTAATGAAAGCTTTCTCACCAACCTTATAGTGAATATCCCTCATTTTTATATCAGTATAAGCTTTTTACGGGTTAAACGTAGCTTTGAGCCGATCACGGATAATGATCACCTTTTCTTCGATCTCCCGAAGTAAGTCAGGGCCTAATACCTTGCCTTCACCAAGCTCGGTCCAACAGAGAGGGGTCATACATCTCCTCCCGTAAAGGGCTTCATAGGGTGCCATTTGAATCGAGGCTTGGTAGCTATTGTTGTAAGCAAATTCCACCAAAGGTAGGGATTTCTCCCACGTATTCCCTAAATCAACAACACAGGCTCGGAGCATATCTTTCAAATTCTAAATAACCCTTTCGGATTGACCATCGGTCTACGGATGGAAAACAGTTCTTAGGTGCACTCGATTTCTCAAAGCCTCTTTTAGGGTTCTCCAAAATCAGGATGTAAAGAATGAATCACGATCGAAAATAATAGACATAGGAACTCCGTGTAAACGGATAACTTCTTGAATATACAACTCAGCAAGCTTAGGCAAACCGAAGTTCATTCTCACCATAATGAAATGAGCGAATTTGGTGAATTGGTCCACTATAACCCAAATAACATCATTTTTCTTCGGTGTCACTGGCAAGCCACTTACGAAGTCCATCGTAATATGTTCCTATTTCTATTGTTGAAGCTCGATAGATTACAAAAGACCAGTAGACACCTTGTGCTTAGCTTTTACCCGTTGGCAAGTCAAGCACCTAGCCACGAAGTCCGTGATCTCACTTTTCATGCCGGACCACCAATACAACTCCTTTAGATCCTTATACATCTTGATAGCTCCATGATGGATAGAAAAAAGGGCTCGAATGTGCTTCATTCAGGATTTGATCTCGAAGATCATCATCTTCGGGGATATAGATACGGTTTTGGAAACACAACAAACATTCAAAATTCATAGCAAAGTTAGGATCTGGCTTATCCTTGATCTTTTCAATAAGAATTCTCAACTCCTCATCAGATTCTTGGAGTGCTTTGATTCGAGACACAATGGTTGAATGAACTCTCAATTCAACCAGTAACTTGCCATACTTCTTAAGCCGAAAATGAGCATTTAAGTATCTCGGGGAGGGAGTGGGCTTTCGACTAAGAGCGTTAGCCATAACATTGGCCTTACCCGGATAGTAATCAATGACCAAGTCATAGTATTTCAAAAGCTCCATCCATCTTCATTGGCGAAGATTTAACTCTTTCTAGGCTAGAAGGTACTTCAGGCTCTTATGATCAGTGTACATGTAACACTTCTTACCGTAAAGATAGTGTCTCCAGATCTTCAAGGCAAACACAACGGCAGCTAGTTCCAGATTATGCATCGGGTAATTCAGCTCATATGGTCTAAGCTGATATGAAGCATAGGCAACGACTCTTTCTTCTTGCATAAGCATACAACCTAATCCTAAGTGGGATACATCACTGTATACGGTGAAGTCTTTGCCTAATTCGGGTTGCACCAAAACATAGGCATGTGCTAGGACTTTCTTGAGCTGATCAAAACTCTTTTGTTGCTTCACTGTCCACTCAAATATAGTTTTTTTTACGGAGAAGCTTCGTCAAGGGTGCAACAATTATCGGGAACTCTTTAATGAATCTATGGCAGTAGCTTGCAAGGCCCAAAAAGCTACGAACTTCTCCAACATTCTTCGGAGTAATCTAGTCAAGAACTGCTTGAATCTTCTTTGGGTCCACCTAAATTTCCGCAGAATAAATCACATGTCCCAAAAAGGATACTTCCGATAGCCAAAATTCACACTTGCTGAATTTAGCATACAACTATTTCTCTCGGAGAATCTGAAGCACAATCTGGAGATGTTCTTTATGAGTGCAGTGTCTTTGGAATATATCAAGATATCATCTATGAACACTACCACGAATCTATCTAGATAGGGTCATAACACATGATTCATCAGGTCCATGAAGGCTACAAGTGCATTGGTAAGCCCAAAAGGCATTACCAAGAACTCATAGTGGTCGTATCTATTTCAAAAGACAGTATTTGGAACATCAGACTCCTTCGCTTGCATTTGATAGTAGCCGAATCGCAAGCCTATCTTAGAAAAGACAGAAGCATCATTCAACTGATCGAAGAGGCCATCGATTCTCGACAAAGGATACTTATTCTTGATTGTTACTCTATTCAGCTGACGGTAGTTAATACATCATCGATTCATCTTTCTTCTTGACAAACAAAACCGGTGCTCCTCAGGGTGAAGAACTTGGTCGACTAAATCCCTTATCCAAAAGGTCTTGGATTTGAGCCTTCAATTCTTTTAATTCAACTAGGGTCATCCTATACAGAACAATGGAGACTAGTGTAATCCCTGGTTACACTTCAATTCTGAATTCCACTTCTCAGGTTGGAGAGAGTCTTGGAAGTTTATCGGGAAACACATGAGAGAATTCTTTCACTACCGGCACATCTTCGAGCTTTAGATCCCTTTTAGACTCCATAGCACACATGATAGCTTTACTAGTCTCACGTTTAGTTTTCATCAAGGTTATGCTTTCCTTGCCAAGTCCACGGAGGTATAGCTTTTTCTTCGAGAAATCTACCCAAGCTTGATGTTCAGCTAGCCAATCAAGGCCTAGGATAAGACCGAACTCACAGAAGGGCAAGGTCATCAAATTAGCCAAAAATAAGATCCCTTGGATCCTCAAAGGACAAGCTTTACAGATCGATCGAATAACCACACTATCTCCCAGTGGGTTAGAGACAACAACCTCGAAAGTGACTAGTTCAGATTCTAATGCATACTTTGCAATCAATGGTTCATCAATGAAGGAATGCGTAGAGCCTGGATCTACCAAAGCATAAACAAGATCAGAACATAATTCCACCATACCTATAATGACATCTAGATTATCCTCTTGCTCTCAGCCTCGTACATGATACATCTGAGCTGAGGCCTGAGGACCGCGTCCGAATGAAGGAACATTGGTGTTGCGAGGTCTCCCTGCAAATCTAGACGGCACTTGTCTCGCTCTCTTTCCCTTGTCGGATTATTTTGAGAAGCCATAGAGGTAGGAGCGTTTGGATTCTGCGGATACTGCTTAATAAAGTGGCTAGACTCACCGTAAAGGTAACATGATCCAGACTGTCTGCGGCACTGTTTAGGGTGCCACTTCTGACAAAAGTTTCACAAAAAGCACTGTGAACCTCTTCCAGAACTGCCCATACTATCAAGTGAAGCTGTACGAGCAACAAATGTCCTTAAAGTTTGGGATTGTGGCACATATCCCGACCTTGGTAGCTGTTGAAAGATGGTAGACTTCTGGTCCCATTGTCTCTGAGGCATGTGAGGTCTGGAATCATCTCAGAATCTCTTGTCAGACCTGGATTGGTTCCCCTTCCTTCTTTCATAAGCCTTATAGGAGGCTTTAGTAGCAATGGCTCGGTTGACCAAGGTCTGGAAATCCTCTATCTCTAAGGTAGTGAAGAGAGGACGTAGTTCATCACAGAGGCCATCAATGAACATTCTAAATTTCTCCTTTTCCGTACGTATGATCTCATCACCATACCTCTCACACTTGTAGAAATCGTGGGTATACTGCTCTACATGCCTTCCTCCTTATCTCAAGTGGAGAAACTTCTTACGTCTTTCAGAAATGTAGTACTCACTAATGTATTTCTTGCAGAACTCCTAAAGAAAGAAGTCCCACGTAACTTTATGCTCGGGTACGGTGAGTGTCACGGTGTCTCACCAACTCTGAGCCTTATTAGAAATTAGTGCCAGAGTACACTCCAGCTTGTGTTTATTATGACACTTCAACTGCTTGTTTAGAACTTTGAGAGTATTTTCTAGCTAGTATTCTGCCACCTCAGGGTTGTCCAGGTCCTGGCCAGTGAAGGTGTAGACCGGATATTATCGGAGCTTGTTAATAGGGGCTCTCAAAACAGATGAAGGTGCTTTAGCAGGCTAAGGGAGTGGTTCCTGCCTGAGAGACACGACCACTTGCTTAATCATGTCGGCTATCGACATTAAGTATTCCTACTGAGCGGGAGGCATCAGATGAGGATAAGGTGGATCATTCTACCCACTTGTTCGGGTCTAACCTCGACTCTCAGATTATCCCCTTGTGTCGAGGAAGAGCCGAGGTGCAGTTTATTTATGACGCACCTATCAGTAGGTGCATAAATTTTTAGGTCTAATCATACAAAAAATATTTAATCGTGTAAGTTGCAAGTCACAGATAATATATACAAATAAACTCCTAGGTGGCACATGCAGATGCAGACTCATAACAGACTTCGTTTAGTGTTACTAAAGACTCATTTAGAGATTGAAAGTTTAACCAGGTTCAAAAACTTGTTTGGAATATCTTATTGGTCTTTTTTAAGACTTATCGAACTAACTTATTAATAGCTTATTCAGTTTGGGGTCAATTTTAACCTTTTCCAAACCTCACTGCCAAGGTTCGTATCGATACAGCTTGACCTGTATCGATACACTCTATTTTCCTAGGTCCAATTATGAAAGGTCGTACCAATACACCTTGACCCGTATCGATTCGTCTGTCTTGTAATGACAGATTTTATCTGGTTTTTATTCGAATTAACATGTTGAATAATGTCCAAATGCCATGAAATTTTACCAGCAATTTATTAATCTATAATTGTAGTAACATACATAATTTTAGGGCATTTCGAATTCATTTACTAGGATTTTACCTTTTGGTTCCTTTAAGCTCATTTTAACTAGTTTTCCATTTCACAAATATGCCAACTTTCACATTCAACACCTAGGCACTATTAGACTATTACACACATATCAAAATATGCAAACATGACATGTTTGAGTCATATGCCACCTTACTAGGAGTTCAAAGAAAAAGTTAAGTATACATATGATTGGTGGAAGTGACTTACAACCACAACTACACGATTGGAGCCCGGAATACTTCAAGATCCTAAAATGCATGAGACACACGAATGTTAGGCTTACATAGCCTAGTGAGGTAGTTATAACAAATGCACAACAAGTTTATCACGTGCATGAATAACATGTAGGCATGCTTGGGTGACGTTTTACATAGCATCAATCACAATAAAACATATTCAAAGCCAATAGTCATGATTCCATATGGCAATTATAAATCATATAAACATATCATTTCCCTTGGACATGGTAACCAATGGATATGCGGATTCCCTTGTACACCAAATCATATCGAAAGTAGGCCTTAGCTTTGAGCCGTAGCTCCGAAAAACATATCCCTTACACAAACCAACCTTATCTCACCACATATAGGCCGTACCCCGGACCGTAGTCCAATCCCTTACTTAGCGAGCTCAAATAACCCTATGGTATTCCAAATGTATCCAATGTCCATAAGTGTCCAAGGATTACCCATATTTCATCATAAACTTACCTTTGTACTCACATGCTATATCATATCAGATTTCAAAATGAGCCTTAGCTCTACATAACATACCATAGATATTCGTATCAAATTCACATATAGCATAATTCAAGCATTGTATATGAGCATACACATATCAACCATACCAAAGACTTACCATGCTTACCATTAGCATCCACACAAGCTTGCTCTACTTGAGCCCTTATAAAAATACAAATTGTAACACAAAACGAATGCAACGAAATGACGCCTTGCCTATCCCTTGACACAACTACACTCACCTAGTGTACGGAAGCTTTTAGGGTTCCTAGATTTCGATTCTTTTACTCCTAGACTTGATTGGGGATGATGGATTGGTTTCCTCCAATTCTTGAGCTAGGAATAACACAAGGAATCGTTATAATCAACATAACGACATCAACATTCATTTCAAATATTAGGCTTAGTAATTTGACTTGAAATTAAACTCCAAATATTCGTGGAATTCAATAATTGATTGAGGGCTTTTACTTACCCAATCGATGGCTATACTATAAAGGTTTTGAATCAAAGAAAACTTGAGAACAAGGTAGTCAACAAGGGAAGTGTGTGCTTGAGCTTAAGGTTAGGGATGGAAATGGAGGTGCTTGCTTCCTTTAAAGACAAACAAGGTTAGTTTAGCTTTCGGGAGATGCATAACAAGGCTAATGTTTTCTTTACCCATTTTAAAAATATATATTTCCCCTAATCTTTTCACCTCTTTTTTGGCTAATAGGGATGTTTTCCTAAGGCAAGGGTTTGCTTAACCCAATAGGCAATTACCCTTTACTTTCTAACCTTGTTAAATTAGTGTCTATTAGTCATCTTTTCTGAGCTTATTTCACGTGTGGGAAGGCAAGCAAGGGGGTGATTTAGCCTCCAAGTTTCAATTTCTTCAATTTAGTCACCAAAATAGATTTCTGCAGTGACCCGTATCGATACACCTTATGGTCGTATCGATACGACTAGGACAAATTTGGTAAGTTAGTTATGGGCAGTTAGGCCGTACCGATACTGGTCTCACCATATCGATATGCCTGACTCAGATTTCACATTTCCAGCTTCAAACTTCTTATAAAGGGATTCAATTGACCACATCAAGTCCACATAGCTTCATTACTAACAAAAAATGTACAAAGATTGAATATTTACATCACTTGGTTACACCGGATTCAAAATTTCTGATCACTGGAATCTAATTCCGACTAGGCCATTTTTCAGGATGTGACACACTTTGGATCAAATGTGTGTTTATTTGCGTTGGATATGTTTTAGAATGGGCGGGAAAAATTGTAATTAGTCCCGAATTGGGCTTTTGGTTTTATGTAAAGGATTTTGGTTATTTATGAATGTAAATGGACATTTATAGACTATATATGGATTATTTTATTTATTTAATGGTTTGTATTATGTATTTATATATTTTTATTAACTAAAAGAAACACACACACACATATATATATATAGGTACTCAGATAAAATTCGGGTGTTACAACTGCCCCTCTTTGCTCATTGCTGTGGAACAAGAATTGGGCAAAGACCGAAAAGACACAAATTTGTCCGAACCATCTGTCTGTCATCTGAGCTGTTGGATCTTCTCATTACGAGCTTTCATCTTTTATTTATTTTTAAGAAACTTGAACAAGTTCTTCTTATCATGAACTTCTTAATCCTTCTATCAAGGCTAAGCTGAAATCTAAATTAGTTTTTCTGTAAAATGCTGATCCACTTTTTCATGCAAAAAAGTTTGCCCTTATCCAATTTTGAAAATGTTGATCCACCTCTCTCTAAAAGTATCGAACAAACAAACTTTTCCCATTATAAACTCTTTGATATTTCTTGGAAATGTTGATCCACCTCTCTGAAAAGGCATTGAACAAGTAAGTTTTTTTGTAATGTCGATCCACTTTTCTCTGCAAAAAGGTTGATCTTCATTCACTGTTGGGAATTTTAATAAAGTTGAACTATCAACTGTGTAGCTTGGAACAGTTACACTCTTCATTCTTCTGAAATATTGATCCACCTCTCTATCAAGGTGTTGAAAAAATGAGTTCTTCTCATTTGGAACTCTGGATTCTTTGCTGGGCAAACTTTTCTTATTAAGAACTCTGTCTTTGCTAGGCGAACTCTTTTTATTATGAACTTTGTCTTCTTTGCTGGATGAACTCTTCAAATTAGGAGCTTTGTCTTCGCTGAGCGAACTCTTCACATTAGGAGCTCTATCTTTGCTGAGCGAACTCTTCACATTAAGGTCTATCTTTGCTGAGCTAACTTTTCACATTAGGCGCTCTTCATTCTTTGCTAAGCGAATTCTTAACATTATGAGCTCTGTCTTTGCTGAGTGAACTCTGTACATTAGGATCTCTTCATTCTTTGCTAGGAATGCTGATTCACCTTCTTCTCTGGGGAAAACCAGACCTGCACAATAGATATCATCAATTAATAAGAATTCAACCTGAAGCAATATGAAATATCATCGATTTCTTGCTTGAAGCGCTAAGGTCTTTAGAGTCACCACTTTTTCTGCCTAAGATATCTCGATTTTTCCATCTGAAGCTCGTATGAGATCTTTGTTTCTCTTTCTTAGTTGATCAATCTCTTTCTATGCTTAGAACTTATATTGGATCTGTAAAAGTCAAATCCATCATTAATCTTTCAACATTAATTGTAAAACAAATGCATAATTTAGGTAAATTATTAAGAAACTTCAAGTGTTTCAATGAGAAATGCTAAAATTTTTGACCAATTAAACTGTGAATCCTATTCATTTGAGCCCAAAGTTGACCTATCTTGCTTTCCAACTTGGTAACCTGTACTCCCTTCTTTTTATTGAAACTGATGGCCCAAAAGGTTAATATCTATTACCAATACCACGCCCCCACTATCTTACTATGAAGCCATCCAAAAAGTTCTCATCATTTATGGAGGTGTTAGTCTGAAAGACTTAATATCATGCCCGAAGGACTTACTGATGACCCGAAGGCTTTAGAATTGCATTGTACTTTCTGTCTTGTGCATACAATCAAATGTTCTCATCACTCTTGAAGGTAATGGCTCGAAGGACTTAACATCATACCCAAAGGATTTACTGATGACCCGAAGGTTTCATAATTGTACTACACTTTCTGTCTTGTGCAAACAATCAAATATTCTCATCACTCCCGAAGGTGATAGCCTGAAGAAATTAACATCATGCCCAAAGGACTTACTGATGACCCGAAGGTTTTAGGATCGTAATGCATTTTCTGACTTATGCATACAATCAAGTATTCACATCACTCCCGAAGGTGATGGCCCGAAGGACTTAACATCATGCCCGAATGATTTATTGATGACCCGAAAGATTTATAATTGTAATGCACTTTTTGTCTTGTGCATACAATCAAACATCACACCCAAAGGTGATGGCCCGAAGGACTTAACATCATACTCGAAGGACTTATTGATGACTCGAAGGATTTAGAATTATGCTGCACTTTTTGTTTTATGTAGACAATTAGAAAATCTTTGTTGAGATCCACCTCTTCAAACGGGTTGTGTAACACCCCGAAAAATGGGCTAGAAGATTTGGGTGATTTATTAGAATTGGGTTGAAATTTTAGGTTAGGCTTTAGCTAATTAATTAATTCTAGAAAATAATTTGGGTTAATTAAATTGGTTTCCGATAAATTTATCGTGACAAGTATTTGTGAAAAATATATTTAATGAATTTAATATAGGATGAAATTGAGTTTGGGTAATTTTTGAGTTGTTTTAAATATTAATTAAATGGTGACTATTTTACAAAAGGTTGTAAAATATTAGTAATGACAATTTTGTAAAAAGAACTAAAGTGATGATTTTATTGTATTATTTGACACATTTATTAAATAAAACTTTTACTATCTATTTCTAACTAAAAAATGACGATGATTATTATTTTCTCAAGAAAGAAACCTATGTCTAAACTCATCTCTCTTTTTCTCTCACGATTCTCCCAAACACTATTTTGATCTTCTTTGGTTTTTTTTATCCAATTTCTATTCAATTTCTTTCTAAACTATTTCTAATCAATAGCTACACAAGAGATTTTGATTTCTCTCATCATGTTCAATGAATTTCACATTGGAAGGTTGGAGTAGCAGTCTTCATTTTTAATTTTTAATTTATTTGGGTAAGCTTTGGTTTTCTAATGATCTCCTAATTATTTTGCTTGGATTTTCTATCAATTCTATTGTCTTTTGATGTTAAAATAAATTTTAATAGATTTCTCATGAATCTTGATTAGATTATTGCAACCTAATGATTTGTATAGAGTTTTAATTTTTCGTGCATAGGTAATAATAATCTAAAGTTAATTTTGTAATTTAATTCCTAAAATTAATCTAATTGGTTGAATTTAGACTTGAGTTCTTGGATTGGGGTATTTGGTAAAGTGTTGATTTAATTGTTGGTTCATATATTATGGTGCACCGGTTATGTTCGATTAAATGCTCATAAGGAAATCTATAAAAAGGGGGAGTATACAGCCCAAAAGCTGGGCGGTAAAATAGGCGGATTGAGGCGTTGGGAATTGGTTTCCCTGTTACCATTTTATACATATGTATATTAGTTCGCAATAGAAATAAAAAGTCGGACTTTAAGGGCCCCGAATCAAGGCATAGCGTAATAGGGCAGTGGCGTAAGCATGTCATGGCGCTATTGCTGCCTGCTCTGTTACGTGTATATGGGTGTGTAAAAGAAAAGGGGTTTACGTCTGCTGCCATACCCTTTGAACGTATATATATATATATATATATATATATATATATATATATATATATAGAGAGAGAGAGAGAGAGAGAGAGAGGGAGTATGGAAGAAAGGTAAATGGGAAATGGTTCCAGTAGCATCGTGTAAGTGGGGTTGGTTGCCCTATTTCATTCGGTTGTGTGCGGTTGTTCGAATTCAAGTTGTGCAATGGGATATGTTAAATTAAGTGATTACTTTAGTGTGGTCGAATTTATATTGATCCTTGCACTTTTTTGTGGAAGATGTCAAGTGTTCGAACATTTTTCCGGTTAAGCGTCAAGGTGTTGGCATTGAGACGTTAGCACCAAGACGATGGTGTATTGGTGAGTGGAAATGAGTTTTAAAGCTTTATAAAGGTTTGAAAGTGATTTTGAGAGTTTAAATTAAGCTTGAAACGCTGGTTTAAACTCGGAAGTAAGCATAATGAGATTTCTCCCTCAGTTGTATTTTGGCGAATTTGATTTTATGCACTTGTTTTTAAATTACATGGTACCTTATGTTTAAGCATATTTTGAGTAAGTTTTATACTGATTTTTGATCATATATTGATGATGGATGCATTGGGAAAATGGTCCATGTAAGTATGTGGAATACTTGTAAATGCATTGAAAATGGTGCATATAAAAACAGTGAGGTACATGGTTAATAATGAATTATATTGGCAAGTGACGTGGTTTAAAATATTATCAAATATAGTTGGCCGGCCATAGGATTGATAGTGCACTATAAAAAGTCGCCTCGAGTGTTGAGGGGTTTATGTGTACCGAATACTCCACCACGAGTACCCTAACGGTTGAGTGGTTATATGGTACCGGAAATTCATATTAGTGGATTATACATCTAAATAATGATAGGGGTTGTGATTATACCAGTTGTGATAGTACCATAATTCCGGTTGAGATTGTATGAAGTGTTGAGAGGACACTTGTTGAATCCGTGTATCCGATGTAATATTTTGTAAAGTGGAACTTGGTTTATAATTACTTGAAAACCAATATAATTTATAATGTATCATGTTGATGGATTATGTTGTATAACGTTGGTTTATACATGTTTACTCTTTAAGCCTTGCATATGGGTTGTTATGCATGAGAAAGCTTAAGTTGAGGGATTGCAAATGAGTTTTTACTGTTGATCCATGATACATGTTGCATAAGGTATAATATGAATACTTTTAGAAATGTTAAGTGCATGATTTGTTTTGGAAAAAATGAGAAATGCTTTGATTTGATTAAGTATGAGACTTGTGAAAAAGTGTTTTGATGCATATGGTGGTTATGCATGTTATGCTTTCAAAAGAAGTAAGCATGTGTGTTGGTTTACACACATACTCTACTTTACAATGAATGCATGGTTTAAGTCGGAAGATATGATGCTTATGCTTTGATCAAGCATATTTTATTAAATGTTTTGTGAATAAAAGGTTTGTTATAAAAACATGATGCTTATGTATCAAACAAGCATGGTTTATTTAAATGCTTTGGAAATAATGTGTTTGACTTGCTTTAATATGGGTTTCTAATATCGATTTTGATTTTAAAACTGCGTTGACATTTTACCCTTTTGAGCCCACTCACTAGGCATTATATGCTTATGCTCTCTTTTTTCCTGTCAACACAGTGAATAAAGCAAGTGCGGGGTTGTAGTCAGAAGCAAGGTGTATTCCAAGACAAACATATTAAAGAGTATGTTTACAGTATTAATATTATTTGTAATAAGGCGATGTGGGTAGAATATTGGTAAGGATTGTGTCGCAACTCTCTCGAGCTCGACATTTTTGAAAACTTTAATACACGGAGTCGCCACCAATCTTTTTGAAAAAGTATGATTGGGTCACTTTGAAATACAAGGTTATTTTAATAAAACGATTTATCTATTAAAATAACACATTTTGTCTTTGAAAATCATAAAACAGGTTCGGGATCGGTTACGTGTGGGGAAGGGTTTGCACCCCCACAATGCCCAAAAATTGGTACTTATTGATTTCAAAAAGTGTTTTCAAAATTGGAATTTGCAAGTTCACAAGGTTTAATTTATTCGTCCATTTTACGAATATAAGTCTATTTTAACGGCCTTACCGCCCGAAAAATGAACTCCAATCATCGCCAACGCTCCTGGCGCTAACCCGTCATTTCCATTTGGTAAGACACCGCATTGATTTAGTTTTCACTTTTTAACAAACCAAAGAAAGGATTAAGTGAGTTGTCATTTTTTAAAGTTTGGTGTTTAAATCCCAAAGAATATCTAAATTCATTTTATTTGTCAAAGTTAGGATATTTAAAGTGTGTTTTATTTTAAAAGGCGAAGAAAGTTTTTAAGCAAACAAATTTCTAATTTAAGCTCAAAGATCCTAATCCTAAAGTTCAACCTATCACTAAAGGCTATTAAACCAAGAAAATTCAAAATTTTAAATTTGGATCAATTTAATTTCTATTACTAAAAAAACCTTTTTTTGTTTTCGTGCTTTAAAGATATTTTTTAATCTTTTATTCTTTTAATTGAAATGTTTTTTTAGAATTTTAGAACTTTAATTGTTTTTATATTTGAAAAGTTTTTCTTTTATGTTTTTAACAAACCTTTTTATTCTATTTTGAGTTTTTTTTCAAGACCTTTTATTTTCAAAATCTTTATGTTTTAAAGCCCTTTTATTTTTGATTCTTTTGTTTTTTAAGTTTTTTTTTTTAAAAATCTTCTTATTTCCAGAATCTTTATTTTTTTTAACTTTTTTTAAAAAACTTTTCAAACCTTTTTATTATTTTTATTTAAAAAAAACGTTTCTTAAAACCTTTTATTTTTATTTTTTTAAAACAAAAATACTTTTTATTTTTAGAACGAGATGGATCAAACAAAATTTTAAAGAACAAATTTTATGTTATGTTTTAGGACTATTATCATTTAAAAAACAAAAGTTCAACAAAACAATGAGAAGAAAAATTACCAAGCACAAAATTCAATCTCCAACACCAAATTGCGGCCTAAAAAATGAACAAAACAAACAAACAAGAAATTAACCAGAAAAATCGAATTAAGAGTACAAAGGAAAGAAATTTATGCCGTTAATGGAGAAATTTCAAGCTCGAACTGATTCCAAATGCCACCGGAAAAACTTGATTCTTCTTCAAGAATTCGAACCGAAGCTACTCCAAACTCGAACTAACTCCAACAATTTCCCCACAATTTTCAGAGAGTTTTTTGGGTGATTTTCGGATGAATTTTTTTCAGTGTATTTTCAACAAAGCAAAAGGGGCTATTTATAGGGTTTTAGGGGATTGAGATTCAATGCAAATTGGGGACAAAATCCTCATTTTTATCCCTAAAAATTATCCCTCCAGATAAGAAACGTTCTGAATCATTGAAAACCAGCGGGATTTCATCCGATTTTGGCTCAAATTTAAGGAATTTTGCCTCTAAATTAAATTAGGGTTTGAACCCTTTTTCCCTAAATTGACGAGCTACTAGGGGCGACAAGGGACGGGGTCGACGGAAACGAACTCGGCCGGCCGAGACGAGTCTACCGACACCAACTTCATCGGCTGCCGTGGCCTAGGGACAGCGGGGGATAGACCGACAGCAACCCAACCACCGTCTCAAACTGGGAATTGGGGGAGATGATCCTGCGCGCATGCAACGCACTCGCTAGCGCATGGCGGCGCGGAATCCACCCCTCTTCCCCATTTTTTGACATTCGATCCATACCCTTGATTATTTCAGCCCTAGATCTAACAGTCTCGAATAAACCTGAAAAAACAACAAATGGGTTAGTTTGGGCCTCTAAAAAAATAAAATGGTTCCCTTATATTTTGGGGTGGATTTTTATTGTATCATATATTAAAATAAATGGGCTTATTATTAGTGGACACTTTATTTAATTCAAATAGACTCTTTTTATTATATTTTTTTTGCATTTTATTTTTTGGCTTTAACTATAATGATAGTACTTAATAATAATAATAATAATAATAAGGTAAAAATCTAGTGACAACAGTTGCCCCCCTTTGCTCATCTTTGAAACAAAGCTAGAGCAAAGACCAAAAGGAACTGATTTTCACCGATTTGCTCATTGGTTCCATTCTCCTGATGCCCGAACAGATAGACTGGTTCAATTCTCCAAGCGCCCGAATAGATGAGCGAGTTCTATTCTCCTTATGCTCGAACGGATAGGTATGTTCTATTCTTCTGATGCCCGAATAGATGAGCTGGGTTCCATTGTCCCTATGCCTGAACGGATAGACAGAGTCTATTCTCCTGATGCCCGAATAGATGAGCTGGGTTCCATTCTCCGTATGCTTGAACGGATAAGCATGTTCTATTCTCCTGATGCCTGAACGGATGAGCTGGGTTTTAAAAAAAGGGTTCCATCCTCCTTATGCTTGGACGAATAAGCAAGCTCTTCTGCTGAAACCTTTATATACCTGTGAACACTGTAGTACACAATGCAATCTATGATGATCATGTCCCTGAGGATTCCTAAAACATGAATGCATGACAATTTTTCAAACTAAAGTCTTTTATTTACTTCCTGTATGGCGGCACCACAGAAGAAGCTATGAACCTGGATTGTATTATCTCAAACATTTTCTTAACTCTGGTAAAGAATAATTGGCGTCTATTCTGGCCCATCTCCTCGTGAGTTCCTTTTTTTCTCACCGAATCAGACTTTGCACAATGTTATTAGGATCATTTTGATCAGGAATACGAGCAACATCCCATCTTCCAATTCTAGTTGGCTCCATCAATTTCTTGTTGTTAAAATTCCACCAACCATTTCTTGTAAAAGATTAAACAATGCATTCATCCTTTCCTGTGGATTTTGCCCTAATCTTAAAATAGGGAAATCTTTTACTAGACGTTAAGGGCCCTCGTATGGCATTACAAGGACACCGTAGAGAAACATCCAATGAGATTATGTATGGGCCGCTCAATACATGGAAAATCCCCAGCTTATCGCAACTGTATCCTATAATGGTTGACAAAGTAATCATATATAGTCATATCCACGGTCTCAACTTCGCCATTTTCATTCTTAGTTCCTCTTTGTTTCATAGAGAACTTTTGATCTCGGCATATTTTCTCACTCGATCCCGTTATCCTGTACTCCTGATTAAAAAGACTGACTTTTACCCTGTCATTGGAATTGATACATCAATACTGAGTGAAATAACTCTTCGAGTTTTCTTATAAGCTTTAAGCCTTCATATGCCTCACTAAACATTCTTGGTGTTTCTTGTGATTTCCCAGATTCTTGATCTTGTAGGGCATTTCAAGTTGCTTGCATAGGAGTCTTTGCAATCTAACTTGAATGTTTTTCCAAGTTAATCCCTCATTTTCAAATTCATGCCCCAAGTTCTAAACTTGACCATGGAACACCTCATCATCCTTGTGTTTCTAAAAACTTTCAGAGTAATGCTCAAAAGTCTTTTGTATGTTTTAATGGTGTCAAACTTACTAATTTTCATTTCAATGCATAAAATTCATGGAAGTGGAGAATAGGCGAAGAAAAAGGTCGATGAGATGAAACTTTATTAATTCTGTGGCGAACAATAGAAAGTTTGCAAGAAAAGAAAGGAAGATAAGTATTCAAATATCAACAGTCCAAACTTGTCCAATTAAGGCAACTAGAATTGACTTGAATACCATCTGTGCTGATAGGACTTCAAAAATGTGGGCGATGCGCAGAAGAATCAAGTTCTAAGGGGATCACTCTGTAATAGGCCTGCCTTGCAAGTTATCTGAGCGGCCCTTTACGGGTTTTCAACTCAGACCCTCATTTGGTTTCAAAGCGCCCTTTGTGGCTTTTCATTTTAAACCCTCATTTTCTTTTTTTCTTTTTTCCTTTTTTATTTTTATTTTTTTTTATTTTTTCTTTTTTTTTTCTTTCTCTTCTTCTTTCAAACATAGTACTTCTTGACCGAATCCGAATTCACTAGATTCTGGAACTCATCACCGTCCATTTCAGCCAAAATTAATGCTCTGCCTGAAAAGACATTTGTTATAATATAAGGTCCTTCCCAATTAGGTGCCCACTTCCCTCGGGGATCGCTTTGAATCGGTAGCTTCTTTTTTCAATACTAGGTCACCTTTCTGGAACTTTCTGGGGCGAGCTTTCTTTTCATGAGCCCTTATCATTCTTCTTTGGTACATCTGACCATGGCATAAAGCTTTCAACATTTTTTCTTCAATTAAATTCAATTGGTCATATCTTGCCTGTACCCATTCAGCTTCATTTAACTTGGCTTCCATCAAGACACGTAGCAACGGTATTTCAACCTCAATTGGTAATACTGTCTCTACTCCATATACCAACGAGAACGGTGTTGCCCTAGTAGATGTTCGTACTGCTGTCCGGTAGGCGTACAGGGCGAATGGTAACTTTTCATGCCAATCTTTATAGGTATCGACCATTTTTTCCACTATCTTCTTAATATTTTTATTTGCGGCCTCAACTGCCTCATTCATCTTCGGGCGATAAACCACCGAATTGTGATGCTTTATGTTAAACTGTTTGCAGACCCCAATAATCATTCTGTTATTCAGATTATGGGCATTATCGGTGATTATGCTTTCTGGTATACCATACCCACAAATGATTTATTTCTTTAAAAATTTGCAGACTGTTGATCTAGTGACATTTGCGTACGAGGCTGCTTCGACCCACTTTGTGAAGTAAACGATAGCTACCAGAATAAAGCGATGCCCATTTAAAGCTTTTGGGTGAATCTGCCCAATAACATCTATACCCCACATGGAAAACGGTCAGGGAGATGACATGACATGTAGAGACTGGGGAGGCACATAGGCCTTATCAGCATAAATTTGACACTTATGGCATTTTTGGGAATAGTCAATATAATCCCCTTCCATGGTTGACCAATAATAGCCCAAGCGCATAATCCTCTTAGCCATAGCGAAGCCACTGGGGTGAGTTCCACAGACTCCCTTGTGAACATCCTCTAGAATCAGCTGGGCTTCTTTCGCATCTACACATCTCAAAAGCACTTGGTCTTGACTGCTTTTATAGAGGATTTCTCTATCAAGGATATATCCTGATGCCATCTTTCTGATCATCTTCTTCTCATTTTTGTGGCTTGTGATGGGTATTGTTGGAATTTTATGTACCGCAGGATGTCATGGTACCATGGCAAGCCATCTATTTCTTCCTCCACATCATAACTATGGGCTGGGGAATCTAGCATTTGCAGTTTGATTGGCATCATCTCAGAACCTTCACTTGCTTGGAACATAGCAGCATAGGTGGCAAGAGCATCAACCATCTGGTTATCTTCTCTAGGGAGATACCTAAAAGTAATCTCATTGAATTCTTTAGTTAATTCAATGACCAACTTGTAATATTCTATCAAGTTTGCATCATTCGTCTCCCATTCGCCACGTATTTGGTAAATGACCAGCGCTGAGTCTCCATAAACTTTCAAATTCTGAATCTTTCTTTCAATGGCCTCCCTCAGCCCTAATATGCAAGCCTTATATTATGCCATATTATTGGCCCATAAGAATTTTAAACGACTGGTAAAAGGAAAATAATCTCCCTCGGGTGAAACCAGAACTGCTCTGATTTCTCGTCCTAAAACATTTGCGACACCATCAAAATTCATGATCCACGAATGCATTTGAGCTTCATCCTTTTCTACTGAGATACACATCAAATCCTCATTGGGGAAATTGAAATTCAGAGCTTCATAGTCATCACAGGCACGACTTGCCAGAAAGTCAGCTATGGCACTTCCTTTTATTGCTTTCTGGCTAACATACTGAATATCAAATTCTGACAGCAACATCTGCCATCTAGCTAACCTTTCAGACAGTGCATGGGCTTTCATCATATACTTTAGTGGATCTAGTTTAGAAATTAGCCAAGTAGTATGGTATAGCATGTACTGCCTTAGTCTTTTAGCTGTCCAGACCAATGCACAACATTGTCTCTCAATTGAAGAGTATCTGGCCTCGCAGTCGGTGAATTTCTTGCTAAGGTAGTATATCGCCTTTTATTTCCTCCCAGTCTCGTCTTGTTGACCCAACACACAACCCATGGAGTTTTCGTATACCATTAAGTAAAGGACTAGTGGTTTGCCTGAAACATGTGGCACCAATATAGGAGGACTAGTCAGTTGCTCCTTGATCTTTTCTAGGGCTGCTTGGCATTCTTCGTTCCATGTTCTCGAGTTATTCTTTTTAAGTAATCTGAATATCAGATCACACTTTTATGTCAATTGGGAAATGAATCGGGCAATATAATTTAGCCTCCCCAGGAAACCTCAAACATCTTTCTGTGTTTGAGGTGGTGGGAGTTCCTGTATGGCCCTTATCTTATCAGGATCAACTTCAATTCCCTTTCTACTCACAAAAAAACCCAGCAATTTTCCAAACGTAACCCCAAATGAGCACTTGGCAGGGTTGAGCTTCAGCTGAAATTTTCTCAACCTTGAGAACAACTTTTCTAGGTTCTCCATGTGTTCTTCTTCAGATCGCGACTTAGCGATCATATCATCGACATATACTTCTATCTCTTTGTGCATCATGTCATGAAAAAGAGTAACCATGGATCTTTGGTAAGTTGCCCCATCATTCTTTAAACCAAAAGGCATGATTTTATAGAAGAAAGTTCCCCAAAGTGTAACAAAGGTTGTCTTTTCCATATCTTTTGGGCACATCCTTATCTGGTTATACCCAGAAAACCCATCCATGAAGGAGAAGATAGAATGGTCCGCTGTATTATCTACCAAGGTATCAATATGTGGAAGTGGAAAATTATCTTTAGGACTTGCCTTATTAAGATCTCTGTTGTCAACACACATTTGTACTTTTCCATCTTTCTTCAGGACTGGAACAATATTGGCTACCCATTCAGGATATTTAGCTTCTTCAAGGAACCCGACATTATATTACTTTTTCACCTCATCTCTGATCTTCAGGGGTGTCTCAGTCTTCATTCTTCTGAGTTTTTGTTTTACAGACTCGCATCCAACCTTTATAGAGAGCCTATGCATAACAATGTCAGTGTCTAGTCCAGGCATATCTTGATACGACCAGGCAAATATGTCTTTATACTCTTTTAGAAGCTCAATCAGGCATTGCCAAGTTTTGGTTGTAATTGTGGTACCAATCTTCACCTCACGCTTATCCTCTTCAGTACCCAGATTCAAAATTTCCAACTCTTCCTTATGGGGTAAAATCTATTTTTCTTCCCCTTCAACCATTCTGAGTAAGTCATCGGGTAAATCATATTCATCCTCATCGTCCACATTTCCAACTTGTTCAGAGCATAAAGGTACATCAAAGTTAATTTTGGAGCCAGACTCGGAGTTATTTAAACTGTTGATATCTAAAGACCTGCAAAGAAAAGTGCAAGGAATATATACCAAGGAAAAGATAAATGAATGGATGATTTGATTTTTATTTTTGGTTTGTTCACAATTTTTGGTTTTCATGTTTTATGGTTTTTGTTCATGAAATAAAATTTGCCACACATGATTTTTTGGAAAAATATGTATCTTTTATTGAATTCAAAATCAATTATTTGACATAGACCCTTTTACATAAGATCTCTAATTGCCCCGGGGTATAAACGCAAAAGAGTTGGTTTGGGGAATTACTTTGAGACTGTCTTAAAAACTTCAGGGATTTCTTCAGCGGTCCAATTGTTCAGTTCAGAGCTAGGGCAAATCTTGGACAAGTATTCATTTTCTCCTTCCTCGTCCATTAGGGCATTGATGCTCAATTTCTCAAAAGCCTCACAAAGGTCGTTCTTTTCTTCCTCCTCTTTATCAAATCGGGTATCAGGATCTAGAAAACCTCCAGATCTAAAATTGTGGCTCAGGGGCGGATACGTCATTGGTTCCCACTCAATCTCTTCCCTTTTTAATCTTGCCCTTATTCTCTCTTGATGCTTCCTCGTCTCTGCTTTTCTTTTCCATTTGTTGGGCTTGAAACCCAAGCCAAATCTATCTTTTTTCGCTGGAATAACCACAGGATACAGTCTTCCTTGGTGTTTCTTCCCAAATCCTTTTCCTACTTCGGCTCTTTTTCCAAGCGTCTGTTTCACCTGTATCTTGGCACAACTTGACAACTCTAGCTCAGGTACCTTGCTCCATTTTGTGACAAATGTTGCATTGACCAACTCTAATGTCCTAAAATGACACTCAAGCGCTCCCTCATCCACCTCGATGTAAGGTGCATCAGTAACTACCGATGTAATGATTTCCTCCTCTGTGCCAACTGTTACCAACTGCCTATCCATCACAAATTTCAGCTTTTGGTGAAGGGTAGAGGGTACAACACCTGTTGTATGGATCCATGGGCGCCCAAGCAAGCAACTATAGCTGTGTTTTATGTCCATGACCACGAAATATACCTCGAACGTTGATGGTCCAATTTGCAGGGGAACTTCAATTTTCCCAAGCACATCCCTTTGGGTTCCGTCAAAGGCTCGTACTGTATTTTGATAAGCTCTTATGTGAGAGATATCAATAGGCAACTTTTTTAACGTTGCCAAATGGAGAACATTTAAAGCCGACTCATTATCAATCAGAACACCGGACAACATATATCCTTTATATTTAGTAGAAATATGAGGGGTTTGCACGACCCTCTTCCTTCCACAAGAATTTCTTCATCATTAAATGAAATGAAATTGTTAACAGTAATATTGTTGACCAACATGTCCATTTTATCGGTCGTGATCTCCTTGGATACAAAAGTTCTATTTAAAATTTTTAACAAGGCGTCTCGATGTCTCTCGGAACTCAGTAGCAAAGACAACATAGAGATTCTGGTAGGAAATTTGTGTAGCTACTCCACCATACTATACTCATTGTGCTTGAGTATTTTCAAAAATTCTTGAGCCTCTGACTCCTTTACTGGCTCATGAATTACATGTGGCTTTTCCTGAAAGAAATCTTTTTCCCCTTCTATGTTTAGCTCACTAGCAGCTTTTCTCTTTGCCGCATCTCTGTTCTCTACCGTCAGTGGGGAATAGAGCTTTCATTCTTCGAAAAATGGCTTACTTCATTGACAGGTTCTTCTACTTTCTCTTCTTCAGCCGACATGCCTCCTGGGCTTGCTACTGTGCAAGCATAGCTCTAAGGAACTTGCTTGCTATCCCTATAAGGGAAATGGCAAGTGCCTTGATAATCAGTCTTGGGGTTACGCCCATGGTAGTTTCATTAATCTTTCTCTTGGCTTTGATCACCAAGGGCTTCATTCCTGTGTATTTCTTAGAGGACGACTCATCTGATGCAGACACATCCATCTCGTGCTTCTCACTTTCCTTGCTAAAAAATTCAATTTCTTTGTTATTTATTTTTTCTTGGACCAGTTGCCTAAACTCCTGGCAGCACTCAATCCAATGTCTTTCTTCCTTGTGGTATTCACAATACATCCCATCTCCTACGGTCATCTCATCAACTTCTCATTCTAGTATTCTGGCTACAACCAACTGGGTCCATACCCACCTTATGGATGCTTTTACCTCAGCAACATCTCCCCTAATTACTCGGTCCTCATCTTCTATGACTACGTTCACTCATGCCTTCTGGTGATTTGGCAGAGGGTTTCCTTTCTCTTTCGAGGTATCGAATGATAACATGCCAGATTTCCTCAGGTCCTCCACCACCCTCTTGAACGCGGTGCAGTTTTCAATGGTGTGTCCCCGAATTCCTGCATGATGATCACATTGCGCCTTCTCATCATACCATGGTGGGTATGGGGGAGAAAAAGGTAGGACATGTCTTGGTAACACCATTTGAGTCTTGACTAATTCCTCGAATAATTTCGCGTATGTCATTGGGATAGGCGAGAAGTATGGCTTTGAGTTTCCCTGATATCTTCTTTCTTCCTTGGGTGCGCTTGTGGTAGCAGGTGTTGTGGTTGTGACACTAGGTTTGCTAAAAACCACACCCTTTGAGTAATTAGGGTTGTAAACATTGGTTGTGTTAACATCATTGTCCTTTTTCTTATACTGCTTCTTGGTTTCTCCTCGGTCTAGCTTTCTGCTCTTTACAACAGCCAAAATCAGCTCCCCACTTATCAATATTTCCGCGAAGCTTTTGGTTGCATGATAAATCATGCGATCATAAAAAGATCCTTTCAGTGTCTCCACGAATATTAGAGTGATTTCATTTTCTGACAATGGTGGCTGTACCTGAGCAGCCACGTCCCTCCACCTTTGCGCATACTACTGGAAACTTTAATGATGTTTTTTTCCATCCCTTGAAGGACTAAATGGTTTGGGACCATATCACTAACGTGCTTGTACTGCTCGCTAAATGCCCTTGACAAATCTTTCCACGACCGAATATTAACCCGGCTCAATTGTGTGTACCAGCGAGATGCTGACCCCACTAAGCTATCCTGAAAACAGTGAATAAGTAATTTCTCATCATCTAAATGTGCTGCCATCCTCCTGCAATACATGGTCAAATGAGATGATGGGCAAATGGTCCTATTGTATTTTTCAAAATCAGGGAGCTTAAACTTTGGAGGAACTACAAGGTCAATTACCAAACTCTGGTCTTTGGCCTCCATATTACCATTTGTATTCCCTTCTTGAGATGACTTAATCATTTCCTCAAGCCTTTTGTAACGATCTTCATATTTCTTTTCATCCTTGGCTTTATCAGTAATTTCGTCGAGGTCAGATACCTCATGAATTTCTTCAGCACTCGTCTTTGCTCCATTACGAGTAAAGGATTCAGCAAGATAAGGTGAAATCTTCACCTTGGATGAGGCGGCTTCTCTCTGATGGGCAAAGGCCATCCCCTGGAACTTGGGCAGCAGGTTTACTTCACCACCTTTTAACGCATCTGGATCCTTGAATCCAAACATAGCTCGATTGAACTGATGGTTTTTCGATGTACCAGCTCCATTTCCTTCTTCAAATCATTCTCCATCTTCTCAAGCTTATCTTGAGTGCTCTTCTGGGTTGTTTCAATGGTTGTCAATCTCTCTTCAGTGTTCATGGCTCTAGTCTGGGCTCGCGTACCGTACTTATGGGTTTTTTAGCTATTTTGAAAATTCTGCCATGTTTTTTTTATCTTTGGTTAGTTTTTGTCATGTATGAATGTGTGCACAAATGATAAACTGAATTTCACACAAAAAGAAACAACACAATCAAGGAAAGAAACAGTGCAAATGCATGAATGCAGTCGAAGGGCCATTAATTCCAAAAGACATTTTGCTCATAAAAAACAACTCTTTATTGAATTCGAAAAGGTCCTTTATTACAAGAAGTTTAAAATCATAAATACTTCTCAGCTCGAACTCCCAACTCCTTGATTTCTTCAACCAACCACATAAGTCTGGGTCCAATCTATCCCACTGGCTTAATATATTGGCGAAGAGCAGCAGCTTCTGTGGCTAACATCCTCACATGTCGAGCTACATCCTGAACCTGGTGCATTACAGTTTTGTCGAACTCATTACAGTTTTGTCGAACTCATCTCTTTCCTTGAATCTTCTAGCTTTGTCTCTAAGACGTGTGAACCAGTAATCATTTCCTCCATCGATGGCGACTTCAAGTACCAAGATCTTGGTTCTGTTTTCTTGGATGATGCCTTCCATTTCATCCACTTGTTCTTTCAAAGATTCGTTTTCATTTAAGATAACTTGAAGCTCGGTATAAGTTTGATCATTTTGTAACTTGTGGAGAGTGCGGTTCAATTTTTTCATTTGAACTTGTAGCTTTGCAACCATAGCCCGGCTCTGTTTTAACTGCTTAATAGTCTTATCATATATCGTCTGTAGTTCTAACAAATGAACCTTGTTGTCATGAGCCTTCCGCTTCCATGTAGTCATGTTTTCTTGCTCCCTCTCACGTACCCATTTACCCTTTTCCTTCTATGCAAATTATTTCTCTTTCTTTCTCTCCTAATCCTAGGCTTGCCGAATTTTTTCAATTTCACGTCTGTTGCGCTCTTTCTCTTTCTTCACAGCTTGCTCCATTTCTAGCTTCCACTGCTTGGGCTCTTCCAAAGATCAGCATTTCGCACTGTTGTTTGGAACATGAGAAAATCCACTCTTTGGATCTAAAACTTCTTCTCCAAGTCTACATACAACTTTGTCACCCGATTAACCTCTCTTTTATGCTTCTCCACGTCAAGACTGGATTCGTATTTGTCCTGCCAGTTTTGTTCTCGCAAAACTTCTATTTCCAGTTTGGCCCTTCTAAGCTCTTCTCTCAGAATTTCAGCTTCAGTAGGAACAACCTTTAAATGTTCCTCCAGAGTCTTGGTCGGTCCAGAGGTAGATGGCATGATCTTATCATTCATTCTTGTGTGTCTCCAAATGTCATAATTCGAAGTGAACATGTAGTGGCTATCAAACTCTATGTTCATGACATAGCAGCTATTCCAGGAGTCACTAATTTTTTGTATCTTCTGTCTGTACTCTCACTGAAATTCAAATTCTGATGTACTAAGACCAGTCGTGAAAGGAATAAACTGTCGGGATCCGTATTGTCTCGACACCAACAAAGGAGCACACCCAATTCCTCCCCATAAACCCAATAGCATAAGGTAGTTGTAATCTTCACACTTGTACAGAACTTTAGCATGACCCATCCACGAAACCCTCTATCTGATGTCTTGGTCACCGCGATCTCTGAAGATTTCTACCCATTTGCTTCTCTTAACGACCGACCAATCTTTTGCTAGAAATTCTCGAAGATGAGAGAAATTCGGGGAGAACACATTTGATAGAGTCAAAGTTGGACACTCCCAAAAATGGCTAAGGGCCCAGACCTGGAACAAAGGAGCACATCCTCCGAAGCGCACACCATATATCTCCCGTCATGCATTTAAAGAAATGAAAGTTTAAGCTAACATTGCAGGGACTGGATTAACTCCCATCTTCAACTGTTCTAAGAAATCCAGCATGGCCATATCAATGTTTCCCAACACTTTTGGGAAAATAACCAAACCGTAGATTGCAATAGCCAAAAGATCTATCCTCTTTGCTTTATCTGGATGCGCTGGGATAATGTTTCGGATGCTTGACCAAGGAAAGTTAAAACTTTCCCCTCTCTTCCGTATCAACCCCTCGACCCATTCATCACTCATTCCAGCAAACACAGTAAGTCTCAAATGTGAGTTTTTGTTCTTAAGGGGCTTAGCATATACCCGGGTTTTCTTTACATTAGGCAGGTTAAACATGGCCAAGTACTCCTCGAACGTGGGCACCATATCCTCCCCACTAAAAGTGAAACAATGGTACCCTGGGTTCCAAAACTAGATCAAGGCTTTCAGAAACGGTTCATCCACCTTCACATATAAGAGTTATGCTATGTCACCGTAAGTTTCATGGAATAACTACTTGGTCTTATAGTTGAAACGGTCCCAAATCTCATGCAGCTCCTGCATGTTGTTCTGTTTGATACTGACGTGGGCATAATCTGAAGTTTATGTCTCATGATCAACAGTGAGGCTATCTCCGAACATTCGCTGAGTGGCCTCAGACCAATGACACACTTTGGCATTCTCATCCTCACTCTTCAGGAGCCTTCCGTCCATGACAAGAGTTTTTTGATTTGAGCAAAAAGTTCTTTTCGAGAATCAACCCCTTCTGAATATGACATGACGAATGAATATGCAAAACAACAAGGCAAGAAAAAAAGGATTAGGAACAAGACAACAAAGGAAATCCAAAACAATTTCATTGCATAAATAATTCTAGGCAACCATTCCAACACTCCAGGACATGTCTCTACGGATTACCTTTGCGAAATGATTTTGGCTTAAAACTAAAACCCTAGGTTTTCCGCATGGCTCTATTGGAGTAGGCTCTAGATTTTCAAACTTGGTTCAGTTCTAATAGGGTACCTGAATTGTCCTCACTGTCCCCTACTAAGGGTAGCAAAGACCTTGGTTCTCACCCATTATAGGCTTCGAATGAACCAAGTTCATCTTAGGAGGACTCACTACTGATGTTTTCTCGAATAATCAATATTCTTACGAAGACAAAGGGAATGAGTCCCGAAGGTACTTGCTAGGCTCATATGGAGAATCAATATTCTGACATGAGCAAAGCGTGTTCCCCTCACTTAAACAAACGAGACAAGCTCGGAAGTATAGCTTTCAAACATTTTAAATGCATAAAATAGAATTATATTTGATTAAATGGACAAATAAATTAAACCCCTTGTGAACTTGTAAATTCCTCATTTTTAAGGAAAAAAACCTTTTTTTTAAAACAATTTGAAATCAATTTGTGGCCTGACTCTTTTTTTTTTTAAATAAATCGTCCCCAGCGGAGTCGCCAAGCTGTCGCAACCCTCTCGAGCTTGACATTTTTGAAAACTTTAATACACAGAGAAGCCACCAATCTTTTTGAAAAAGTGTGATTGGGTCACTTTGAAATACAAGGTTATTTTAATAAAATGACTTATCTATTAAAATAACGTTTTTTGTCTTTGAAAACCAAAAAACAGGTTCGGGATCGGTTACGCGTGGGGAAGGGTTAGCACCCCACAACACCAAAAAATTAGTACCTTATTGATTTCAAAAAGTGTTTTCAAAATTGGAATTTACAAGTTCACAAGGTTTAATTTATTCGTCCATTTTACGAATATAAGTCTATTTTAATGACCTTACCGCCCGGAAAATAAACTCCAATCACCGCCAACACTCCTGGCGCTAACCCGTCATTTCTGTTTGGTAAGACACCGCATTGATTTAGTTTTCACTTTTTAACAAACCAAAGAAATGATTAAATGAGTTGTCATTTTTTAAAGTTTAGTGTTTAAATCCTATGGAATATCTAAATTCATTTTATTTGTCAAAGTTAGGATATTTAAAGTGTGTTTTATTTTAAAAGGTGAAGAAAGTTTTTAAGCAAACAAATTTCTAATTTAAGCTCAAAGATCCTAGTCCTAAAGTTCAACCTATCACTAAAGGCTATTAAAACAAGAAAATTCAAAACTTTAAATCTGGATCAATTTAATTTCTATTACTAAAAAAAACCTTTTTTGTTTTCGTGCTTTAAAGATATTTTTTAATATTTTATTCTTTTAATTGAAATGTTTTTTAGATTTTTAGAACTTTAATTGTTTTTATATTTGAACAGTTTTTCTTTTATGTTTTTTTAACAAACCTTTTTATTCTATTTTTGAGTTTTTTTAAGACCTTTTATTTTCAAAATCTTTATGTTTTAAAGCCCTTTTATTTTTGATTATTTGATTTTTTTAAAGTTTTTTTTGAATCTTCTTATTTCCAGAATCTTTATGTTTTTTAACCTTTTTTTAAAAAAACTTTTCAAACCTTTTTATTATTTAAAAAAACGTTTATTAAAACCTTTTATTTTTATTTTTATTTTTTAAAGCAAAAACACTTTTTATTTTTATAACGAGATGGATCAAACAAAATTTTAAAGAACAAATTTTATATTATGTTTTTTTAGGACTATTATCATTTAAAAAAAACAAAAGTTCAACAAAACAATGAGAAGAAAAATTACCAAGCACAAAATTCAATCTCCAACACCAAATTGCAGCCTAAAAAATGAACAAAACAAACAAGCAACAAATTAACTAGAAAAATCGAATTAAAAGAGTACAAATGAAAGAAAATTATACCGTTAATGGAGAAGTTTCAAGCTCGAACTGATTCCAAATGTCACCGGAAAAGCTTGATTCTTCTTCAAGAATTCGAACCGAAGCTACTCCAAACTCGAACTAACTCCTGCAATTTTCCCACAATTTTCAGAGAGTTTTTTGGGTGATTTTCGGATGAATTTTTTTAGTGTATTTTCAACAAAGCAAAATGGGCTATTTATAGGGTTTTAGGGGATTGAGATTCAATGCAAATTGGGGACAAAATCCTCATTTTCATTCCTAAAAACCATCCCTCTAGATAAGAAACATTCTGAATCATTGAAAACCACCGAGATTTCATCCGACTTTGGCTCAAATTTAGGGAATTTTGCCCTTATATTAAATTAGGGTTCGAACCCTTTTCCCCAAATTGACGAGCTACCAGTGACGGCAAGGGACAGGGTCGGCGGTAACAGACTCGGCCGGCTGAGACGAGTCAACCGGCACCAACTTCATCGGCCGTTGTGGCCCAGGGATGGCGGGGGATAGACCGGCAGCAGCCCAGCCACCGTCTCGAACTGGGAATTAGGGGAGATGATCCCGCGCGCATGCAGCGCACGCGCTGGAGCGAGGCGGCGCGGGATCCACCCCTCTTCCCCATTTTTTTGACATTCGACCCATGCCCTTGATTATTTTAGCCCTAGATCTAACGGTCTCGAATAAACCTGAAACAAAACAATAAATGGGTTAGTTTGGGCCTTTAAAAAAATAAAATGGTTCCCTTATTATATTTTGGGGTGGGTTTTTATAGTATCATATATTAAAATAAATGGGCTTATTATTAGCGACACTTTATTTAATTCAAATGGACTCTTTTTATTATATTTTTTTTTTGCATTTTATTTTTTGGCTTTAACTGTAATAATAATAATAATAATAATAATAATAATAATAATAATAATAATGAGGTAAAAATCTAGTGACAACAGATTGTTTTATTTAGAAAATGATAACCTGATTGTTTATATACATTTGATATGAGTGTATTTAATGACTAATATGTTGGTTTATTTTATTGCTTTGTATACCAGATAATTATAATCAAATGATGTAAATAGTTTAAATAATGATTAGATTGGCTATTTGTGTTCAATGAGTACTTGTGGTCTTGACCATTTGGTGCGTAATGGATAATGATTTATCTTGTTAGGAAACATGCCTCTAGACTACTTGAATAAATATGAATTATGTTGGACAATTGGTATGTAATTAATTAAGCCCATTTGTTTAAGGATAGTAAATTATTAGAAGCATGTCAATGTTATTCGTAAGTAATTGGATAAGTTCGAATTGGGATTCGAATCCCCAAAATACATTTTAGTGCAGCCTGTGTATCGGTATGGCTAGTGGTTAATTCGATTAATGGTTTTTACCAAGTTTAGATCCTTTACATTTTGGTCACCGTATGTTGTTGCATCATTTGAATAGGTAAATGATGTATGTTTGATATGAGATTTTGGAAGCATGTTTTAAATGTATTTAGTCACTGTAGGAAGCTTTTAAAAACGTTTTAGTCCATGTATTTTGGTTGTTTTATGATTTAGTCCTTAATTTCATATTTTTGCTAAATTGGATGCTTATTTGTTATCCATTAAAGCTGAAATTCGACGTGCTAGCATGAAATATGATTAATTAACAATTGGTAACCTAAAACTTGTGTAATTCCTTGTGATTATTCAAATTTATATTATATTCCCTAAAGTTTTCATTTTGCAATTGAGTGCCTTATCGATATTTGAATCGAATGAAAATTGAACCACTACTGGCATGCACACCTTAGGTCTTAATAATGCATCTAGACAAGTTAAAAGAAAAAATGGACCGTAATTCGAGTAAGATTATTTGGGTTTGCTTCAGCAAACCTAATGTGATCTTCTTGGTTCTGGTCTAACGATTAGGCTAGGTCAAGAGGGTTACAGGTTGAAACGTTTGCTAGATCTACTTCTCCAATATTGAAGTTGTAGAATGAAATACTTGCTTGTTCTTCGTTGGTTCTTGTAAATTCTTGTCAAAATATACAGAAATTCCTTGAATATATGAGTTAGCATGCTCCTATCTTATGGATACCTAGCTATATGATGCATGAATTGTAATAATTGAGGACCACTCGGATGCGCTCTGATCTTGTTTGCTTCATCGTTGAGTTTTTTGCTTCTATTGCAACGGTAAGATTATTTTCCTTAAATCTTGCTTTGCTTGATCTTTTTGCTTAACTTGATATTCTTTAGATTTGTCTTAAGCTCTTACTGTTTTCATGCCCCGACAAAATTGCCCCAAAATTTTGTTTTTGAGATCTTTTATTCTTCTTATCTCTTTAGATTGTTCTTATCAGATCTTGCTCAACTTGATCTTTTTGAGATTTGTCTTAACCTCTTACTGTCTTCATGCTCCGACAAAATTTGCCCCAGAATTTTGTTGTTAAGCTCTTATTCTTGTTGAGCAAACTTTAGCTTCTTCAAATTCTTTCAGGCTCAACACTTTCCATTGTCTATTCTGATTTGAAATCTTATGTCATAAAAGTCTTATTGTTCATGGCCAATGATACCCCACTGATCTCTTTGTTTCTTGCCCTATCCTATAGAATTTGCTCTTCTTTCTTCATTTAGGGCGAGCAAATGCCTCAAGTCCCTAAACTTTCTTCTAGCCCCTAAAATTTTATCAAGTTAATTTTTATACAACTAGAACCCTATGGTAGAAGCTTCCTTTAGGACCCTGAAATATCTGATGTATACATTCTTGTCATTGTCCTCACCATGACCCCTGATGGGTGATTCCTCTTTTTGACCAGAAGACTACCGAACATATCAGCGTCTTATACTCAACCATATTTTTACTATATCATATAGATCATTTGCATACACGATCTTGCATTTTGAAGTTTATCTCTGATGCAATACAAGGAAATCTTTTTGTTTATAAAAATGCCAGCTTGCTGATCGACATTTCAATGAAGGATATCTTACAAGACCTAGAAAATCAAAGTCTTAATATAAAGAAAGAAAACATAATAGGATGCATTGGATATCAAGTGCAAGAGCGTCTTAGATTCAACTCCCCCTTGATTAGCATATCTTGTGAGTGTTGTGGCGACACCTAAAGTTATGAAATTTCTTCCAAATCACTCGGTTAACACCTTATGATTACAGTGTTGCTCGATTTGGTCAGAAACAACTCATTTTTCATTTTCTTTATTCCTTTCCATTCATAAATGTGTTCAAGCTTTTTGGACTTGTTTAACCAGTAGAATGCAGAAATATTATTATAAGAATAAAATTTTGTAAGTCATGTGTGTGATTCTGATTGTTACTAGTTATTATTATTATTATTGAAATGTCTTCAAAGATACATCTCTAATGCTTGGGTATTGGACAGGTAAATCATATCTCCTTATTAAATTTGTCGACATCCCCCACAGCTCCATCAGAGTGCTCCGAGACTTATTTATTTAATAGTTCATTACTTTCATTTTCCCTTTTTCTTCTCTCTTTTTCTCTCATTATTTATTCTCTTTCTTTTTTTCTCTTTTTTCTTTTTCCTTTCTTTCTCTTTCTTTTCTTCCTTATTCATTTTTTTTCACTTTTTCTTTTTCTTTCTCTCATTTTCTTTTCTCATTCTCTTTTTTTTTCTTCTATCTTCTTTTTTTCTTTTTCTTTCTCTTTCTTATTGTATTTTTAAGGTATAGAAGACTACGCTTAGAACTTCAATTTCAAGCAACTCTACTTGGTTAAAATTGTCTAATCCACTTCACTGTTTATGAATTTCAATGATTTGTCATCGAACATCAACAAAGTGTAGTAATTTGACCTTTCCTTATTTTGCAGACCAAAGTAGACTGAGAAATAAATTTCACTTCATCGTTTTCACAACATCCATACGATCTCTATACCAAAATCAATGTTGCATCTTGCAGTTGACATCCAGGGCCTACAAAGGTAAGAAGAGATATACATATATTCATGAATTTCAAAACATCATTCTATTGAAATGAAAACCAAAAAGCATGACATTTGCCCTTAAAAAAGATCTTTGCTACTTTTGGGACAGGTGTAGTAGAATTATTTCCATATAGTACTTTAGAAAAGGTCTATGTAGATTGTAACCACATAGTGCAGAAACATGGGTAATATAGACTTCTTAGAACTCCAAACAATCTTGGAAGCATTCATCATGGTTTTTCGATTCCTCAGATGGTATAACAGCTTACCCCACTTCTTGCCATTGTTGAACTAATTCTCGTGTCAAGATTCTATTACTGACTACCTTCTTTATTTCTTCCATTAAAGGCCCACACTTCTTGGTAGCATGTCCTAGTGCCCCCATGTGAAAGCCACAAACATTGTCTGGATCATAACTACGGGCAGATAGATTTGGCATTACCTTAATTGCCCTAGGAGTGATATATTATCCTTCAATAAGGTGAGGAAATAAGTCTGAAATAAGTACTCTGAATATCTCCAGATTTGCACTTTCTCGAGGAATTTCCCATGGTTATTCAGAAGAATCAACTGGCTTTTTTCTCTTACGGCTTCGACAGCTTTGAACATTACATTCATTCACCTCTTTCTCTTTCTTCTCTTCCTGATTAACATTGCTTTCAAATATGGGTCCAATTTTCCCTTTTCGGATCCCAATTTCTATTACTCCTCCACTCACCATAAGGTCATTGAAACTGCCCCTTGAATTCGCAAGCATTTTCTTGAAAAAAGAAGATGGAAGAGTTTGACGAAACTTGAGAGACATCTCTTCCTCTACCATGGGAGGTTGTACTTGGGCTGTTATTCCTCGCCACCTCAATGCATAATCTTTAAAGCCTTCACTGACCTTCATACTCATGTTCTGCAGAAGTTGGCGATCTGGAGCTAGGTCTATAACATACTTGTACTGCCCTAAAAATGCTTTTGCCAAATCAGTCCATGTTCGAATCTGTTCTCGATTTAATCTGTTATACTACACTGTAGTAGGTCCAACCAGGCTATCATGAAAATAGTGGATCAACAATTTATCATCATCCAAATATCCTTCCATTTTTCTACTGAACATTGCTAAGTGGATTTTAGGACAACTAGAATCGTCATACTTCACAAAACTGGGACTTTGAATTCAGGCAAAATAACCAGATCAGGGACTAAACAAAATTCTCTTGCATCAAATTTGGGATTATCGACGACTTTTCCCGTCTTGACCTCTTTCTCAAGTCATGCATATCTATCTTTCAACTGCTCGAGTTTTAATCCTGGGATAATAGGCTTTACAGAACCTACCACTGCATTCAAGTTAGAAACCCCGGGGTAAATTGTCAAACATGGTGTAGTAGTGCGATTTTTCGCATTTCGTTGAGGCTTGGCCATCCACTCTTATAACCCTTCTTGGGTCTGTTCAACTCCTCCTATATCTTCATCCATGATAATAGATTTTCAAACTTTCACTCATTCCTAGATTGTTGCTATCGAAACCCCGGCCGCTTTAGATTATGAATGTTAATGCAATGCTGTAACCTCCTCGACCTGACCTAGACGCTACACCGAACCGAGCGAGCTATATTGCGTTTTGCCTAAACAAAACTCAAAACGATTAACTAAACTTAGGTCCATTTTTTCTTTTTATCTTGTCTAGATGCAACATTACAACCTAAGGTGAGCATGATGGTAGCGGGTGAAATCTCAACTTAATTGGGCGTCGATTAGACATTCAATTGCACAAATTGCAATTTAAGGACAAAATTGCAAATCTGAAAAGTTATGAGGACTTAATTAAAATTTGGGTTACTAATCCTCCATTAATCAGATTACATGCTTTCTCGCCAAATTTTAGCTCAAAGCGATAATCCAAACTCATACAATTGCATTTACGAATATCATGGACCAAAATATAATGTTTCAAAATATTTTTAAACTTTGCAAAAATATCCTCATAGAAAGTTTCAAAACCATTGGGAAAGTTTCAAAAACTTTATTCCAATAACCAAAATTGTCTCCTTGGTTTTGAAATCATGGGCATGGTTTCGATACCGACTTTAATAGGTTTCGAAACCTGTTCATCTGGTTTCGAAACTTAATTGTAGATTTGCAGAAAATACATGTTTGAGACACTTTAGACTCTCCCTAAACAAAACCAAATCAGCCCTAAACACTATAACTCACAAAACAACATACTTGAAACATCGTACAAGCATCATACCCACTAAAGACATTCTAAAGATCACTAGGATATTGGAAGCATAAACATCATGGCAACACAGGTAATCAACAAGGTAAACCTATAGGCATGCTTCCTATTCAACGTGCAAAACGTAAATCCATATCAAAATCAAGCATATAAAAGCCTCATACAACTTCACAACAACATTATAAAATTTCACATAATGGGAGTTTAACAAATAACCCTCCTAAACAACAATGAACCCCATTGCCTTTGTTACTACTAGTCTAGTTCAAAATCATACTTTTGAATAGTTTGAGTCCTTGTACTTTCCCCTCGCTTCCTCGCTTCCTCCAACCTTTAATCATTTGCATTGATGGACAAAGAGAGCGTAAGCACATTAGGCTTAGTGAGGAGTGCTAAAAACACAACACCATCAATGCAATTAAATTCGATTTCCAACTCACAATGAGTTCAACATTTAAAACATCCTTCAAAACATCATCATGCCCTTTAAACCATGCACTTAACATTTCTAAAACATGCATATTAAACCATATGCAACATGGATCATGGATCAATAACAAAATCTCATTTGCTAACCCTTAATTTAAGCTTTCCCATGCATAACAACCCATATGCAATGATTAAAGAGTAAACAAGTATAAACCAACATATACAACATAATCCATCACATAATACATTATCAATTATATTGGCTTTCAAGTGATAATAAACCAAGTTCCACTTTACAAAATATTACATCGGATTCAACAAGTTTCCTCTCAACACTTCATACAACCTCAACCGAAATAATGGTACAATCACAACCGGGTACAATCACAACCTCAATCATCGGTTAGGTGTATAATCAACTAACAAGATTTTTCGATACCATATAACCCTTCAACAGTTAGGGTAGTCATGGTGGAGTATTCAGTACACATAAACCCTTTAACACCCGAGGCGACTTGTTATAGTGCACTATCAATCCTATGGCCGACCAACTATATCCGATAACATTTTAAACTACATCACTTGCCAATATAATTTATTTTTAACCATGTACCTCACTGTTTTTATATGCAACATCAAAATAATTTTCTATTGCATTAAACCATGCATTCACAAGTATTCCTCATACTTACATGGATCATTTCCAAAAACATCCATCATCAATATATGATAAAAAATAATATAAAACACACTCAAATCATGCATAAATAGTAGGTACCATGTAATTCAAAAACAAGTGCATAAAAACAATTTCGCCAAAGCACGACTGAGGGGGAAATCTCATCATACTTACTTCTGAGTTTAAACTAGCATTTCAAGCTTAATTTAAACTCCCAAAATAACATTTAAACCATTTCAAAACTGAAATCAACGTTCTCACTCACCGACTTTGCAAAACCTCGTCTGCCGATGAGAACTACTCTTCTAATGCTTTAGAAACGGTGCCACAAGCTTGAGGATCAATCAAACCTGATTTAACCAAACAAAAGCAGGGGATTCAATGCATCAAAATGCATTCAATGACTCAGCGTCATTAATCCCGAACAACACTATCCAAAAACCCTTCCGCAACAACTGAAAACAACATCAAACTTCTTCTAAACTTAACCTAGCCAAAACCTAAAGGTTTAATCCATCAATTATCTTCAATTAACATCCAAAAAAATAACCTAACATCATCCTCATACCTCCAGCATTCATTAAACACTCATAACTCGCCAAAAAACATAACACTAACAACCTAACAAATTAGAGATTAACATAGTTTTGGGATTCCAATGTTAAAACCAACCTTTTAACATTATAAAACATCAAAAACATAATTATAACCAATCAAGAACTCATCAAAACAGATCCGAAACGAAAATCACTTAATTTTATTAATTAAACCTTGATTTGCCCAATTTCTATAATTAAATCATCAAAGTTCATTAGAAAACATTAAACAAGGATCAAATACTTGGGAATTTCAATAAAGAAGCATTCACTAGAGGAGAAGAATGAACATTACCTCTAATGAGTGAATTTCCTCTCAATTAGATGTTTTACTCTTGAAAAACAAAAGATAACAATGAGATTTTGTAAAACAAGATTGAAGAATCCATTAGAAATCAAAGGTTTAGGAAATCAAGATCATTAACTCAAACCTTTGATGCAAAAGAAAGTGTTTTTCTGAAGAGAAGTTGAGAGAAAAGTTTGAGAAAAGAAGTTACGTCAAAATTGTTTTTAGGAAAATAACCACCTTCCTTAATTAATCCCCTTTTAATTTCCTTAATTAAAACTCATTAAAAATAATAAAATTAAGAGGAAAATCAGATTAAAAACATTAGGTAAAATAACTCCTTAAAGATTCAAAGTTTTGATCATTTTTCAAAATAGTCACCAAAAATAGTTTTCAATCTTTACATTTTGATCACTAGCCAAAATGTCAAAGTTCCAAACTCCATTTTACAAAATTGACTTTACCAAAAATATTCATATATTAAATAATGATTTTTAGATATTTCCCATATTTTTCTCGCACCAAAAATGTTTAAGCTTACCAAAAATGATTTTTAGATATTTTACCAAAAATTGTTTCCGCAAGATGAGGTTGTATTAAATAATGATGTTGTCTCTTCACACATTGGGGAGGAAGTTTTGGCAGTAAAACAAGCAACTGTTGGTGTTACTACATTTGGCTTTGCCTCTACAAATGCTGGTGAGGTTTCATCAGTTACTGGATCTTCAGGTGTTAAGCTTGCCACAAGTTCAGACCAAAAAATTAGGGAACTCAAGCAGGTTGGTACATATCCATTATTCAACTTCCCTTACTTGGAAGGTTATTTTTATCCTTCAAAGTTGATTTTAATGATGATTTCATGTCAACAATGCATAAAACTCTCTTCCGGTTCTCTTCACTGTCAAAGAAGGTAAAGGAAAGTTGTTTTTGTATGTTGATTTTAATTTTGGTATTTCTTGGTCCATTTGATGATAATTAGTTTTGCATGGTGAGGTTCTGATAGTATGTGACACAAGTGTAATCAAAATTTCAATTTAGCACCTAAAGTCTAAAATTTTACAATTTAGTACTTGGAAGTTGGCGCAGTCTGTTTGCATCCAAGTTGTCAACTGTTTTGTTTTGTTTTGTTTTTCATCCCTCCTCCTGGGGTATTCTTCTTAAAAAGTTGTCTTATGTGCAGCTTTGCTACTACTGCTCCTGGGACAACCAATTATTTGTTAGATAGTTCTGATAAGGAGAACAATCTGAATGAAAATTTCTGTAGGACACCTGAAGATGCAATCACCTTTTCTGTATCAACTTCGACATCAGCTGGAAGTATCTTCAAGTTTGGTGCATCAAAAGATAGTTCTACCTTAAATAATAGGTCTCTTGCGCCAAGTCCTTTTCCATTCTCTTCACCTGTGCGGCTGTGCCTTCTCTAGTCCCAAGTAATGGTCAAAACTCATCCAGTGCAGATGCCGCCGATAGTGGTGCTTCTGCTGCTGCTGCCACCACCTCTGCAAGTGCAACTGCAAATGCAAATCCACCATCAGCCATGTTGGCAACCCCTCTGTGGAGGATTCAATCCCTTCGTTTGCACCTATTTTCAAGTTTTCATCCTTTAGGGACCCATCAACTTCAATTTCAACATTATCAGTAACTTCAGCGGAAGAAACCAAAACTAAGACTCAGGATACAAGCCTTGGCATGTAGGGAACTTTTCGTTTGGAGGGACATCTGCTAATAGCCAAGCATCTGCTGTGGGAACTGGCATTGGTACCTCAACTCAAAGCATGCCCATTCAGTTCTCTTCATCCACATCATCTTCATCCTTTGGATTGGCTGGGAATACAAACTTTTTCTCCGGGAGTTCAATGTTTGGGTCATCAACATCTATTGCTAAACCTTTTAGTTCATGTGCCACTTTTGGAACAAGTACTTCCTCTTCAATAAATTTGTTATCAGTATACACATCTACATAAATAAATATTCATAATAATTATAAAAATATCCTATATTTCAATTAGTTCATAAGTTTTTCAAGCTATTGTTTGATAGATATTATAGATAATTAATCTACAATAATAATTTTAATTTTTTTATTAATACATTTTTTATATATCAAAATAAATATTATTATTATGTATTTTAATAGTTTTACTCATGTGCATATACGTTTAATTATTATATTAAAATTTTAAATATATTTTTAAATAGTATTAGGATGATTATAAGGTAGTATTTGCTGGCAATGCACACACACTTTGCAGACAAAACGATTTAAACACGAGTCTCCTAAGATGAACATCATCCACTTTTCTATTATAACCACTTATTGGGTTTATTTTATTCTGAGTATGACTTGTTGGGTTCTTTTAAATAAATTTCTATATCAATATGCATACAAGTTCAATTATATTTAAAAAAATGGTATAAATACACATTAAGTTATTTAATTATGAGTTCGGTGGTCGGTTTTTTAAGTTACAATTTAATAAATTTAATCACTTGATTTCATTTATTATAGGGTCACTTTGCCTTTAGAACTAAAATATATGTCTAACGTGGCTCGATAGAAAATAATTTAGTCCTTTAAAACATATATACTCTATTAATTTGGTCATAATTCGAAATAATTCAATAAATTTAACATTTTATATTTAAAAATTCTATTAGCGAAATGGCCACGTCTACTAACAGGAGATATTAGGCTCATAATGATTATGTTCTATTAGTTTTTCAATTGTCCAATAGTGAAATGATTGTATACGTCGAGCGATCACACAAATCAGTTATCGAGCTAATGGACAATAGCAAAGAGTGCGACAAGTAGTCAGAGCATGTGTTAGGAGGATTCAGTTTCAAAATTTTTAAATATGAATGATTAAATTTATTGATTTATTTTGAATTATGACCAAATTAATATAATCTATAAATTTAGAAGTAAAATTATTTTTATATTAGATCATATTTCAATTTTAACAGTGAATAACTAGAGATGTCAGTGGGGAGGATTTTGTGGAGATTCGTCACACTCTGCATTCAATTGGGCATGGATGATTACAAATTTTACGTGTTGTGAGGGCGGAGATGAAGATAAAAATTACATTTACCGTGGGTGGTGGGGAAGGGATGGATATTCCTTTGTATCCTCCCTATCCCCACCCGCCCCACATCATCCCACCATCCCAATAGATATTATAACATATTATAAATATTATTACAAATATGGTATCAATTTGAATCATAGCCATATTTAAGGTAATTCATATTAACTTATTTTGAGATATTAATGAAAAGTTCAATATATATATATATATAATTGAGTTTGAGGTTGATTAGATCAAATATATAAATATTTTTAAAAATATCAGTTTGAATCAGAGTTAAATTTAAGATAACTTATATTGACTTATCTCGGAATATTTATGAAAAATTATTTATATATATAATATTTATGTTTATTGGTTTTTTACTGTTGTCTGCCGTTAAGCCTTCTTTTTAAAGTTTGGTTTCTTCTCCTCGGTCCTCACTATATGTATGTTATTCTTCTATTTTTTTAATTTTATTTTTCTAATGTTGCATTTTATTTAGATTTTATTGGTATTGTTCTTATTTTTTAAGGTTTTTTATTGTTATTTTCTTTTTAGTTCTTTCTATATTGCATGTATGTTACAACAATTGAAATATTATTTGACATGTTATTTGTGCTATTTTTCAGTCCTTTACAATATATTTAGTATCTTTTTAGTCTGAACTTTTGTGTTGTACAAAATTTAATTTCGTATATTATGTTTTTTAAATGGTGACAATTAGAATAGTGTCACATATGTGGTGGGAGTCTAAATGACAATTATTTCCTATTTTTTTCATAATAAATTTGATTTATATTTATTTAACTAATATTAATAAATATATTGTATGAATGAATCATGAGACAGGTAAAGAAGAGATTGATGGTTTTTAAGACCCACGTGGGTGATGGGGCAGGGATAATTTTAATATTGTGGGTTGCGGGACATTGATGATTTTAAATTTTATATTTACAGCAGATTGTGGGTGGAAATAGGGATGAAAATTCTTGACGAGAATAAATGTGTAAAGAGTAGTCTTTAAATCTTTCCCGCCTAATTCACATCCTTAGTAATAACTTATTTGTAATAAATTTTAATTAAATAACCAAATTATATTTATTTCAAAATAACTGATTTATATTCAAAACACATAATTTTTACCCTAAAAATCTATTTTGGTTCTTAAAGCTTTGACCCGAACAACCGAACATCAAAAGCAAACAAACCCTCGCAAGTTAAGCGTGTAATTCTCTATCAATAAAAACTGGAAAATTATATATTTGGTACTCATCTTTAAATATATTTATATTTTATTACCCATTTATTTGTTGACAAATAATACCTAGCGTTACGTTCTGTTTATATTTTAGTATTTTGTTATTAAAAATTAACGACATGTTAATTAAAAGAGATTAAATTATACGTGGTAGATAATCATGTTATTTTCTCTACCTTAGTGAACATGCCAATTCGATTAAAATAAAAAAGTTACACGTAACATGTTGATTAAGAAAGAAAGTATAATTTTTTCTCTTTTAATTAGCATGATGTTATTTTTATAAAGTGAAAATATTAAAATAGAACTAAAATACAATATTAAATATTATTTTATTAAAAATAAATAAGATATCAAAATAGAAATACGGACAAAGATGAGATAGCAGATAGGTAGCTTTTCTAAAAATTAAGCAGCGCCGCCCCTATCTGTCAAAACAAATATGAAAAGGGGCATTTTTGGAAGCAAAAAATTATGCAAAACCTGATTATAAAATTGAACGAGAGGTTCACTCGTAACACTCTATCGCCTCACTATTATTCTTAGCTGCTATCTTCTGCTTGGGCTCCCAGATTTCTGCTTTCAGACCTCTCCGTTTTCCAAAGGTTCGATTTTCGTATCTAATTCATTCAATTCAATTTCAGCTTCTTTCTATCTTTTAATTTGTTTCTTATTTTTCCTGATTTTTATTCGCTGTACTTTTTATGTTTTTGAAGATCTTATTTCATTATAATTTCTTTCTGTTGATTTTTGTTTATTTTCCGATGAGATTGTTTTTTCTTTCTCTTCTGCTATACTATTCTTAGATTTATTGTATGATAATAAGTCGGAGATACGATTCAATTTTGTTTGCGAGAAATCGTTGTTTGTAAAGATCGTTGTACTGATAGTCTGATACTCTTTAGTTTTAGATTTTTTTAATATCGATAAATTATGATTCTCATATGAAGTAAAATATAATACTACTGCTGATATTAATGGCTGGATTTGTTCTCTTTGTTTAAGTGTGTCGATCTGTGCTGAATTCTTTTTTTTTAATTTGGAGACTCTGAATTTAATTCATTTTTTGGCAGGTTCGTTTTGAGAAATTTTGCTATAATTGTTTCTATTTTAAAGTAAAATCACTGTATTTTCAGCTGTTCATCCAGTAAAAGTTATTAGTTATATATTTTTTAAATTTGAATAAATTATAATTCTCATATAAAGTAAAATAACATAATCATAGTTGCTGGATTTGCTCTTTTTATTTAAGTGAGTCAATCTGTGATGATATTTTTTTGTTTATTTTAAAATCGGGACAGTAAAATTAATTCATTTTTTTGTAAGTTCGTTTTGAGAAATTTTGCTATAATCCTTTCCTATTTAAAAGCAAAATCATTGTATTTTCAATTGTTAAGTCAATAAAAGCTATTAGTAAATAAACTGCAGAGAAGTAAGGGGGAAAATATGCTACTTAATTTTGCTTTTAAATCAGGAAGTAGGAACATTATGTTAGGTTTTAGAATTGGTGTTACTGTTCTATTATGTTGTTGAGTTTTAATCATAAAACTAGGTTAAATCTTGTAAAATGTTTAAAATGTTCCATTTTTTTAATTTGCTCTGGGTTTAATTGTTTTATGGCTGCCTCTTTTGCCGATTGCTTAACTGTATATGTTGGTGCAGCTTGAAGCTAATACTGCAGAATGGGTAAGGAAAAGACCCACATTAGCATTGTCGTAATTGGTCATGTTGACTCTGGAAAGTCAACCACCACTGGTCACTTGATCTACAAGCTTGGAGGTATTGACAAGCGTGTCATTGAAAGGTTTGAGAAGGAAGCAGCTGAGATGAACAAGAGATCATTCAAGTATGCTTGGGTGCTCGACAAGTTGAAGGCTGAACGTGAGCGTGGTATTACCATTGATATTGCATTGTGGAAGTTTGAGACCACCAAATACTACTGCACTGTCATTGACGCCCCTGGACATCGTGACTTTATCAAGAACATGATTACCGGTACCTCCCAAGCTGATTGTGCTGTCCTTATCATTGACTCTACCACTGGAGGTTTCGAGGCTGGTATTTCCAAGGATGGACAGACCCGTGAACATGCTCTGCTTGCTTTCACTCTTGGGGTGAAGCAAATGATTTGCTGCTGCAACAAGGTAGTTATTGCATTTATGATTTTATCTTTAGTAGTTTGTAATTTGTTGCCTAGTAATTAGTAATTGTTCTTACGAATTACGCCTTTTTATTTCGTTGACAGATGGATGCCACAACCCCCAAATACTCAAAGGCTAGGTATGATGAAATTGTGAAGGAAGTATCTTCCTACTTGAAGAAGGTCGGTTACAACCCTGAGAAGATTCCTTTCGTCCCCATCTCCGGTTTTGAGGGTGACAACATGATTGAGAGGTCCACCAATCTTGATTGGTACAAGGGTCCAACACTTTTGGAGGCTCTTGACCAGATCAACGAGCCCAAGAGACCCTCTGACAAGCCCCTCCGCCTTCCACTTCAGGATGTCTACAAGATTGGAGGTATTGGAACTGTCCCTGTGGGTCGTGTTGAAACTGGTATTCTCAAGCCTGGTATGGTTGTTACCTTTGGTCCTTCTGGATTGACCACCGAAGTTAAGTCTGTTGAGATGCACCATGAGTCCCTTGCTGAGGCTCTTCCGGGTGATAATGTTGGCTTCAATGTTAAGAATGTTGCCGTCAAGGATCTCAAACGAGGATTTGTTGCTTCAAATTCCAAGGAAGATCCTGCCAAGGAGGCAGCCAATTTCACTTCCCAAGTCATCATCATGAACCACCCAGGGCAGATAGGAAATGGGTATGCGCCTGTCCTTGATTGCCACACCTCCCACATTGCCGTGAAGTTTGCAGAGCTCTTGACCAAGATTGATAGGCGTTCCGGTAAGGAGCTTGAGAAGGAACCCAAGTTCTTGAAGAATGGCGATGCTGGATTTGTTAAGATGGTTCCCACCAAGCCCATGGTTGTTGAAACCTTCTCCCAGTATCCCCCACTCGGTCGCTTTGCTGTTAGGGACATGAGGCAGACCGTTGCTGTTGGTGTCATCAAGAGTGTGGAGAAGAAGGAACCAAGTGGTGCCAAGGTGACCAAGTCTGCTGCCAAGAAGGGCGGCAAGTGAACCGTGCGGGTTTTAGTTGATCCTACCAAACTATATCATGGTTATTACAATAAGACATTGCTTCTCAGTAGTAGGTTGCCTATTATTGGACGATTAGTTACTTGTTTTGATGGTTATTGTCCCAAGTCATCACCGTCTTCTCGAGGATATTGTTCACAGAACTGGGTTCTTGATAGACGGTGGTGAGGCTCCATTGTGTGTTTTGGCTTTTTCTTGAAAGTAATTATAAACTTTTGAACGTGAATTCTGTGTTTCCATTATTTTATTACAACTTGCTCAGGAGTTTTAGCTCTAGTCCTGTGCTTTTCTGCTTGAAATGTGTTCTATTAATATTGGGCAAGTTTGGGATACAACAGGTCTACTATGCGGTTAAAAAACGATAAATTTTAAAATTTGTAAAATATTTACTCAAACCTTAAAATGTTAAATTTTTTGATAACATTTTAAAGTTGTTTTTTTTCTTTAATTTTTGACAAATTTCAAAATTTATTTGTCTTGGAACTTAAAATTTTATTAAAAAACACCAAATTTTAAAATTTGTTTTTTTTTAATTTTAATATTTATAAAAATCATGAAAAAAATTAACTTAAAATATTATAAAAAGTTTAACATTTTAAAATTTTAGGTGATTTTTTTAAAATTTGTCATTTTTTAATCATACCAGACTTCCCCATCAGTATTGCATTTCCCTATGTGTCAAAAATAGATATCATTTGAAAAATAAATCTTCTACGGTTAACATCTGGCACTCATATTACCAGTCTCGAATATATTATGTATAAACCGACAAATACTGGAACCAACAACCTCCCAATTTTTAATTTTTTTATTTTTTGGAGAGAAAAAAAACAACGTGCATTTCATCATAATGGGAGCTTTAAAAGGACTCATCTCAAAATTCACTTTCTCGATCTCATGCTCGAAAACCGGAGCCGTCAATCTAAGCAACTCTGAAGCTCAAATGGTGAAATTGACCTCTAATCGGGTACTCCATCGAATTAAGCCCATCGCTGGTGAAGAGATTCCGAAAGAAATCAACGGCCATTAATTTGAATTCATTCTGGTCCAGACACCAATCCCCATTTGGACATTTCAAGGATGATACGGCACTGGTATGGCGCCTACTCATAATACATGCGTGAAAATATTTCGTGTTCCGGTCATCTTGCAACACCCATTTCATTCTTGTCTTTTGAAACCAAAGCACATTTTTCAGGTCAACCACAAGTTGCCGACGTAACGAGCTTATACATTCCGACGCTATTTGCTCCAATTTCCGATCAATACCACAGATACGAGCTAATAGCCTCTCTTTTTTCCTACGATCATATGACCAAAAGTACTTTTATTCCACTCCATATTAAAAAAAATACTTTTATTCCACTCCACAATTCTTGCTTTAAATTCGGCAATATCCGTAATAACGTTCTTGCTAGCATCCCAAACGGAGTTCAGAACTTTTAAATTTTGTACGTTTCTAGTCATGTAGCAAGAAATCAAAACGGTCAATTATTATCATCATTCAAATTTAATTGTACTGAGCGATTCAGAATTTAACTCTTTTAGATGTGTAACAAAATTATCTGAATAGAAAATCTAATGTTTCATTAAAGAATAACTGATCAAGTCACTGGAATAACAAATCCCTACTACAAGTGAAATTACACCCTTAAAAACCTACATCAATAAGCCTTGTATTAAAGATAAAACCATTAAATTTTCTACTCAACCTAGACTCAATTCTCAATCCATCTCGCTTTTCTTCCGGACTGAGGATGGAACTAAAATCCCCTCCCAAAAGTCACGCTACCTCATTACCCAGATTAAGTTATTCAAGTTGTCCCACAAATATTTCTGAATACAAACATGCGGACTAGCATAAAAATGTTACATTCTCATGTCATGTCATGTCATCGCTACATATTTACATATGTCACAAGATTATCTTACATTATCGTCATGCCATTATATAACAAAATTTAGCGTCCACATCATTACATCGTTAACTATAGTATACTTAAAAGGAAAATATTTTTAATACACAAGCAGGGCGGTTTTGAGATTTTGGAGGCCTGGAAAATTAGACCCTAACAATAAGTTTTGAAAAAAAAAATTTAAGAGTAGACCCTAATAATAAATATTTAAAAATGAATTTTAAGAGTAGGCCCTAAACAAATATTGAAAATTTTAATTTTAAAAGTATGAACTCTAATAACAAATGTTGGGAAAAATGAGCCTCTAATAACAAGCATTGAAAAAATTATACCCAAAATAACAAGTATTGAAAAAATTAGAGCCTAACAAATATTGAAAAAAATTGAATTTTAAGAGTAGGTTCATAAGAACAAATATTAGGAAAAATTGGGCATCAAATAACATGTATAAAAAATTGGTCCATTAATAACAAATATTAAAAAAAAATTAAGAGTAGCTCATAATAACAAAATATTGGAAAATTTGAGCATCTAGTAACAATTATTGAAAAAATTGACCCCAAATAACAAGTATTAAAAAAAAATTTGAAGAGTATATCCCTAATAACAAATATCAAGAAAAATTGGGCCTCAAATAACGAATATTGAAAAAAATTAGACCCATAATAACAAATATTGAAAAAAAGAATTCTAAGAGTAGACCCATAATAACAAATATTGAGAAAATTAGGCCTTTAATAACAAGTATTAAAAAAAATTTGGGCCCAAAAAACAAGTAGTGAAAAAAATTGGACCCAAAAATTTAAACTATAACTATTTAAGTAGTAAAAATTGGGGAAAAAAAGGCATCTATCTAATATTATAACCAAATTATTATATAGTTTACTTGTTATTTATGGCTCAAAGTGAAGTCCTATATCTATTATTATAATCAAATTTTGGGGTCTTTTTTATTATGTTGGGATGATCAATCGAGGATGAAAGGACAAGATGGGGTGAATTGGCAAATAAAAAATTGAAGAGAAGCCAAGCAAAAAGATAAAAATGATGGACAGGAGATTTATAGTGATTCAAGATTCTAACAAGCTCTACATCTACTACCTTAGCTTCCCTCTAAGGATTTCAACACAATTCACTAAGAATTCTTTCCCTTTTCTAGGCTAAGAAGGCAACCGTTACAATCGCTCAAAGCTTTCTATCCAAAGCTTGATCAAAGTTCAGTCTTTTACAAGAAGTGGATATCAAACTAAAAATATCTCCCAAAGGTGATATGTTTGCCCAAATACAAATTCACAAACCCCAAACTTGAAACAAAGGATTACAATTTAGAATGCACAAGTTGGGTACAAGATATGACTCTAAAAGCTCAAAGGGTTGGATTTTTGCTTGAATGCTTGATAGTTGTTCAACAGATGTTCAATAGTTGTTATTGCAGCTTTAGAGACTTGATTTTATACTCTCTCATTGATTTCTAACCGTTTGGGTGGTTGAGGTCATCAATAGAGCCGCTGGAGACCATTTTTCACGCAATAAATGTTGTTTGATGACCAACCGTATCGGTACACGAAGAGTCGTATCGGTACCTGTCAAAAGAACAAAGAGTTATTGTGTAAAGGCGTATCGATACACTTTAGAGCGTATCGAAACAAATATAGTGTAAATGTATGGGCGTATTAATACGGTATAGTTGTATCGGTACGGTTTTAGAACACAAACCCAGATGAAGCTTGTATCATACGGGGACGACCGTATCTGTACTTTTTTACGATTAAAATTCCAATAGTGAAAAATCGTATCAAAACGCTAAGAAGCGTATCGATGCACCTGGGCGTAATTGGTTACTTTGAGTATGAAACACTTAGAAAATTTTTGGGGTTTTAAGTTTTTAACTTAGAAATAATTTTAGGTTCAAATCCTTATCATTTTTGTGAGACTTTGAGTACTTAAAAATTTATTTACATTTACAATTTGGTCCTTAAACAATTTGTTATATCAAAATCAATTATAGGTTTTACAATCTTCCCGTTTTTGATATAACAAAACCAAAATAAATTTTTAAATAGTTTTGAAAAATACTCCCCCTTACTTTAGGATAGTTTTGAAAAACTTAAAAAAAATAAGTGCTCTTTACTTATCCCATTTTTATTAGATAAAAATCAATAAGATATAAAAAGAGCAAGATATAGACATTAAAAGTTCTCCAAACATTAAAGGAATCAACATAAATATCATTAAAATTCAAAGCAGAATTCAAAACAACACAATCAAATCCAACTTAATTCCTAAAAAACATAAACGAAAAACAAATAAACCAAAGCATAGGAGTTCATAAACATAAAGGCATAGGTGCATAAAACTAATCCTAATATGATATGATATGGTATGCAAGATGCCTAAGGTTCATCTTCATCGCATTCATCTTCATGATTGGCATGGGTTTTAAAAGATTAACGCCACTCACCATGAAAAGCGGCAAGAGAGATATCTATCAAATTTTGACGCTTTTCAATGGATGTCACTCTTTTCTCCAAGGATGTGAAACGAGTGTCAATCACAACAAACTCGGAGGTTATGGTGGTATCCAAAGATGCAATATTGGTGCCCAAAGATGTAAATTGCTCGTTGAGATAGGCCATGAAAGCATCAAGAGAAGGTTGAGCTACCGGAGCTTGAGGACCGAACCGCTTGAGAAGCTGCCACCGGATCGGATTGAACGCCTTGAGGTAGATCGGCAAGTTGAACACATTCTCCATTAAAGTATGTGAACTTGGCTCGGTGGAGAGAATGCTCATCGATTATTTCGGTGAGAGGTTCGGCAACGTCATAAGAGCAATCAATTCCAATCTTGTGAAAAAGATAGCTCAAACAGTGCCATATGTGAAGGAAGAGACAAGAGTTGTACGACGAGTTTTCACAAGAAAATGATCTCTGCAAACATAATTTGAGCAAGGTTTGGACGCTTACCTTCATAGAAGCAATGAATCCAAAAATTGTCAACTTGTCGGATTGCTGAGAATTTTCCACCGGGTGAGAGAAACCACCAAGTGATCATAAGGTGAAGGATGCGATCTTGAGCTTCAAGCACGGTCACAGAGCCACCAAGAACATGTCCCAAGGAATCCTCATTATCAATTCCCACATCCTCAAAACCCCAAAAATTGCTAAAACCAAAAAATAAATTCGAAACTTTTTACCCATAAGATAAAATTCGATAGCAACAACTTCGGATCTATCTTCATTATAAATACACTGGACATTTGAGTAAAAAATCAAAACAAGGTTTCGGTAAAAAATCCCGGGTAAAGCTAAAAATTACATAAACTTCCATTGTTGCATCAACTCAAGATATTTAAATTGAAATCTTTCGAAAGACACGAAAGGGATTGAAGCAGTACACTCACGACGGATTTTAAAAGCTTGATAATGCTTAAAATGATCCATAGCATTTGGATATCTTGTATCATTAAAACAATTTTGGAAAATATGGGTGAGGTTGGGTCTATTGACCTCGGGATTTTGATTAGGAGGATTGGAACTAGATGTCATATCTTTTTTAGTACTCATGGCAATAATCTGAAATCAAAATCAAACCAAAAACAATGTATGCATAAATCAACACATTCTATCCAACAAGCAATCCAATGATCAAGGAATTTTTAAAAATTTATATAATATAGTTTAAAAACATATTCAAGTATAAAAAGGATTTTTGGTAAAATAAATTTTGAAAAATAGTGTTGAAAAATATACGGTATAATTTTATAATTAAACCAAAAAGTTTCAGATTTGAATTTTTTTACAAAATCTCTGAAAAACATGTTATATATATACTAAATATATAAATTTGAAACAAAAACAATATATATATATATATATATATATATATAAGAACGAAATTAAAAGAATAAAGAAAAAAGGTTTATACCTTGAATAAAGGATTATGAATGAATGAGGAGATAATGATGCACCAAACTTGATGATTTTTGTAGGGTTTGATGTGAAACTCAAAAGCCCTCAAAAGATTTGTAGAGATGTGTGAAAAACAAAGGGATTTGAGAGGTTTTTATAGGTGAAAACCGTATCTAGGGTTTGAGAGAAAAGTGGTGTTTGATTTAAATTGAAAAACCCTCTTTTAATGCCCATTTAACTCTCCAAAGGCTACGCGTATCGATACACCACCTGTGCGTATCGAAACACTGTACCGAAATGGTTGTTAGCTATTTCGATACGTGACCTCGTATCAGTACATGTCAGACTATACTGAAACGATCTCAAGATACTCGTACTGATACATGTTACCCCGTACCGGTACCCTTGAGCCAAAAATGTCATTTTGACTACAAGGTGCTCAAAAATTTCAATTTTACTTGAATCGAAATACATGCAAATGATATATAAACATCATGTATGATCTAAAATAGATGCATACTCCCCATAGAAACAAGCATAGATGTATATAGGAGCAAAAACACATAAGCAATGAGATCAACCAAATTCAAGTAAAAATTTTATACACTAAAAGGCTCTAAGGTTCAAGAAAGGCTAGTTAAACCTAACTCTCTCTAAGAGACCAAAAACGCTCTTTGTCTAAAGGTTTGGTAAAGATATCCGCTAATTGGTTCAAGGTGTCTACATATTCTTGTCGTCACCCCTTTTTGGGAGTTTCGACATTATTTGGAAAACTTAAGAAAACACAGAGTTGCAACCAATCTTTTTTGAAAAAAAGTATGATTGGATCACTTTTAAAATAAAGTTTATTTTAATAAAACATTTTATTTATCAAAATAACATTTTTGGTCCACAAAAACAAGAGAAAACAGGTTCGGAGGTCGGTTACATGTGGGAAAGGGTTAGCACCCCCACAATACCCAAAAATTGGTACCTAATTGATTTCAAAATGCATTTTGAAAATTGAATTTTGCAAGTTCACAAGAGTTTCAACTTATTCGTCCGTTTAAAGAATATAAATCTATTTTGACGATCTTATCGCCTGGAAAATGAACTCAAATCACCGCTAACACTCATGACGCTAACCTATCATTTCTATTTGGTAAAACACCCCATTAATTACTTTTCACTTTTAAAACAACAACAATTTAGTGTGTTAAATATTTTTAATTAGTGATTAAACCCTAAGAATGTCTATATTCATTTTAACAATTAAAGTTATAATACAATTAAGTGTATTTTATTAAAGTTATGAAGGAAATTTTACTGCACACGTGTCTCTATACTAAGTTTTAAAAAAACCTATTCCTAAGGTTTTAAACACACACACATATTTACATAAAGAAAACAAAGAAGTAAATAAATTGATTTAATTAAATAACTTAAAGAACTAAATTTTAAATAAAGAAAAGGATAATTATTTTTTTTTAAAAAAGTTAATTTTGGTTTGGGATCAAATTAAAAGGAATTTGAAATATGAAGGCTGATTTGAAAGCAATTGAAAGTCTGGCGCTCAATTTGAGAGAAAAAGGGACTAAATTAGAAGAATTGAAAAACAGGGTGCCACGATACAAGGTTCGAAGAAGAAGGGCGCGGGTCATAGAACGAATATGGGTCGGGTCCCGGGTTGGTTTATATAACCAAAATTATAAACAAAAATCTTTTATTTCTTTTCTCCTCTAACAGATCAAAACTGGATCCCTTTTTAATTCTCTGAAACGTTCTCCGTGTTCTTTATTTCATGAAGAACACGATGAACATCCGTCGTGCCGGCCGCCTTCTACCGACTTCAGCCACCGTTACCGACGGTGAAATTTCCAAAAACCACCTATTTTTTCCAGAATCCGACGAGTTCCCTAGCATATTTTCCCACCGAAGTTACATCGAAACTCTGAAAACACGGCGGTGCCTTGCAAAACAAAGGCAAAAAAACTTCTCCCTTTCTTTATTTTAAAAATGAAAACATAAAGAAGAAAATTACCATAAAGACGAGCTTTATTTCTTTGATGAAAACTTGACAACTGTTTGCTTGCTTACAACTTTTGGAATCCTAATGCTATTGTTTACTTTGAGAATTGTATGTGTATTCTGTGTCGATTGTGTAAATCGTATTAATCTGGTTTCATTACATAGAATTACAAATGGGGTTTATATAGCTACTGAAATACTTGGATTACAAGAACAAACCCCTAATTTTCTCCCTTGGATTATCTCCAATCTGATTTGGATTGCTTGATCTTTGCTAGAGGCTTAAATTTAGGGATATGATCCTTTGACCTTCTTTCGATCTTGGTTCTGAATTCAAGCTGGTTGCCTTTTGCTCTATATCCTTATCCAATTGTAGCTTGATTCTTTCTAGGGCTTCAAATTAGGGATTTATCTTCTTGTTGACTGTGCTCTAATTATAGGATTTGACCTCTTGTTTCTCTCTTTTTGCATGTTTATGATGATCAGAGACGGTGACAACTACATCGGTGGGAATAATCGAGACGAGAGTGACGCCGGAGAAGATGAACCGTTCGATGGAAGTTGGAAAGCTAGGAGCGTGGCTGCCACGCGCAAGTGGTGATCCGCGTGCTTTGTTGCTAATCAATCTGGGTCGTTAGATCATGATTTGATCTAATGGTCATGAGGGATGTGACGTTATATCATCTCCAGCTGGCGTGATCTGTGCCGTTAGATTAATCCTTGATCCAACGACTGTCCTTCAGCTGCGCATAATCAGAAAGAAAACATTAAGGTTCTGTTTTTTCCATTAGAAACGGGTCGAACAAGCCCTTATTATGTATATATTTTAAACAAACAAGTTTTAATGTAATGGGCTTTGTTTAATGGACTTTTATTATTTTTTATGGATCTTTTAATATAAATACAAATGGGTTGTGTACGTTTATATTTTGGGTTTTATACTAACTATTATATTAACTATTAACTAAAACACTAACAAAAATGTATATAACTATGATAATACTAACTACCACATCAAAATTATATAATACTAACACATAACAATAATACTAATAACAATGTATCACTAATGTATAACAACAATATAACACGAGTCATTTTGGTGAAACGGGAATAGAGAAAAGAACAAATGACACTGATTTTCACCAATTACCAAACCAGTCACAACTCAATGCCTGAATAGACTGGCGAGTTTCACTCTCCTCATGCTCGAATGGATAAGCAAGTTCTATTCTTCTCAAGCCTGAATAGATAGGCTAGTTCAAAAGGTTTCCATCCTCTTGATGCTCGGATGGATAAGCTGGTTCTATTCTCCTTACGCTCGAATAGATAAGCGGGTTCTATCCTCCTCACTCGGATAGATAAGTAAACTGAAAAAAATGGTTCCATCCTCCTCATGCTTGGATGGATAAGCAGGTTATATTCTCCTTATGCTCGAATAGATAAACAGGTTTTATCCTCCTCATGATCGGATAGATAAGCAGACTGAAAAAATTGTTACATCCTCCTCATGCTTGGATGGATAAGCAGGTTTTATTCTCCTCATGCTCGAATAGATAAGTGGGTTTTATCCTCCTCATGCTCGGACGGATAGGCGTATTCTGAAAAAGGTTCCATCCTCCTTATGCTCGGATGGATAAGCAATGCTCCAAACCTGTCAAAAATGAATGGATGCTATGTTGACGTGCATGCCCCTAAGGATGCCTATAAAATGAATGCATGTTGCTTTTCTTTTTCTTTTTCAATTCTCTTTTAAGTAGCGGACACAGAAGAAACTGTGAATCTCCGGGGACTTTGGACTGTATCATATCAAACATTTTCTCAACTTTAGCGATTGGCGTCTATTCTGGCCCATCTCATCAAAAGGGAAATCAATAAGACTTTGCACAATGTTATTAGGATTATGTCGAGCAAAATGGTTTGCAGCAACCCATTCTCCAATCCTAGATGATTCTACTGATTTCTTGTTTATCATTCCACTGACCGTTCCTCTGCAAGAAATATTCACCATTATTATTCTTTGCACTCTTAAGAAGTTTCTGATCTTTTGCACATTTGTTCGCTCAATCCAGTTATCTTGTACTCCTGGTTGAAAGGACTGACTTTATCCTCGTATTCTTCAACACTCTTCTAGCCTTCGTCAAACTATAATATTCAGCGATAAGCCTTCTTGAATGAAGATCATGTTGTTCTCCCAATCTCTATAAATTTGTTCCCATTGTCATAGAAGAGAGATTATGCTATCATCAATATTCAGTGACAGGCTTTCTTGAATGTCTTTGGAATTTGAATGGCAACCCTTGTATCTTTGTATCCTCCAATGTCTGTAAAATTGTTCTCATTGTTGCAGAAACAGACTATCTTGTGTAAACATCTATGTTTTGCAACATGCTGCCTTAAGGTAATGTCAAAAAACCTTTAACGCTTCTTGAGGAATCTCTGATTCTTATCGCCACAGAGGTCTTTGAATTGCTTGTATGGAAATCTTTGCAGCAAAACCTATTTCTACCTTGAACGTCTTCATGTGTTTACTACTTCTTATGCTCCAAGTTCAAAACTTGACCATGTGATGTCTCATAATTCTAGCACTCATTTAAACAAATTTTAGAGTAATGCTCAGAAATCTTTTGCTTATTTGAAATGATGTCAAACTTATTAATTCCTATTTCAATGAAAGATGTTTATGTGAAAAATGAAGATGGTCTAAGAAAAGAAAGGAAGGCTAAGAAACAAAGTTTTATCAATATTGTGGCATATAGAAAAGAAGTTACAAATATTCAAATATCAATGACCAAAACCCATCCTGTCAAAACGCCGTGAGATATCTTGAATGTTACCCATGCTGAGCAGACTTCGGCAATGGTGACGATGCGAGAAAGTATATAACTCATATGTGTTAAGTTCCCAAGAGAATTATCCTGGTTATCAAATACTTGAGCCGCCCTTTGTGGGTTTTCAACTCAAGTCCTCATTTGGTTTCAAAACGCCCTTTACGGATTTTCATTTTGAACCCTTTTTTCTTTTTTTTCTTTTCTTCTTTTCTTTTTTTTCTTTCTTCTTCTTTAGACATAATACTTTTTGACTGAATCTGAGTTTATCGGGCTCTGAAGTTTATCTTCATCCATTCTATCCAAAATTAATGCCCCACCTCAGAAAGCCTTTGTTACAACGTAAGGTCCCTCCCAATTTGGTGCCCATTTTCCTCGGGTGAACTTTCTTCTCATGTACCCTTATCATCATTCTTTGGTACATCTGCCCATGACACAATGCTTTCAACCTTTTCTCTTTAGTTAGATTGAACTGATCACATCTCGCCTGAACCCATTCTGCTTCTTCCAACTTTGCCTCCATTAAGACACGGAGTGATGGTATCTCAACTTCAATAGGTAGTACAGCTTCCACTCCATGCACCAATGAAAAGGGTGTTGCCCCAGTAGAAGTTCGTACTGCAATTCGATAGGCATATAAGGCAAATGGAAGCTTCGCATGCCAGTCCTTATAAGTATCAACCGTTTTTGCAACTATATTCTTAACGTTCTTATTTGCAGCCTCTACTTCCCCGTTCATTTTTGGACGATATACCACTGAATTATGATGCTTGACGTTAATTGCTTGTAGACTCCAGTTATCATCTTGTTATTTAGATTAGAGGCATTATCAGTAATGATACTTTCAGGTAAGCCATACCGACAAATAATTTCATTTTTTAAGAATTTGCAAACCGTAGACCCGGTGACGTTTGCTTACGAGGTTGCTTCCACCCACTTCGTAAAGTAGTCAATAGCTTCCAAAATAAAACGATGCCCATTTGACGCCTTCGGGTAAATCTGTCTGATAACATCAATGCCCCACATGGAAATGGCCAAGGAGCTGACATAACATGAAGTGATTGTGGAGGTGTATGAACCTTGTCAGCATAAATTTGGCATTTGTGGCATTTGCGAGAGTAATTGATACAATCTCCTTCCATTGTTGACCAATAATATCTAAAGCGCATGATCCTTCTGGCTATGGTGAAGCCGCTAAGGTGGGTTCCACAAACTCCTTCGTGAACCACTTCTAAAATCAACCGAGCTTATTTTGCATCTACACATCTTAGAAGTATCTGATCTCAAATTCTCTTATACAAGATCTCCCCATTAAGAACATACCATGATGCCATTTTCCTAACCACTTTCTTCTTATTTTCAGTAGCCTGTGGTGGATATTCCCTAAATTTTAGGTACTGTAGAATGTCATAGTACCAAGGTAAGCCGTCTGTTTCTTCCATGTCATAGTAGTGAGCAGGGGAATCTAGCATTTGCAACTTGATATGCATCATCTCGGAACCTTCACTTGCTTTAAACATGGCAGCTAAAGTGGCTAATGTGTCAACCATCTGTTTGTCTTCTCTGGGGAGTTACTTAAAGGTAATCTCATCGAATTTTTTGGTTAATTCGAGGACCAACTTGTGATATTCTATCAACTTTGCATCTTTTGTTTCCCATTCACAATGTATTTGATAGATAACCAATGTCGAGTCTCCAAAAACCTTCAAGGTACGGATTTTCCTCTTAATGGACTCTCTTAGACCCAATATGCAAGCCTCATATTATGCCAGATTATTGGTGCATAAGAAATTTAAACGACTTGTGAAAGGGTAGCAATCTCCTTCCGGAGAAACCAAAACTGCCCCAATGCCACGTCCTAAAGCATTTACTACACCATCGAAGTTCAAGACCCATGATTCCGCGGGGACTTCACTATCTTCTGAAATACACATCAGGACTTCACTAAGCCAAGTTTCTAGATTTCCAGATTCAAAGGATATTAAGACCGTACCGATACATCTAAGCTCGTATCGATACGCGTTAACTATGTTGACCCCGTACCAATACGCTCTAGACCGTATTGATACAATTTTCCATTCCAGATTCCAGAGAGTAATTCCCGTATCGATATGCCTATACCGTATCAATACGCCCTATTTTATTAAGCCAAGTTAAACCTAACCGTACCGATACGCCATCACCCGTACCGATACGACCTGACCTATAATGATAGAATTTGCAACTGAAGGTTACACGATCACAGCTTCGAACTATCTCAAGGTCCTAAAATGCATGAGACACACACACATGTTAGGCTTATATAGCCTAGTGAGGTAGTCATAAGGGCATGAACAATAACATTTAACATATATGACATGTTATGAACATGGATGGCATATTAACATACTTAGCTATCATATTCGCATGCTTTTAGTCACATTGTCTCATGCTTATATCAATCATCTTATTATCATATAAACTTAGCATAAATTAAGCACATATTTCATTCCCTTTGATAATGAAACAAATGGATATGCGGATCCCCTTTACACCAACACATATAACGAAAAGTAGGTCGTAGCCTTGAGCCGTAGCTCCGGATAAATCCTTTACACAATCTATCCTTATTTCCCCCACATATAGGTTGTAGCCCCAGACCGTAGTCCAATCCCTTACTTATACGAGCTCAAATAACCCTATGGCATGCCAATTGTATCCAAAACTCACAAGTGTCCAAGGTTACATTTATTTCGTTATATTGCTTACCTTTATGCCTGTAGGCCATAACGTATCAGAATTGAGCCTTAGCTCCATAACATATCATATTCATATCAAAATACACATGTAGCATATTTCATATATCATAAGTCATATATCATATTTCCCATAATTCATAGAAGCTTATAACATATCGAATGACATTGGGAACTTACCATTGGCATCCACACATGCTTGCTCTACTTGAGCCCTTAAACATAATTGCAATCATAACACAAAACAAATGCAACGGGATGGCTCCATGTCAATCCCTTGACACGACTACACTCACCATGATTACGATGCTCACAATTCTGAAGTGCATAGCTTCCTTGGGAGATGGCAAATGATCCTTCTTCACTTCTTGAGCTAGCACAATTTAAGGATTGGATTAGAAATCAATTAAAGAGTTCGGAATCATATTTTAAGCTTACCAAGGCTTAAGGATAACATCGAGTTAATGAATTTACTTCCCTAATTCATGGGTTCCTCTTTAGATATAGGAAACCAAATTCTAAAATTAAACTCTAAAGATCAAGGAATTGATAAATTGGCATATGGATCTTACTCACCGAACCGAGAGCTTTCAAACGAAGTATCAAGATCGAACAAATGAGGAATGATGAAACGAGGTTCTTTCTTGTCTAGAGGTTGAAGATGAGGATGGTGGTGCTTGTTTAAGAAAGACGAAGTTGTTGTTGAATTATCTTTTGGGAGTTTAAGGAGTGAATGATGGTAGCTTCCTACTCATTTTTCCTATTTTAAGACTTACCTCAAGACCCTAATCACGGGCCACCTAATCTTAAGCCAATGGGAACATTACCCTTTGATGAGGGTTTGCTCATCCCAACCTAATACATGGACCCAAGGGTCTAAGGCTGATGGCTTTTCAGCATGTGAGTGGCCTAACCACGTGATATAGCAGTTGAAGTAGCGAGTCACTACTTACAACTTTTATCCTTTTTAAATATGTTACAGGTTTTATTAAAAATAGATGACCCGTATCGATACGCCTACGCTAAATCAAGTAGGTTAGTTATTGGTAGTTAGGCTATATTGATACTAGTTTGACTATATCGATACGCTTGGCTTAGAAACTGCATCTGGGCTTTGCGTAACATACCAGAAAGTTTGACTACTCACATAGGATCAAAATGTGACTTCATTACAACAAGAGGGGTACAATGGTCATTCATTACAACATTTTACTCATCAGATTCAAAATTTCCGATCACCGAAACCTATTTCTGACTAGACAAGTTTTTGGGATGTGACAACTCTCCCCCTTAAGAAAATTCATCCTCAAATTTTCATATTAGGCAAAAATATGAGGATACTACTTCTGCATGGTCTCTTTAGGCTCCCACGTTGCTTCTTCAATAGAATGACTCTTCCACAGGACTTTTACTAAATGCACAGATTTGTTACGGAGTCTCTTGACTTCTCGTTTGAATATTTGTACAGGTTCTTTCTCGTACATCAAATTTGATTAGATTTCCACGGATTCTGGTTCGATCACATGAGAAGGATCAGATCGGTACTTGTGTAGCATAGACACATAGAAGATGTTATGAATCTGACTTAACTCCTTGGGTAGAGCTAATCAGTAAGCTACAGGTCCAACTCTTTCAATTACCTCAAATGGGCCAATAAAACGGGGACTTAGCTTTCCACGGAGATACTTTGAGGATGGCATTTTTACCAACCTCGTACTGAATGTCTCTTCTTTTCAAATCAGCATATGACTTGTGTCGGTCGAAGACAGCCTTAAACCGAACACGGATAATGGTTGTCATTTCTTCAGTTTCCCGAAGTAAGTCAGGACTTAGCATCTTGCCCTCACCGAGTTTAGTCCAACAAAGAGGAGTTCTACATCTTCTTTCATACTAAGCTTTGTATGAAGCCATTTGGATTGAAGCCTGGTAGTTATTATTGTATACAAATTCGACCAAGGGTAGGGATTTCTCCCACGTATTCCTAAAGTCGATAACATAGGCTCGGAGCATATCTTACGGAATCTACAAGGAAGAATCGAGATTGACATAAACATCTAAGATACACAATTCAAAGGAGGATTTAGAGTTACCTGAATAACTCTCTCGGATTGGCCATCAGTTGAGGATGGAAAGTAGTGCTAAGGTGCACTCGAGTTTTCAAGGCCTCATGTAAGGTCATCTAAAACCGAGATGTGAATCGTGGATCACGATCAGAAATAATGGATATGGGAACTCCATGCAAACGAATAACCTCACGGATGTATCGATATGGGGGACCCGTATCGATACGCCTATGACCGTATCGATACGATCATGCTAAATCAAGTAAGTTAGTTATTGGCAGTTAGGCCGTATCGATACACCTAGCTTAGAAACTGTATTTGGGCTTTGCGTAACATACCAGGAAGTTCGATTACTCACATAGGATCAAAATGTGACTTCATTACAACAAGGGGGTACAATGGTTGTTCATTACAACATTTTACTCATAGATTCAAAATTTTCGATCACTGAACCTATTTCTGACTAGGCCGATTTTCGGGATATGACAGGCACTTCCCTTTATTGCTTTTTGGCTTACACATTGGATATCAAACTCTGGTAGTAGCATCTGCCAACGTGCTAATCTTCCCAACAAGGCTGGAGCTTCCATTATGACTTTAAAAGATCCAATTTCGAGATTAGACATGTAGTGTGATATAACATATATTGACTAAGCCTTTTAGCTGCCCATACCAAAACACAACATAGTTTTTCAATTGAAGAATATCTAGTTTCGCAATTAGTGAACTTATTTCTCAGGTAATATATTGTCTTTTCTTTTACTTTCTTCCAGTATCATCATGTTGGCCCAGCACACAACCCATAGAGTTTTCATATACTATCAAGTATAGAATCAATGGCTTATTGGGAACTAGCGGTACTAGCACAAGAGGATTAGTTAATTGTCCCTTGATCTTTTCTAAAGCTGTCTGGCATTCTTCTTTCCAAGTGCCTGGGTTATTCTTTCTAAGTAGTCTAAACATTGGATCACACTTATCAGTTAAGTGGGAGATAAAACGGGCGCTGTAATTTAACCTTCCTAGGAAGCCCCAAACCTCCTTATATGTTTAAGGTGATGGGAGTTCTTGTATGGCCTTAATCTTGTCAGGATCAATCTCAATCCCCCTCATGCTCACCATAAATCCTAATAATTTTCTCGATGTAACCCCAAATGTACACTTGTTTGGGTTAAGCTTCAGCTAGAATTTTCTCAACCTTTGAAAGAGTTTCTCTAAGTTCACCAAATATTCCTCTTCGTACCGAGATTTGGCGATCATATCGTCTACGTAAACTTCTATTTCCTGATGCATCATGCCATGGAAAAGAGTGACCATGGATCTTTGGTAAGTTGCCCCTACATTCTTTAGACCAAAGAGCATTACTTTATAACAAAAAGTTCCCCAAAGTGTTACGAATGTGGTTTTTTCCATATTTTCTGGGCACATTTTAATCTGGTTATATCCGGAAAACCCATCCATGAAAGAGAAAAGGGAATGTCCAGCTGTGTTATCCACTAATGTGTCTATGTGCGGTAACGGGAAATTGTTTTTGGGGCTTGCTCTATTGAGATCCCTATAGTCAGCGCACATACGTACTTTTCCATCTTTCTTGGGAACTGGGACGATGTTGGCCACCTATTCTGGATACCTAGCCACCTCTAAAAATCCTGTGTCAAACTGCTTATTCACCTCATCTCTAATTTTTAGGAGCATCTCTGCTTTTATCCTCCTAAGCTTTTGCTTTACAGGCTCGCATCCTAATTTAATAGGAAGCCGATGTAAAACGATGTCAATGTCGAGACTCGACATGTCTTGATATGACCATACAAAGATACCCTTGAATTCTTTCAAATGCTCAATCAGGCTTTGTTGAGTATTGGCTGTAATGGTGGTGCCAATATTTACCCCACACTTTTCTTCTTCGGTGCCAAGGTTCAAAACTTCCAACTCTTCTTTATAGGGTAAAATCTGTTTTTCCTCTCCTTCTACCATTCGAAGCAAATATCTAGGCAAGTCATATTTTTTTCATTATCAACATCATCGACTTCCTCTAAGCATAAAGGTAATTCAAAGTCAACTTCAGTATCAGACTGAGTCATTGATATTTGAAGACCTGCAAAGAAAAATGATAGGGATATATACAGAGAAAAGAGATTAATGGAATGATTTGTGTTTTTTTAGTTTTTACTTTAAGCTTTATTTATGAAAAGAGTTTGCCATGCAAGATTTGTTGGAAGAAAGAGAATGCATCTTTACTGAAATTCAACTTATAGAGTTTGACATAGACCCTTTATATAAGATCCTTAATTGCCTCCGAGTCTAAAGGCCAAATGGTTGGTTCTGAGAATTACTCTGAAGCAGTCTTAAAGACTACAAGAATTTCTTCAGCAATTTAGTTGTCAAGTTCAAAGCAGGGGCAAATCATGGACAAGTATTTGTTCTCTACTTCCTTGTCTGTCACAGCATTGATGCTTAACTTCTTAAATGCTTTACACAGATCATTCTTTCATTTCTTATCATTATTAATTCAGGCATTTGGGTCTAACGGGCCTCCAATCTAAAGTTATGGCTTAAAAGCGGAAATGTCATTGGCTCCCACTCAATTTTCTCCCCTTTCAGTCTTGCCCTTCTTCTCTCTTGGTGCTTTCTAATTTCAGCTCTTCTTTTCCGATGGTTAGGTTTAAATCATATCCCAAATCGAGTATTCTTGGCAGGGATAACCACGGGATACAGTCTCCCTTGGTGCCTCTTCCCAAATATTTTTCCAATTTTAGTTTCTTTCCCGAGTGTTTGCTTCACTTGCATCTTTGCACAGCTGGATAGTTCTAGCTCAAGCACCTTACTCCCTTCGGTAACAAAGGTCGCATTGACTAGCTCTAATGTCCTAAAGTGACACTTGAGCGCACCCTCATCAATCTCAATAAATGGTGCATCAGTGGTTACTGATGCAATAATTTCCTCCTCTGCACCTACAGTTATCAATTGGCCATCAATCACAAATTTCAACTTCTGATGTAAGGTAGATGGGACTGCTCTTGCTGTGTGGATCCATGGACGCCCAAGCAAGCAGCTGTAACGGAGCCTAATATCCATAACCAAAAATTCTACGTCAATGGTTGATAGTCTAATCTGCAATGACACTTCAATTTTTCCCAACACATCTTTCTGCATTCCGTCAAATACTCTTACTGTATTTTGATATGCTCTCATATGAGAACTATCTATAGGCAGCTTCTTCAGTGTTGCTAATGGTAGAACATTCATGGTTGACCCATTCTCAATAAGGACGCATGGTAGCATATATCTCTTGCATCTTGTGGACATATATAGAGGTTTGCTTGATCCCCTTCCTTCCTCTGGTATTTCCTCATCATTGAATGAGATAAAGTTGTTAACAGCAATATTACCAATCAACATGTCCATCTTTTCAGTGGTGATTTCCTTTGATACGAACGTCTGGTTCAAAATTTCAGCAAGGCCTCACGATGACCTTTAGAACTTAGTAAAAGTGATAACATAGAGATATGGGCTAAGAGTTTGTGAAGCTGCTCCACCACACTGTACTCACTGTTCTTAAGAATCTTCAGGAATTCTTGAGCCTCTGACTCCTTCACTAGCTCATGGTTCCTTAAAGAAATCCCTACCATCTTCTTTTTTGGGCTCTTCTGTAGCTCCCTTTCGTTGTGCTACATCTCTATCTTCTGCTATCGGCTGGGAGTAAAGCCTTCCAATCCTCGTAAAATGACTCACTTCATTAATCGGCTCATCTTTTACCTTTCTTTCAATAAGTTATTTTTTTGGGGCTGACACCGTGCAAGCGTATTTCCATGGGACCTGCTTACCGTCCTTGTATGGAAATGGGGTTGGTGCCTTGATTATAAGACGTAGGGTTACACCTCTTACAAGTTTACTAACTTTTGCCTTAGTCTCAATAACCAAATGCTTCATTCTAGAATAATCTATCTTAGAGGATGACTCATCTAATGCACAAATGTCCAACATACACTCATTATTTTCTTTCTCAAAGAACTCCAATTCTTTTTCATTCATTTTATTTTGAATCAATTGCTTAAACTCCAAGCAACCCTCAATCCCATGTCCTCCTACCTTATGATACTCGCAATACAACTTGCCTTCACCCTTCAACTTCTGGGCTTCTCCTTCCAATATCCCAGCTGCCACCATTTGGGCCCATATCCACTTCATGGGTGCTTTGACCTCAGCAACAAATTCTTTAATCATCTTGTCTTCTCCTTCTATAATGGCATTCACTCCTACGTTCTGGTGATTTGGCAGGGGGTTTCATTTCTCTTTAGACGTGTCGAATGATAACATGCCCGATTTCCTTAAATCATCCACCACTCTTTTAAAAGCAGTGCAGTTCTCAATAGTGTGCCCCATAATACCTGCATGGTATTCACTTTATGCCTTCTCATTGTACCATGTTGGGAACGAAGGTGTGAAAGGAGGGATATGGCGTGGTAGTACCATTTGAGATTTGATCAATTCAGTGAACAGATCTGCATATGTCATTGGAATGAGAGGGAAATATGGTTTTGAACTTCCCTGATATCTTCGATCCTCCTTTGGTGAGTTTGTTGCAATAGGGGATGAAATTGAAGCATTGGGCTTATTGAACACTACCCCTTTTGAATAATTGGGATTTCTTGGTTTCTCCTCCATCCAACTTTCCACTCTTGAAGGCTTCCAGGATCAACTCATCATTCATTAACATGTCTGTGAAGCTTTTGGTTGCATGATTTATCATACGATCATAAAAGGAACCTTTCAAGGTTTCTACAAACATTAGGGTGATTTTATTCTCAAGAAAGGGTGGCTGAACCTGGGCAGCTACATTCCTCCACCTTTATGCGTATTGACAAAAACTCTCGTGATGTTTTTGTTTCATCCCTTGCAAGACCAGTCTGGCTGGAACCATGTCAGTGACATGCTTGTACTGCTCACTAAAGGCCATTGATAGGTCTTTCCATGATCGAATATTTACCCGGCTCGGCTGCGTATACCAACGTGCAGCTGATCCCACTAAGCTGCCCTGGAAGTAATGAATAAGTAGTTTTTCATTGTCCATGTACATTGACATCTTTTTGCAGTATATGGTTAGATGTGCTGATGCGGAATACGGTTCCATTGCACTTCTCAAAATTGGGAACCTTGAATTTCGAGGGTATTACCAAATCTATCACCAAACTTAAATCCCTAGCATCTACTCCTCTATGCATGCTTCCTTCTTGGAAGAATTTGATCATTCCTTCCAACTTCTCATAGAGATCTTCCCATTTCCTTTCGGTCTTAGCCTTGTCAGCAATTTCATCGAGGACGACCACTTCATAGTTGTGAGCTCCATTTGTATTGGCCTTAAACTCGTTTCAGACGGATGACTCAACAATGTGGGAAAATAGCTTAGCCTTTAGTGTCGAAGCTTCCTTTTGCATTCCAGGAGGAGTGAAAGTCATTCCCTAGAATCGGGGCAAAGCATTGGTTTCCCCTCCAATTTTTGCTACATCTGGGTCCTTAAATCTCAGTATTGCCACAATCAAGCTGACTGTCTTTCGGTGTACTAGCTCTATTTTTTGCTTTAAGTCAGTTTCCAACTTATCTAATGGGTCATGTGTACCTTTGTGGTTAACTTCCAAAGCTGCTACTCTGTCTTCCATTACTTTCGTTTGTGTCTATGTACCGTACTTGTGGGTTATTTTGGCATTTTCTATCATTTTTATATTTAAGTTAGTGCCTTGCTATGTTATGAATGCATGGAATGCAATGTGAAGTAAAGAAAAACAAACAAACAAATAAACAGAAGAATGATGCAAATGCATGAATGCAAACAAAAGAACATTGGTTCAATGAAATATCTACTTTTAGAAACAGCTTTATAGAATGTCAAAATGTCCTTATTACATCAACTTTTCATATATTGTTACAAATATTTTTCATCACGAACTCCTAATTCTTTGACTTCTTTAATCAGCTATATGAGCCTTGGTCCCACTTCTCCGACTGGTTTGACGTACTGACGAAGGTCTGCAGCTTTTGTGTCTAGTATCATCACATGTCGAGCCACATCTTGAATTATGGTCATGACAGTCTTGTCAAACTCATCCTGTTCTTGGAACCTTCATGCATTGTCTCTAAGACACGTAAACCAGTAATCAATGCCTCCATCAGCTATATCTTGTAGGACCAAAATCTTCGTTCTGTATTCTTGAATAATCTTATCCATTTCTTCCACTTGCTCTCTCTGGGCATCATTCTCATTCAAGCTAGCTTGGAGTTCAGAGTAAGTGTGGTCATTCTATATCTTTAGAAGAGATTGGTTTAGGACCTTTAATTTGTCCTGCAACTCATTAACAAATTCTTGGTTTTGCTTTAACTTCTTACAAGTCTCATCATATGCTGCATGCAATTCAAGCGAATGGTTCTTGTTATCTTGATCCTTCATTTTCCAGGCTGCTACATTTCCTTTTTCTTTATCTAGGGTTTGCTTGCCCCTTTCGTTTTCTGTCACTTGTTTATTCTTCTTTCATTCCTCTGCGAGTGCCCATCTATATTTTTCAATCCCCTGTTTGCCTCGTTCTCTTTCTTTGCCCAGAGCTTGTTCAATTTTCTACCTCCATTGATCTGGCTTTTTCACAAGTCGGTATTACGAACATTGGTCTAAAATTTAAGAAAGTCAACTCTCTGGATTTCATAAGGGACTACCCTCAAATATTCCTTTAGTGTCTTGACTTGGCCAGGTGAAGGTAATATGACCTTGTCATTTATCCTCATATGTCTCCAAACATCATAATCAGGGATGTACATGCAATGGCTATCACATTCTACCTTCATATGATAACAGTTGTTCCATGAGTCACCAATTGTTTGTACCTTTTGCCTGAACTCTCCCTAGAACTCGAACTCCGATGAACTAAGACTAGTAGTGAAAGAGATAAACTATCAAGAACCATATTGTCGAGATACTAGCAAAGGAGCACATCCAATCCCTCCCTACAAACCTAAAAGCATCAGGAAATTGAAATCTCCGTACTTGTACATGATCTTAGCGTGGCTCATCCAAGAAACCCTCCATTTGATGTCTTCATCACAACAATCTTTGAAAATGTCTACCCATTTACTTTTCTTGATAACTGGCCAATCTTTGGCCAAGAATTCACAAAGAGGAGAGAAGTTTGGGGAGAATACATTTGACAAGGTTAAAGTTGGGCATTTCCAAAAATGGCTGAGGGCCCAAACCTGAAGCAATAGAGCACACCCTTCGAAGCGCACACCTTCTATTTTACTGCATTCATTTAATGAGATGAACGTTTCTGCTAACACAACAGGTACTAGATTAACTCCCTTTTTTCAGCTGCTCAAAGAAATCAAGCAACACTACATCAATGTTCCCCAAGACCCTTGGGAAGATGACCAAACCGTAGATTGTAATTTCCAGGAAATCTACTCTCTTTTCTTTGTCTATGTGAACTAGAATTATGTTTCTGATGCTTGTCCAAGGAAAGGAGAAACTGCCACCTCTTTTTCGTATCAGTCCCTTAACCTATCCATCACTCATGTCAGTCAAAGCTTGAAGTCTTGGGTACGGATTTTTGTTCTTAGGAGGCTTAACATAGACCCAGTTCCTCTTCACTTTGCGTAAGTTGAGCAAGGCCAAGTATTCTTCAAACGTTGGCATCATATATTCTCTATTGAAGGTAAAACATCAATACCTTAGATTCCAGAATTGGACCAAAGCCTTCAGAAATTGTTTATCGACCTTTACATACAATAAATATTATATATCTCTGTAGGTTTCATGGAACAGCTGCTTGGCCTCATAGTCAAAGTGCATCCAGATTTTCTATAGCTCATGCACACTATTTTGTTTAATGTTGATATGGGCATATTCTGAAGTTTTTGTTTCATGGCCAGCTGTCAGACTGTCCCCAAATGTTGGCTGATTAACTTCAGACCAGTGTCTGACTTTTGCATTCTCTTCTTCTAGTTTTAGGACCCTTCCATCCATGGCAACAACTTTTCTAACTAAGCAGATATTTTAAAGAACCAAAACTCTTCTTTGAGATGAAATGATGATGCAAGATTATACATGTAAGACAAAAACGAAAAGGTGAAAATTAGATATAAGAAAACAAACAGGTTCCAAAATAATTTCATTGCATAAATAACTCTGGGCAGGCATTCCAAAATTCCAGGACATGTCTCCACAGATTATCTTTGCGAAATGACTTTGACCAAACTAAAAGCCTAAGGTGTTTCACATGGCTCTATTAGGGTAGGCTCTAAGTTCTCAAACTTGGTTAGGTTCTAAAAAAGGTACCCGAGTTGTCCCCCACTAAGGGTAGCCAGGCCCCTGATTCTTACCCATCACAGGCTTCAAATGAACCAGGTTCAACTCATGAGGACTCACTTCCTATGTCTTCTTGAAGGATTTGTATTCTTACGAAGACATAAGACATGCGAGTCTTGAAGGTACTTGCTAGGCTCATACATAGAATCAATATTCTGACATGAGCAAAACATTTACCCTTCACTTAAACAATTACGGTGAAGCTCGAATATAGAGCTTTTGAACAGTTTTAGAATGCGTAAAATAGAATTATATTATTTAAAAGAACGAATAAATTGAAAATTTTGTGAACTTGCAAATTCCATCATTTTCAAAAAAAAAATTGAAACCAATTTATGGCCTGACCCTCTTTTGTTTTTATTTAAAAACAAAATCTCCCCAACGGAGTCGCCAAGCTGTTGCCACCCCTTTTTGGGAGCATCGACATTATTTGGAAAACTTAATAAAACACGGATTCACCACTAATCTTTTTTGAAAAAAAATGTGATTGGATCACTTTTAAAACAAGGGTTATTTTAATAAAACGTTTTATTTATTAAAATAACATTTTTGGTCTACGAAAATAAGAGAAAACGGGTTCGGAGGTCGGTTACATGTGGGGAAGGGTTAGCACCCCTACAACGCCCAAAAATTGGTACCTAATTGATTTCAAAAAGCATTTTGAAAATTGGAATTTGCAAGTTTACAAGAGTTTCAACTTATTCGTCCGTTTAAAGAATATAAATCTATTTTAATGGTCTTATCACCTGGAAAATTAACTCCAATCACCGATAACACACCTGGCGCTAACTCGTTATTTCTATTTGGTAAAACACCGCATTAATTATTTTTCACTTTTAAAACAACAACAATTTGGTGTGTTAAAGCTTTTTAATTAGTGGTTAAACCCTAAGAATGTCTATATTCATTTTAACAATTAAAGTTATAATACAATAAAGTGTATTTTATTAAAGTTATGAAGGAAAGTTTACTGCACACATGTCTCTATACTAAGTTTTAAACGAACCTATTCCTAAGGTTTTAAACTCACACATATATTTACATAAAGAAAACAAAGAAGTAAATAAATTGCTTTAATTAAATAACTTAAAGAACTAAATTTTAAATAAAGGAAGAGATAGTTATTTTTTAAAAAAGTTAATTTTGGTTTGGACGAAATTGAAAAAGGGATTTGAAATATGAAGGTTGATTCGAAAGCAATTGAAAGACTGATGCTCAATTTGAGAGAAAAAATGACTAAATTAGAAGAATTGAAAACCAGGGTGCCACGATACAAGGTCCGGAAAAGAAGGCGCAGGTTGTAGAGCGAATATGGGTCGGGTCCCGGGTTGGTTTATATAACCAAAATTATAAACAAAAATCTTTTATTTTTTTCTCCTCTAACATATCAAACTATCTCCCTTTTAAATTCTCTGAAACGTTCTTCGTGTTCTTTATGATGAACATTTGTCGTACCGGCCGCCTTCTACCGACGCCAGACGTCGTTGCCTGCGGCAAAATTTCCAAAAACCACATCTTTTTTCTAGAATCCGACGAGTTCCCTTACCTATTTCCCCCCGGAGTTACATCGAAACTCTGAAAACACGGCGACGCCTTGCAAAACAAAGGTAAAAAAACTTCTCCCTTTCTTTATTTTAAAACTGAAAACATAAAGAAGAAAATTGCCAGAAAGAAGAGCTTTATTTCTTTGATGAAAACTTGATTACAATTTCTTGCTTGCTTACAACTTCTAGAATCTGAATGTTATTGTTTACTTTGAGAATCGTATGTGTATTCTATGTCGATTATGTAAATCGTATTAATCTGGGTTTGTTACATAGAATTACAAAAGGGGTTTATATAACTACTAAAATACTTGAATTGCAAGAACAAATCCCTAATTTCCTCCTTTAGATTATCTCTGATTTGATTCGGATTGCTTGATATTTGTCAAAGGCTTCAATTTAGAGATATGATCCTTTAACCTTGTTTCGATCTTGGTTCTGAATTCAAAATGGTTGCCTTTTGCTCTATATCCTTATCCGATTGTAGCTTGATTCTTGTTAGGGCTTCAAATTATGGATTTATCTTCTTGTTGACCATGCTCTAATTAGAGGATTTGACCTCTTGTTTGCCTCTTTTTGCATGTTTCTGATGATCGGAGACGGTGAAGACTACGTCAGCGGGAACAATCGAGATGAGGGTGACGCCGGAGAAGATGAACCGTTTGACGGAAGCTGGAAAGTCAGGAGCGTGGCTGCCACGCGCGAGTGGTGATCCGCGTGCTTTATTGCTGATCAGTCTGGTCGTTAGATCGTGATTTGATCTAACAGTCATGAGGGATACGGTGTTATATCATCTCCAGCTGGCGTGATATGCGCCGTTGGATCAATCCTTGATCCAACGGTTGTCCTTCAACTGTACGTAATCAGAAAGAAAGCATTAGGGTTCTGTTTTTTCCATTAGAAACGGGCCGAACAGGCCCTTATTATGTATATATTTTAAACAAACAAGTTTTAATGTAATGAGCTTTGTTTAATGGACTCTTTATCATTTTTTATGGATCTTTTAATATAAATACAAATGGGCAGTGTACTTTTATATTTTGGGTTTTATACTAACTATTAACTAAAACACTAACAAAAATGTATATAACTATGATAATACTAACTACCACATCAAAATTATATAATACTAACACATAACAATAATACTAATAACAATGTATCACTAACGTATAACAACAATATAACACGAGTGAAAAATCAATGACAACAATTCTAGAACAACATCGTTTTCAAGACATGAACTCTAAAAAATGATGTCTTATCTCTATGTGCTTGGTTCTAGAATGTTGGATGGGATTCTTAGTGAGAGAAATGGCACTAGTGTTGTCACACTTAAGAAGGATGGTACACATATCAATTTTATAATCTAAAAGTTGTTGCTTCATCCAAAGGACTTGAACACAACAACTTTTGGCCGATATGTATTTTGGTTTGGTGGTAGAAAGTGCTACACTATTTTGTTTCTTAGAGAACCAAGATATAAGCATGCTACCTAGGAATTGAAAAGTACATGAGGTACTCTTTCTATCTATCTTACAACCTCCACAATCTGCATTTGAATAAGCATGCAAATCAAAGAAGAAATCCATAGGATACCAAAGGCCTAAACAAGGTGTGTCTCTAACGTATCTAAAGATTCTCTTAACGGCTATAAGGTGTGATTCTTTAGGACTAGCTTGAAATCGAGCACACAAGCAAATACTAAACATAATATCTGGCCCACTTGCGGTAAGATAAAGCAAAGATCCAATCATAGAGCGATAAAGCTTTAAATTAACACACTTATCTCCTTCATCTTTGTAAAGCTTTGTAAAAGAGCTCATTGGTGTGGCTTAAGGTTTCACATTCTCCAAGACAAACTTCTTGAGCATGTCCTTGATGTACTTAGCTTGATTGATGAAGATGTCATCCTTCCTTTGTTTGATTTGGAGTCCCAAAAAGAATGAGAGCTCCCTATCATGCTCATTTCAAACTCACCTTGCATCAACTTACCAAAATCTTGGCAAAACAATTCATTAGTAGAACCAAAAATCATATCATCAACATAAATTCGAAGTACTAAAATGTCTTTGCCATTTCTTTTAATAAAAAGTGTAATATCCACTTTTCCTTTGTCAAAACCGTTTTTAATTAAAAAACTTGACAACCTTTCATACCAAGCTCTAGGAGCTTGTTTCAAACCATATAAAGCTTTCGAAAGTTTAAAAACATGGTTTGGATATTTTTGATCTTCAAAATTAGGTGGTTGTTCTACGTACACTTATTCATTAATAAAACTATTTAGAAAAAGTACTTTTTACATCCATTTGAAAAGGTTTGAATTTATGATAACATGCAAATGCAAGAAGTATCCTAATAGCTTCCATTCCAGCTACGGGTGCATAGGTTTCATCAAAATAGATTCCTTCTTCTTGCGTGTAACCTTGAGCAACAAGTCTAGCCTTGTTCCTCACTATGTCACCACTCTCATCTAGTTTGTTTCTAAAAACCCATTTAGTTCATATGGTAGACTTATTACCAGGCCTATCAATAATTTAAAATAATTGGCATAATCATTACTTGATTGACAATGTAGCAAGTGGTATTAGTGGCTTTCACCCAAAAATACTTTGGCAAATTGTTTTCATAAAGCATGGTTCTAGCTATTTCTTCTAAAGTACATTTTTCCTCTTAACAAACCCATTTTGTTGAAGAGTACGAAGATTGGAAAAATTGTAACTTATACCATTTGAATTAAAAAAATCCTTAAAACCTAAATTTTGAAATTCGGTACCATGACCACTTCTAATTTGATAAATAAATTGACCAACATCATTTTGAGTAATTTTTGAAAACGTGATGAATTTTTCTAAAGCCTCATCCTTGGTACTTAAGAATAGAACCCAAGTGTATCTAGAGTAATCATCTATTAAAACAAATTCATATGATTTTCCACCTAAGCTCATAGTCCTAATAGGGCCAAAAAGATACATATGGATCAATTGTAAAACTTTACTAGTAGAAACATCATTAATAGGTTTAAAAGAATCTATTTTATGTTTGCCTTTTGCACAAGCATCACAAATTTTATCAAGAGAAAACTTTATTTTAGGCACACCTCTTACAAGATCATTTGAAATCAATTTTTCTAAAACACTCATGCTTACATACCCTAATTTTCTATGCCATAACCACGAGTCATGTTCATCTTTTGCAATAAAACATGCATTTGAAATATGAATGTCAACTAAATGCACCATGTATATGTTTCCCATGCGATGACCAATAAGCACAATTTTGTTAGTTTCAATGTTTAAAATTTTGCAACCATTTAAATTAAAAAGAACATTGAAACCTTTATCACAAAGTTGGCTTATGCGTAAAAGTTTATGTTTTAGACCGTTGATATATAAACCATTATCTATAAGGATTGAAGAATGATTAGCAATGAAACCAATTCCTTCAATGTGGTTTGTCACTGAAAGTCACTACTCCTCTACTATTTGGTTTTAGTTCTAAGAACTGACTCTTGTCTCCGGTCATGTGTCTCGAGCATCCACTATCAAGGTACGATGAGTTTGCACATGTAGTTTTGGCCTTGTTACAATGTTCCCCCTACAAATAAAGATTAAGTCTTGATTTTTGGTACCCAAATCATTTTGGGTCCATGAGTATTAGCTCCTAAAATCTTGGTTCCTTTGGGAATCCAAGAAGCAATGGCACTAGTGTCATTAGATGTGATGAGTTATTTTGAAACCCAAACACTTATAATTCTCTTTTCTCTAGAGGGTCTTAGGAAGCTTCTTTGTTTGTAGCCATTGAAGTTTATCTTCACATAGTTGGGTTTTGAAGAACTTTATTCTTCAAAACCTTGTTTCCCAACTTTGTTTAGAGAAGCTTTGAGATCACCAACTTCTCTTTGGTGATCATCATGAACTTTGGAAAGAAGGTTTTGCAAGTCTAGGTTTTTCTTTTCAAAATATTTTTGGTTTTCTTGCAAATCCAAGACCTTATTCTCAAGTTCTGAATTGGTTTTAGATAAGGAATCATTTTGATTTTTCAAATTTGAAATTGTTTTCTTGTTTTTCAAAAATGATTCCTTATACTTCTCAACCAATTCGTCATATACCTCTTACAACTCATCGTAAGCTTCTTGAAGCTCGTCAAATGATAAATCAAAATCGAATGAGTTAGAGGTTACCTTAGGATCTTCTTCAAGATCTATGAGGCAAAGTGTTAAACTCGATTCCCTTCAACCGAATTGCTTGCCAAGTGTGGAGAAGGCTGATTTTTGGGTGTATGGATAGGTAGCAAAAAGATATGAAAATTGACACACGATTTAGAGTGGTTCAACTTTCTAAACAAAGCCTACATCCACTACCTTAGCTTTCTACTAAGGATTTCAACAAATTCACTAAGAATTTCTTCCCCTTTTCTAGGCTAAGGAGGCAACCGTTACAACCTAGACTCAAACCCGAATCTAGCATCCAAAGCTCACAACCCGAGCTTTGGGAAAACTCTCAAACAAGAGAAAGACTTAGCAAACTAGAAATCCCTCTACAAGGTATGTGTTTGCACTCTTAAGCTTTTAGCCAAATCCTAATACATTTAAGCATACATTGACAAATTTAGCTCACAAGTGTTTGTCTATACAAGAATGGACAGTTTAGCACTAGGGCATGATTTTGATCATAATGTTGTTGAAAATTGAAGCATTAGTCTTCCATGGATGCTTAAAGGTCCCTTTTATACTCCCAATTAAGTTCCTAGCCGTTGGAGATCGTTGGGATTCAATTGGAGCTGTTGGGGATTGATTTCCATGCAAAATTTTAGCATTTATAGCACGAGGGATCGATCGTTTTTCATAAAAATATGACCGTTGAAACTAATGGATCAATCCTGTAAACCAGGAGATAGATCATTTTGCACTAGAAGGCTGGAAGTGAAAAATACATTGAAACTGTCAACCAAGGGATCGATCTCTTTATTTAGGGGATCGATCATTTTTTCCTCGAAGTCTGGAAAATAGAATTTTTAGTGCAAAAATGAATCATACTTGTTTAGAAAAAGATTGACTAAGATGGAAATCATTTGAAACAATTTTTTTCAAGTTTATTTGGACTTTAAATAAGTTTTCAAAATATTCAAACAAGTCCAAAAACATTTTTCAAATTATTATATCAAAATAAATATCCTAACACAAAGGTTGGCAACTTTTTGCTCCTCTTCATCGGATGATTCCTCATCACTCCAAGTGGCAACGTTTACCTTGAGCTTCTTCTTCTTCCCGATGATCTTCCTTTTGAGTTGGGTGTATTCTGTTCTTATGTACCCAGCTTCTTACACTCAAATCAAATGAGTTGATCCTCCTCCTCCTCCTTGTTCTTGTTCTTCAAGTCTCATCTTCGATGGAACTTTCTTCCTCTATTGGACTTCATGAACCTTGTGAACCTTTTGGCTAGAATAGCCATCTCTTCATCTTCCTCCTTACTCGAATCGCTCTCTTCAAGAGAAGCTTTGAGAGCAATTCTGTTTTTTTTCTTCTCTACCTTTTTTCTCTTTTTTTTCTTCTCTTCTTCTTTGCCTTGCTTCACGATCTCATGAGTAAAAAGAGAACCCATAAGAGCATCGAACTTCAAGGTTTTGAGGTCCTTGGCCTCGATCATTGCAGTCCTCTTTCCATCCCATGACTCGTGAAGGGAGTAGATAAACTTTCGAACAATTTTATCTTCGGGGATGATTTATTTGAAGCCTTTGAGACTGTTGATGATGACAGAGAAATGATTGAACATCTTGGTGATGCTCTCATTGGGCTTATCTTGAAGTTCTTGTAACTCAAGTTGAAGAGTCCAATCTTGGTCTCCTTTACATCGTTGGTGCCTTCATATGTGGTCTCGAGCTTGTCCCACACCTCTTTTCACTTGTACGTAAAGACATATTCGATTACTCATCCGGTCCAAGTGCACAAAAGAGCATGTGCAAGGCCTTGTCATTTACTTGCAACTTCTTTCTTTCTTTATCTGTCATTTCTTACTTGGTCTTGGGAACTTGCCTATCTCATTCTTGCTTCATTAGAATAGATGAACCGTCTTCGATTACATCTCAAATGAGGTAATCATTGGATTTGATGAATAGACTCATCCTATTCTTCCAATATGGATAGTTGTCCCCATTGAAGAATGGTGGTTTGGTGGTCGATTGTGGCTCGTACAAGTTTTGGCTAGAAGTAGATGTCATGGCTTGAATGTCGGTTGATTGAATCATCTCTAGGATCGTCTCAAGTGGATGTTAATCCCTGAAATGAGTTAGGCTCTGATACCAATTATTGGGATGATCAATCAATAACGAAAGGCCAAGAGGGGGTGAATTGGCAAATAAAAAATTGAAAGAAAGCAAAGCAAAAAGATAAAAATGATGGACAAGAGATTTATAGTGGTTCAAGCTTCTAACAAGCTCTACATCCACTACCTTAGCTTCCCACTAAGGATTTTAACACAATTCACTAAGAATTCTTCCCCTTTTCTAGGCTAAGGAGGCAACTGTTACAATCGATCAAAGTTTTCTACCCAAAGCTTGATCAAGGTTCACTCTTTTACAAGAAGTGGATGGCAAACTAAAAACTCATCTTAAAGGTGATATGTTTTCCCAAATAAAAATTCACACAAACCCCAAACTTGAAACAAAGGATTACAATTTAGAATACACAAGTTGGGTACAAGATATGATTCTAAAAGCTCAAAGGGTTGGATTTTTGCTTGAATGCTTGATAGTTGTTCAATGGATGTTCAATAGTTGTTGTTGCAGCTTTAGAGACTTGATTTTATACCCTCTCATTGATTTCTAACCGTTTGGGTGGTTGAGGTCATCAATAGAGCTGTTGGAGACCATTTCCCCCGTAATAAGTGTTGTTTGGTGACCAACCATATCGGTACACGAAGAGCTGTATCGGTACCTATCAAAAGAAGAAAGAGTCATTGTGTAGAGGCATATCGATACTCTTTAGAGCATATCGAAACGAATATAGCGTAAAAGTATGGGCGTATCGATACGGTATAGTCGTATCGATACTGTTTTAGAACACAAACCCAAATGAAACTCGTATCGATACAGGGACAACCGTATCGGTACGTTTTTACGATTAAAATTCCAGCAGTAAAAAATCGTATCGAAACGCTAAGGAGCATATCGTTATGCTTGGGAGTAATTGGTTAATTTGAGTATGAAACACTTAAAAAATATTTGGGGTTTTAAGTTTTTGACTTAGAAACAATTTAGGTTCAAATCCTTGTCATTTTTGTGAGACTTTGAGTGCTTAAAAATTTATTTTCTTTTACAATTTGGTCCTTAAACAATTTGTTATATCAAAATCAGTTATAGGTTTTACATATTATAATTATTTAAGTAATAAAAATTAGAAAAAATGGGCCTTGGGTGGTCGACCGGTCTGACCTGCCCCAGGGTCGGCCTTGTACATAGGCCGTGTAAATTTATGTTTACATGTGTCTTTTTGTTTTAGGGATTAAGATTTTAGCTTAGAGATTTAGGTTGTATGGTTTAAAATTTAAGGTAGTGTATATAATTTAGGGTATATGGTATATGATTTAAGGTTTAGGGTTTAATTTTTTAGAATTACAATTATAAATTTAGAATTAAAATTTTATAATATAAATATGTAGGCTTGTGTAAAGTTACACAACTTATGTATCAAAATTTTACCCATAATTAAACTTAAAACTAAAATTTATCGTCAAAATTGAATAAATTAAAATCCAATGATATAATCAATACTTTGGTAGGACATGGTGTAGTTTATCCTAAATAAAATATACAATACAAGACTTTTCCTCCCGTGCGGACAAAAGAGCCGAACACGACCGCACTCAGCGCAGCGTAAACGCGACGGTCGGCTCTACTGTGAAAACTCTCCAATCAATCAATTTTCATTTTAAGCAGCTTTTTCTCATTCCCTCACTTCAACTCCCTCCCTCCCTCTCCCATCTGGTAACCTCTCTCTACTATTCTCCGTGTATTTATATTTATATACGTATTTGAATGCATTTCTACTTGTTCTTTTGCTTCGCGTCTTCAAAATTTTCGTCCTTTTGAAGTTTGATTAGTTTTGGTGCTTTTTAGGGGTTGTTTCAATATTGGGTTTACTTAAAACCTTTGTTTTTGATCTTTATATTGAACCCCTCAAAAAAAGAAAGGGGTTAAAATGCTCCCTTTTGGTTCTTTCTTACTTTTTTGTGCTCCTGCTTTAGAAAACATCACTCTGATTTTTGTGGGTGTTAAAGCTGAAATCTAATATCGATGAACTTAAGTGATTGAGTTTGAATAGGTTGATATGCATTAGGCTTATTTGAATTATGGGTTCTTATTTTTTTTTCTTCGTTTGAGTAATGATTTGGGGGGGGGGGGGATATTTTGAATTTTAATTGGCAAAATCGTGGGAAAGTTTCATTCTTTATGGAAAAATAGTCTCGAGTAGCATCATTATCGAAAGGCTATCCAAATTCTAAAACGGTGTTTGTATGATAATTATAAGAAGTTTGATCTTTTAATCCTTGTAAACTTTAGTGATTTATTTCCTGTATTCTTCTTGCTCAATTTTGCCTGTTTACTTTTCGCATTGTTGTTTATATACACACACAGTACTTCCATGATTGTATATCTTCCCACTGGTATGTTTGTGATCTTAACATTTATATGAGATTCATCAGTTTTCACTCTCACCTTCATTTTATGATTAGATGGAACAGGTAATGGCATCAATTCCTGGTTCCGAAAATGCTGAAATGGGAATTTCCGAAGATAAAACTGCGGAAGCGGGGCAGTTTAAACGTCGTGTTGATGAAATCTTTCAAAAGGTTGATGAGGTATGTGATAAATTAGAAACTTGTGCCATCTCCTTCATCTCGAATTTATTTAATAGATTTTCGTTAAAAGACGGACTGTTTAAAAAGATTGTACAATTCTACTTGTTGGTATTTATTTAACCTGTTATACGGGAATATAACCTTCAAAATAGAAGTATACAATCAATAGTCTAGGGAATATAATTTTTTACTGCATATAATATGGTACCGTAGCTTCAATATACTATTTCCTTCAAGTTTGTAAATACAGTTCTGAATGTTGATCTTACTGCTTTATTTTTAAAAAAGAAAATTGCGTCTTCTGGATTCTAGTTTCCAGATTTTTTAATATGGTATGAACTATTTGTCAAATGTTTTTTTTTTCTTTTAGCTTGAGCAAAAAGTAAATGAAGTTGAACAATTCTACTTGAATACAAGTAAAAAGCAACAGAGCAGTTCTAAAGCTAGCTCGGCCGCGATGGAACGAATCAAGGAAAGACATGTTCCAAGCATTAAAAAGCAGCAGCAAGATGCATCTCAAAGGGAAACAGCTGCTGCAAAGAGAATGCAAGAGCTTATGCGCCAAATTGGCACAATATTGCGTCAGGTGATCAATATTCCCCGCAAGTGTATACTTGATTGACTACTTTATGCTGTAAAATATTTTCTTAATCAAAATATTCTTGGCTTTAAGTCTTCTGCCAATCATTTAGTTCACTGGTTTCCTGGCTGCTATAAGTCTTTGACGTTTTCAAGCAAGCAGAATGCTTGTATAGAGTGAATTAGAAGTTTGATCAGTCATTTGAAGTCCATTTCAAGCATTTATGATAATTTAGTCTTTTCGTTTAAGATTCTTGAAAACCGATTCTCATCTTTCATATCTACTTTTATTCTACTAACTAAGCATCTCATGTGTGGACCGTGGTTGATATGATATTATCAAATATGATATTTTTCCCATTTCACAACATTTTTTTTTCTTGATATAGTTATTGTTGCTGTTATTCTGAGTTATCTCATGCAATATAGAGGAAGTTATTTATGTTGCGATATATGTTGAAGAGTTCTAGTTGTTCTTCTACTAGTTGAATACCCCCTCTTGTAAGATTATACAAGGAGCGAAAACCTGAAGTCTTGTTTACTCTATTATGTGATATGATCTTGTTGTTTGGGTGCTTATCGGATAAAACATCAATATTTTTAGATTCCCTCTGATAAGCTGCAAATGAACTTTGGTGATGTGTGTTTTCCCTCTTTCAGATCACACAGCACAAGTGGGCATGGCCATTTATGCAACCCGTAGATGTCAAAGGTCTTGGTTTACATGATTACTATGAGGTAATTGTATTGCAATTCTTTCCTCTTTTTTCTTTGGTATGCATAACGTCAACTTCTTATCTTTTCTGTTTGAGCTGAGGAGTGAGCATAATCTATAAATTCAAATGCTATTTGACATTTCTTTGAGATAACACTGTTATAACTTGAGCCTTTCTTGAAGACATGTGGCGCATGTGCCAGTATTTTCATGACTGTAACATCTTCAGTTTGAGCAACCTAGTTGAAAGATGCGTCAAATTTGATCATCATGGAAATATGAATATTATTTATTGATGGACTTTATTTCAGCTTGGATGATAAAGATGCATAATACGCATTACCATGTTTGACATTTCTAAGTTTGCATAACAGGATCCTTTTGTAAGCATGTACGGTAGCATTATTATGGCTTTAGTGTTCCATTTAAAGGCCATGTCAACCTGCAGTATCCAACTGGAAGTATTGCTGCAAATTGTCCCATTGTTGCTCCAACTCTTTATTTTGCTTGAAGAACCTTTGCCTGATGCCCATGTCCAAAACATATTCGGACATGTGTGTGGGACATGACCTTCTAAAGATCCTCCAAATACATGGAAACTTTGAGAAAAAAATTAACATGTGTCAAACTTTGCCTGATTCCCATGTCCAAAACACATTCGGATCATTTTAGATGGTTTGTAAATTGTTTCGTGTCCTTTTTATTGATTAATTTATTTAATGTTCCCTGTGCTAGATTATTGAAAAGCCAATGGACTTCAGCACGATAAAAAACCAAATGGAGGCTAAGGATGGTACTGGATATAAGAATGTTAGAGATATATGTGCAGATGTAAGATTGGTTTTCGATAATGCAATGAAATACAATGATGAAGGAAGTGATGTTCATCTGATGGCCAAAACTTTGCTGGAAAAGTTTGAGGAGAAGTGGCAGCTTTTGCTTCCTAAAGTCACAGAAGAGGTAAAACATAATTTCGACATATCCCAATATGATTGTCTCTGCATTGGATTTTGTGGCTTGTATTCAATAATTACCTATTTTTTAAACTAAAAACCCTACAATTTGTGCTCATAGGAGAAAAGACGAGATGAGGAGGCAGAAGCACAGTTTGATATGCAGCTTGTGCGAGAAGCTGCTCATGCCAAAATGGTCCGGGATTTATCTAACGAGGTATATTAAAGTTCTGCAACTCGCTTTCAAAGATATTTATAAATGTAAATAGCTTTGTAGGCACATATTGTCAATATCTTCTGAACTGTTGGCATGAGTTTTTCCTGGTCATACTGTAGTTCAATTGGCTGAATATTTAAAATATCAAACTTTTTCAGCTTTACGAGGTCGATACGCATTTGGAACAGCTCAGAGAAACTGTTGTTCAAAAGTGCAGGTTGGTTTTGCGGCCTTGGAAGAATTTACTACCCATCTAGTGTGATCTGTGTTTATCTTTTCCAGAGTCTAACAAAAACTTGTATACTATGACTTAGTTAACTTGTCTATTTTTTATCTTTGTTTATACTTCTGTCATTTTGGGTACATGTTCGACTATTCCGGGTGCTTGTGTTAATTATTTTTCTGTAAACTTATACTGACAATCATTCGGATGAGTAGAATGATTGGTATGTTTCTGAACATTGTCCATGAATATCGTAGAGCAAACTTTGAACTTGACAAACTCGAGCTTTATTTCATTGAAATCTAATGTAAGCTTAGGATCATCATTTTAAGCTTGGCTTTGAAGAAAAAAGACCCGGATTCGGGGCATCAGTGTTCTTACTGTGAGCTATAATTCTAATTTTGGAAATGCTCTTTTAGGAAAATGTCAACGGAAGAAAAAAGAAATCTTGGGACAGCCATAGCCCGATTGTCTATGGAGGATCTTAATAAGGCATTGGAAATAATTGCTCAAAGTAATCCTGCGTTTCAAGCAATGGCTGAAGAAGTGGAGATTGACATTGATGCACAGGTTATTATCAAATAATCTCAATAATCGCTATCCTTTTCTTAATTATATCTTTCCATTTTCCAGAACTCTTTATTCAATTTGCTCAAATAAGGTTTGGAAATCAAATTGTTTGAGACTATGGCTATACTGTATCCCCTATGCAGAGCGAATCTACCCTATGGAGGTTAAATTTTTTTAGTCAAGGATGCTTGGGAATCTCGGGGCAAGAGTGCAATGAGCACAGGTGGAAACAACAACAAACGGAAGAAAGAGATCTGTGATGCGATTGCGAGAGCGACCAAGAAAAAGAGTAAAAAGACTTCCTCTTGATCACATTAAGCATCATATGATTTTGTCATTGCTTGCATTCCGTTCATGATAATACTCTAAGAAAGCACTTCTATAAGTTAGTTCAGTGAGATAACTTCGCTTTTTGTTCGATAAAGGACATAACGAGGGATTCGAGCATTTTTAGCCTAACCATTTCGGATGAATATAGCCAGATATCAGATTATTTAGGTTCTTTGTTGCCCTATAAATCTATCATCTGTGTATAATGATGGACAGTTGATATTTGACTCCATGGTCTCTTCTTATCTATTCTGATATGAGTCAAGTTTCTTTGTATATATCAACTTTATTTAAAGAACTGAGTTTGAATCAAATTAAAATTTTGTGGGAATAAATCCATTGCTTGAACAGATACTGTGAAGGGAATATATTCTTATTTAATAACTTATATATATATTTAAGATCCACTTACATTGAATGTAGAACTTATAGTTTTACACGGTTTTTGGATCGTTAGATAGAGAAAATAGATGACTGAGATTAACTCTTACTCTTTTTTTTAAGTGATAATTTTTACATATCCTACTATTAATCTCAGCCATCCGTTTTACTCATTCAACGATTCAAAAAATAATTCTTGTGTAATTGAATCTTATCTTATTTGTAGTATTTATTAATTCTAAATTTACTTTCCTCCATGTTCATTAAAAGCTTTCCACCTTTTTATTTATTTTAATGGTATTTTTGGTCAAAAGCTTGAATATCAAGCACAAAATCCATGTGCATAGTTTACTTCGTTTTGTCAAAAGTAAAGAAATAAATGACACAATTAAAAAAGATAAAATTATAAAATGTTATTATTAATTTCAAGTCTTTGGAACTTACTCTTCTTAATTGGAAAGCGAGGAACAGAACAATGTTTATTTTTTTAAAAACAAATAGCAATGCTGAATTGATCATATTCATTCAACAGGCAATTTGATGTTTATTTGTCATGCATTTTAAAGATTTATTATGTTATTAAGATTTTATTTTTTTTTAAATTATTCATGTAATTTTTAAGGCTTAACTATGAATAAGTGGTTAAACTATGCGACTTTTTTTTGAAATAGGTGTTTAAAATTTTTTTTTCGGCTGAAATATTTATGCCAAAAAAAAACTTGAGGTACTTATCTTAACAAAAAAAATTTAGACACCTATTGCAAAAAAAAGACATAGTTTAGGCTTAAAAAAGATTATTCATATAACTTTTAAATTTTTAGTACAATTTTATATATAAATTCAATTTTATCTGAAATTTATGCGAATTAACTTGACCTGAAGTCCATTCGAAATTGAATCAACCTAACCCGAGTTGTATCTGAAACTGACGTGATCCGACCTGAACTTGACTTGATATTTAGAATGGCTCACCCGAATTTCATTCGATAATTAACCGCTTGGACCTGAACCGTCTTGAACCAAACCTGGTATTGACCCGACATCTGACCGAACTCGAACTAAATTTGAGTTGGGATCAATCCGACATCTCGAGTCAACTTGGACTCAACCTGACACGAGTCAAACCATTGACTTGACCTCGAATCCCTGATATAACTCGAATTCAATCTGACTCGACTTTGATTTGATCCGACGTGAAACCCAACTGAGTATCGAATTTACATCCCTAAATTAACCATTATGGTGGTCACATTGCCTCCTTCCGAATCACCACCTTTGGAAGTGCCACAGTACATGAGAAATCCGATTGTACTAGTGCTTCTGCTGCCTCAACAACCCAAGAATGACGACGGTGGAAGCGGAAGAGAAGACTGCGGAGCCAAGGCACAACAAGAACTTTGATAGAGCTGCGCCGTGGGAACTTAAAGCATAACATTATAAAAAATCTTGTAAAAGTTTCACCAAAAGCCTATAAAATTCTTACCTTGAGTATCAAACCAAGCAAAAAAATTCCATTCTCAAGCATCTAAAAACAAGAACTTTGAACTAAACAAAGGAAAGTTGTTATTTTAAAATTCTACAAGTTAACTTTTGAGTGCTCCATAAAATTGAGAATGAAAAAATTATTTGTATGACTTTAAAAAATCGAGTATATAAATAATAGAGTTAGTCTAAGTGAAAAGCAACTTAGTATCGTTTAAGCTGGTTTCAAGTTAGAGGTTTTATATATGTAAGAAATTCTCGCTCGAAAACTCACCCATCAAATCAGGTATGCGAACCGAGAGGGCAAAAAAACCCGAGTATATAGTTCATATATCAAAATTTCAAACATGCATTTAACTCAAAGAATGAAATAAAATATTGAATCAAATAATAACTTTATTTATTTCCTCATTTGAATGCTTTGGAATATTCTAAAGCTGCTTATTATGTTCGGAAAGAAAAAGCTGTTGATAGTAACCTTTTGTGTACAAAAAATAAAAGCTGCTTGTAACCTCAGTACAAATTCTGTACTTATTGAATTCTCAAAAGCAAACACAATAATAATCATTTGCTTCCCCCCCGATATTTTTTCAACATCCAATTTAAAACCTTTTAATCCTAATAAATTGTCATATTTGAATTTAAAAATAATAAAATTCGGATAGATTTGAGGTGCGACATATTTAAGGTGTGGCTAAAAGACAACAAATTTTAAAATTTATCTTCAAATTAAAAATGTTAAACTTCTTAATAATATTTTTAATTTTTTAAGTATTGATATTTAATTTTTTTGATAAATTTTTAGTTTGTAATAAAATATCAACACTTGCAAAAAAATATCAAAAAATATTATAAAAAATATAATATTTTTAATTTAAAGATAAATTTTAAAATTTATCCAATTTTAAAACTCGGAACAAGCCCACGTGCAGCCTTACCTGTTTAAGGAAAAAAAAGTAAAAGTAAAAGTAAAAGAAAAAGAAAATTCAAAGCATTCATTTGAATATGATAAACAGACAAACAAGAAAATAAAAGCAAAAATAAATGCATGGCGTAATTGGTTCCATGTCTGTTTTTTACACCTCATGACAACCAATCACAATCATTGGAGATTGTGAAGATTAAATGCTATGTCAACACCACCTCTCTCCTTTCTAGTATTCTTCGAGAAATTCAGGGAGATCTTTTTTTTTGTTGAGCAAAATTCTGGGAGATCTTTTGGGATCTGAGTATTTTGAGTTTTTTTTTTTATCTTATTTTTATGTTTTAATTTTGAATGATTTTGCCTTAAATAGTCTCATATGTAATAACTCTGGATTTAGTTAACCAAGTTTGGTTCTTGTTTTGTTTTGTTGTCTGTACTGTACAGCCTATCTCTCATTTTCAGTTCAAGTTGTATGTTTTTACTGAAACCCAAAACTTCCAAAAGTTTCCATCTTTGAAAACCCAGATTTTGTTTATGTTACTCCTTAATTGGCCTACTAGGATTCACCAAAATTTCCATCTTTGAAAACCCAGACTTGTTTTTGGATTTGTGATTCTGGGGTTTCGCTTCTTTTCCTGATTTTTTTATTGATTGATTCATGGATCAGTCAAGATCCATTGGTTTTTCCTTTGTTCTTCTAATTTGCTCCGCTTGTTTTTGTTCTTCTTTTGGGGATCAAACTTTGGATAAAATCACTCAATTACCTGGACAGCCAAGGAATGTTCAATTCAATCAATTTTCAGGGTATGTGACAGTGAATCAACAAGCTGGGAGGGCATTATTTTACTGGTTGATTGAGACACCACTGACTCGTAAACCTGAGTCAAGACCACTCGTTTTGTGGCTCAATGGAGGACCTGGTTGCTCTTCTGTTGCTTATGGAGCAGCTGAAGAAATAGGTCCTTTTCGAATTAGACCGGATGGAAAGACCCTGTACTTGAACCGTTATGCTTGGAACAACTGTAGGACTTTTATGGTCTGCTTTCGTTTTTGATCTATTTCACGTTTTGTCTGAGTTTCATTTAACATTGTTTTCTTTGAATTGTTGTTTAGTGGCAAATTTGTTGTTCCTTGAATCTCCGGCTGGTGTTGGCTTTTCATACACGAACACCACATCGGATTTGTACACAACTGGTGACAAGAGAACTGGTAATTAATTGCTTGTATCTTGATAATCTGGTATCTATAATGTAGTTATAAATTTAGTTTGACTCCTCATTTTTCTTGAAGTATTTGTGTCTGACATTTTTGTCCAATGCATATCCGGATATCGGTATACATACCTGAAAACCCCAAGTAAAAATTTAACATACTTATATGGGACATATACCCAGACCAGAGCAGCATAAATGTGGTTAGTTCTGCCTAATTTTCAGTGACTTGGTTCATATTATTGTGTTGGTTTAGAGTCAAAGGGATTTGATGTTGACAACTTTAGATTCTTTTGAGATCTGGCCTGGGGTGTTTATGGTTAACCATTATACTACAACGGTTAACCATGAACACCCCTATATCTGGGTGCTTTTGTTTCACATCCGGACATAGGTATAAACAACTGGGAAAACTAAAAAAAATGTACATACCCACCTTGGACACATATGCGAGTACAAATAACATAGATGTGATTAGTTTGGCCTAATTTTGAGGTGCTTGGTTCATATGAATGGCGTTTGTTTAGATTCTATGAGACTTGATCTTTTAATATCCTTAGTTGTTTTGGTGCTGTGAATTTGCAGCTGAAGATGCCTATGTTTTTCTGGTTAATTGGTTTGAAAGGTTTCCACAGTATAAGCATAGAGATTTCTACATTGCCGGTGAAAGTTATGCAGGCTTTTATTTCAACCCCGTTTCTTTCAATGTTTTATTTTGATTTATAGATGAAAACAGCCTCAAGTTTAAGCTAAAGGACTAATCTAATTTCAGGTCACTATGTTCCTCAATTGTCTCAACTTGTTTATGAAAGAAACAAAGGGGTCCAGAATCCTGTTATCAATTTCAAGGGATTTTTGGTGAGAATAATTCCGATTTTTTTTTTTGCAGCGTCCGTGCTCGACACCCATGTCCTATGTATATATGGACATGGATGAGTACATGGAGAAACTTAGAAATAAGTGAATATAGCCATGTAGGACACCCCTATATCTGATGCTCTCCAAGTATCATAGGACATGATTACAACTTCAGTTGTTGTTATCGGCAAATGACTTATGTTTTGTTCTGTTGTTATAATAGGTTGGAAATGCTGTAACTGATGACTACCATGATTTTGTTGGCACATTTGAGTACTGGTGGACGCACGGCTTGATTTCTGATTCGACTTATCGAAGTTTACGAGTTTCCTGTAACTTGGGATCCTCCACACATCCATCTCTGGAATGCTTGAATGCTCTTCGAGCTGCTCAAAATGAGCAAGGAAACATTGATCCATATAGCATCTTCACTCAACCTTGCAAAGATACTGCAACTTTAAGGCGCAACACAAGGGGTCATTATGTAAGTTTTCAATCAATCCCCCCCCCCCCATCAACACAATGAAGGGGTTTTTCCATCCGTCTATGAATCTTTGCATCATTTTGCCATTAATTTATCCGTAATCTGGCAGAGATTTAGAAGAAACAGGTGCATTTGAAGCTTAATCTTCATATCCAATATTGTTTCTTTAATAGTTTCAATGAGTTCTTTCGCTAGTATAGCTAGGAACCATGATTTTAACACAATTGAGTTTGGATATCTTTCACCTATGTTGCTCAGACACTTCATTTTTCTTAAAGTACTAATAATGGGGGTTTTCTAGTCATTTTATTTCTGAATAGTTGCATAATTTTCTTACCTATGTTGTTGATTTCGTAGTTTATATATGCTGGATGTTTGCTCAACTCTATATTTATTTAAATATTCGTGCCCAATCCATATTATATATGTGTATGGAGATATGCCCCTCAAATACACTCTAAATACAAGGATAAACTTTGAAATAACTGAATATAACCATGTCAAAAAAATACCTATCCGACACTCGTCCCGAGTCTGAAAACTTTCTTAATGTGATTAATTTTCTAGGGGACTTGACATTAAACTTGTGGGCTCATTTCAGATAATTTAACGCAGTTGTTGAATTTCAAGTCGTGGAGGGTCCAGCAGGCGCCATTTATTGACAAAATGCTTCAATGACAGTTGTGGACCATATAGTACTCTCCTGTTAAAGTTTTGGTTCACTGAATAAAGATATAAAAAGATAAAAAAAAGACGAGTATGTACTCACACTTGATACTTTTATGTCTGTGGGACTGATATTTGAATTCGTGTATTAATATCTGATATTTGTATGTTCAATTATTTGAGTTTTTCATGTAATATGGGGGTCCTGTACCCATATATGTTAGGACATGGAAGTCGAACACAAATACTCTAAGAAAAGTAAAGAGCTGGAGGAATATGGTCATAGGATGCCGTTGTTACGAGTGGTTGAGCGGAGGCCCATATTTTTCCTAAAACATCAGCGCATCATCTGTAGCCTGAGTAACATAAAATATGATTATGTCTTAAAACACTTCTTGACTGAAATTTTCCGACCATTCTTGTTGACGTAGAATCCGTTTACTGACCTTGGCTTGGATTGTTACTTAAAATGCAGCCATGGATGTCAAGAGCTTATGATCCGTGCACTGAGAGATATTCAAAAGTGTATTTTAATCGCCCCGAAGTCCAGAAGGAACTTCATGCAAATGTAACAGCTCTCTCTTATCCATGGCAAACGTGCAGGTATGCAAATTGATTTTACGGCTTTTGGTTAATTATTATTTTTTCTTGATAACAGGCATCTTTGTTGCTTTAATTTTTCAATTTTGTTGGAAGTAAGTTATCTTTGACAAAGGTGTTCAATGCATATTTTTTCATTGGTATGCGGACATAACAACTTATAAAAACATGAAAAAGTAAACTTGAAAAATGTTGAATATACCTGTATCGAACATATACTTATATCGAATACTCATGTCTTGATCCGAAAATCTATTGTTTTACAGTGATATTGTTGGAAATTACTGGGCAGATTCTCCCCTCTCTATGCTTCCTTTATACAAAGAGCTAATTGCTGCTGGACTTAGGATTTGGGTTTACAGGTAAGTTTCTTTTTTTCCGTCTCCGCAAAGTGTCATGGAGGAATTGGATTGAGTGTGGCACAAAGTATTCATATCTAATTTCATAAAATTACGAATCTATTAGACGTTATTTGTTAAAGATAAATGCATGAATCAACTAAGCAAAACTCGGGATTTTCTTATTTCTTTGGCAAAATGCATCTGACTGAAGTGTTTGTGCAGTGGAGACACTGATGCAGTGGTTCCAGTGACTGCGACTCGATATTCCATTGATGCTCTGAAGCTACCAACCGTTACTAATTGGTACCCTTGGTATGATAATGGAAAGGTGAGTACCTATAAACTCCAGACATTACTTAAAATTTTCATGCTATTATCCATGTTGGAAAACTCGAACTGGCTTAATCGAGAATTAGTAGCTGTGCAGTCCAATATATATATTTAAGCCAAGACATTGGTGGTTCAGTAGAAAATCGGGAAAATAACCGGATCTTATTATCATTAATATTTTTTGTAAAATGATATTTGAATTTTTGGATACTATTAGATACAATCATTACAAATTTATCCTGTTAAGTGGGGAAATACGGTTGAGAAACAACCAAGATCATGGAAAAGGAAAAACAGGTTTCGTCCAGCGATTTCAAAACAATTACAAAAAAGAAAACGTGACACAGATTGATCTGTTGAGAGATTGTTTTACTTGTTGATCCAGGTTGGTGGGTGGAGCCAAGCATACAAAGGGCTAACATTGGTAACAGTCACCGGAGCCGGTCATGAGGTTCCGCTCCACCATCCCCGTCAAGCTTTTATTCTTTTCCGATCATTCTTGGAGAACAAACCAATGCCAGGTTAAAGAATCACATCAATGTTTATGTTACTCAGACTTGAAAGCGTGTTCGAATATAGGCATGTACTTGCACAGATATTTTAGAGAAAACAACGAGTCTGAGTAGCATAGATTAGCATTATTATTCATTTTCCTCGATGAATAAGCGAAAAATTTTATAGGATTTTTTATACATGAAAAAGAGTTATCAAAAGAAGAAAAACTTGAGTGATCTCTAAATTGTAGAAATTTCTATGGTATGTATTCTTTATAGGATTTTCAGGAATTGAAACTGCAGATGTTGTTCAAAGTTCTGAATTGCCTTTGTATGGTAGAACTGTAATATTTGGGAATTATATTCTCTATTTATATAGCTAATTCTTATGGTGATTTAATTTTGTTTTTATTAACAACCCTATAGTAGGGTAGGGTAGGTAGTGTTGAGTGTTAGATTGAGTCGAGTTAAAACATTTATTAAAGTTAGTCAAATTTACAAATTTTATTTTATAACTCAAAATTTTATTTAAAATTTTTCGATTTGATGAGTTTATGAAATTCGGATTTTATCAACCTATAGTTAATTATTTTTTGACATGCATACAAGCTGTCCATAATAACTTATTTAAATGGATCGGATTTTATCCATTATGGTGGGTCCAATCCAACTTTTTTAATAAAATCAAGTCACATTTGAACAAACTTCTTATATTTGAACCCATGAGTCTAATCGGGTCTATAAACGTGATGCTTAGTGGCGGAGCTACATGGGATTGGTAATTATTTATCTTTATATTTTAAGATAAATTTTTTAAATTAATTTATATATAAATTTATTTTTATTTTTTAATTTTAAATTTTAATTCCGTCTCAAATGATGCGAAAAAGAAGACAAAGAATAATTTAGGTGGTGTTTTGTTAATTATTTTTTCATCATTGTGACTAAAAAAGAGAAAAAAAATTAAAAAAATGGAATGATCTGACATTTCGATGGAATCTTTTCAATATGATAAATTAAAACATAATGTGAATTTTCTAGTGGAGCCGTAAGGATAAAAAACAGGCATTAAATAAAAGAATATCAGAGACGATGAAGGAGAGGCGTCCATTCCTCCCTTTTAATATTCTATATAATATTTATTCAAAATAATATTCTATATAATATTCTGGATTTTGAACAATGCTTTTAAAAGAACAAAAAAGAAAAATAAATAGAAAAATATGTCAATGATGTGTCTATGACTAGACTCGAATAGTTCGATTCTTAAAATAATTCATGTTTAGGTCTAGATTAAGCTAGTTTCTGATTCTTGACTTATTTTTTTTTTTACAAATCTTAATTTTAAGAATAATCTTATTTAGACAGAATGAGAAAAGAACTCTAGAGAAAGAAAAGGGTATTCTTGATGGGTCTAAAACTTATAATTTAAGAGAATATGAGATAACAGAGATGGATAGCATGATCAACCGACTAAATGTGCATCTCTGATTATTGACTTATTTTTATTGTTTAGACTGTTTAAATTTGAAATATGTATATAATTTTTTTATATTTTCAAAATATTTATTGGAACGAGTTTAATAATTAATATTTTATATTTTATGGTATAATAAAAAATATCCGTTGATCACAAATTTTAAAGGGTAAACATCACTATTTGTCACTAAAATTATTTCTACTTTTCTATTTTGGTCTTCAAACTATTATTTTGTGCAAAATCATCACTAGTGTTACATTTTTTTCTTATTTTGGTCACTAATGTTACTTTTTTATGTTTTGGTCACCAATCTATTGCTTCTTTCCTATTTTGGTCACTAACCTATTCATACTTTCCTATTTTTTCGAGAGTGTTTTTTATCGGCGAGTGACCAAAATAGAAAAAAAACATAACGCTAGTGGCTATTTGGTCAAAAAATAATAGTTTGGTGACCAAAACAGAAAAATGAGAATAGTTTTGTGACCAATAGTAATATTTTTAAAATTGTTCCATATCCAAACCAAAAATCGAACCCTTCAATAAATTACTTAATTATATTGTAAATGAAGTAAAAAAAAACTTTCCCATACAAATTATTCTTTGCTTAGCTTAAGCATTGCATTGTTAATGGATGGTTGTGGCTTGGAGACCACTTGTATTGGGATTAGGTGATGCCTTTGGAATCTCACTGAACCCTTTATTATATATGAAAAGATGGGATTTTTAGAAGGAAAAAAAGTTTACACGTGCCTTTTAGTTTTAGGAGTTAGGATTTTAGTTTAGGGTTTAAAGTTTAGGGGTTTAGGTTGTAAGGTTTAGAATTTAAGGTTAGTGCTTAGAATTTAGTGTATAAGGTTTAAAGTTTAAGGTTTAGTTTTTTAGTGTAAGGGTTAGGAATTCAGGATTTGGGTTTTTATAGTATAAATACCAGGCTTGTGTAAAATTATTTTTACACAGCCTGTGTATCAAAATTTTACTCTTTTTAGAATCTATGCTTTTTTTTTCTTTTTCAATATCAAACCATTTCATCCTCTTCTTCATCAGTTTCCATATAAACAATGTATTGATTGGTTCCAAAATTTTCAACTTTTTTCACATCTGAGACAATAATGCTTAATCTTCTCATCTTCACCCTATCTTACTAACCAATTTAAAGCTGTGATTCATAATCTTTTACGATATAAAACAAGTTGCACTGTCCAGAAAATTTGGTAAATTATATTGAAATTCAAACTACAGAGATCCATTAATTGACCGAGTGGTCAATGACACTCGTGTTGTCTCGTCTTGCATGGTTCGAATATCAATAATTTCTTTGAGAATGTAATTACCTCTATACCGAATAAAAAAAAGTTTGAACTATTTTTGAATTATAATGATATGGATGGGAACACAAATTTGAAGATTTGAATTTTATGTATTATACAAAATTTGAGGAATAGATATACATGCATTATATATAAATTAGATGAATTTCAAGATGATTATATGTAACATTTTTAAAATCTTTATAAATTGAAATTTCAAGTATGACTGAATAGTACATTGTCGGTAAGGTGTTATCAAAGGTTAAGAAAAAATATAATCAGATACTACTATTTTTATTGTTTTGGGCACCCCTTTCCCAAATATAGGTCACTTTTCAGTATAGTTAGAAGGCATTTCCTAGAAAGTAGTTTAAAGCAAAACAAAAGCTCCTTCATCGCTAAGAAGTATATATAGACCAGTCATTTCCGCACACATCGAAATGAATAACATTATATGATCAAACCAACATAGGGGTTAAGCATTTTGAATTCTTGATACCTTTAATTTTAGCAACTTGGAAATAAAGAAGATAAAGCAAAAGCAAAGCAATCCACCAATCAACGCCGAATAAAAGAAAAAGCAGAAGAAGACACCATATAACAAGAAAAGATGCAAACAAATAAAGATAAGGATTGCCAATAAGTAGAGAGCATCTCAACTAGTGCAATACTCAGAAGGAAAAAAAACACCCCAAAGAAAATGTACAGGTTTAGCAACACTGTGATAGGGTTCTTGAACCTCTTCACACTTCTAGCATCGATTCCGATCATCGGAGCAGGGCTATGGATGGCAAAGAGCAGCACAACATGTGAAAGTTTCCTGCAGACACCATTGCTGGTGTTAGGTTTTGTGATACTGATAATATCTTTGGCAGGCTTCATTGGAGCATGCTTCAATGTGGTTTGGGCACTGTGGGTCTACTTGCTGGTGATGTTGTTTATTATTGCAGCTTTGGTGGGGTTGACCATATTTGGATTTGTGGTGACCAGCCAAGGTGGTGGTCAAGAAGTTGCAGGAAGGGTTTACAGGGAATACAGGCTGGAAGATTATTCACCATGGTTGATAAAAAGGGTTACAGATCCTCAGTATTGGAATACTATTAGAAGCTGTTTGTTGAATTCCAAGACTTGTGGGAAAATTGCCCTCTGGACCCCTCTTGATTATGTTAATAATGATATGAGTCCAGTCCAGGTATGTAAATTTCTGATTTTTTTTTTGCTTAATAATAAAATAAGTGCCCAAACTATACATGTTGTTTTGATGCCTAAACTACTTTTCACTCAAAACAAGTGATTAACGTTTTCTCCGTTACTAATTCAGGTGCATGAAATTTCGCTTTTATTACCGTTTTAAGGTTGGTCCGTTAAAAAAACATCACCCAGTGACATGTGACAAGTTATATTTTGTTTTATTTTATTTTTTAAAAAAAATAGAATTTTTAAGAAGTCGTGAAACTCTCAAAAATTCTCAAAATACTCCCCAAATCCTCAACCTAAGTTTTAAATCTCGATTTTAGTCGTTGCCGCCTCCAATCGTCGACGACGTGCTCACTACTTTCGTAGTTATATTTCCACGAACATTTACCCCACCTTCCCGTCAACGGACGTCATACCTTACGTCAAAAGAAGCCGAACTCGCGAAAAGAAGCCAATCGACACGCCTACCTTTGATTATCGACGATGGGTGGAGGGCTCCAGCGAGGCTATCAACGACAGCATTAGTGACAATTTTGGGTTAAAGATTTGAGACTATTTTGTAAAAAATTTACACTGTTATGCTTTTTTATAAAAAAAAAATAAAGAAAATAATAAAAAAACATGTCACATGTCATATTTTAATTAAATAATTGTCATTAACGATCAAGCACCTAAAATTAACAAAATAAAACTTTAGACAACTGCTTTGAGTGAAAAATAGTTTAAACAACCAAAGTTAGCAACATATATAGTTTGAGCACTTATTTTGTTATGAAACTTTTTTTCTCCTTTCGTTGAATTCCAAGGCTTGGCTTATTTATTGATTTTGATGGGGGGTGCAGTCTGGTTGCTGTAAGCCACCAACATCATGCAATTACAACATGGTGACAATGGTAGCCCAAAACCCAGATTGCTACCGCTGGAACAATGCCCCAACAGTGCTGTGTTATGAATGTGATTCCTGCAAAGCTGGTGTGCTTGAGTCCGTGAGAAGGGATTGGCATAAGCTGTCGGTTCTAAACATTGTGATGCTCTTGCTTTTGATTGGGATTTATTCAATCGGTTGCTGTGCTTTCCAAAACACCAAAAGAGCTGAAACCGATTACCCTTACGGCCAAAACAGGATGTCCAAAGTTCGACCAAGATGGGATTACTATTGGTATGTCCTTCATCACATTACATATATACATCTTCTTATTTATTTATTTATATTAAAGTACTTAAAAAATTAAAATCTATGCTGATTATAGGTGATGGTAAATTGAATTATTTATAGTAAAGTTTTGATTTTTATTGTTTTGGCAGGTGGAGATGGTGGCATGACAAAAAAGAGCAGCTTTATTAGTTTTTTTTTTTTTTTTACTTTTAAAAATCACTAAAACTATTAGGTCAATATGTTCTAATTGTCGTGTGAAGATGGGACAATGCACTTGTTTCTCTGTCTATGAAATTGCAGCTTTTTTTTTTCCTTTTTCTTTCAAGAAAGATGGGTTCAAACTTCAACTTAACCTTTCTATCCCTTTCGGAAATAACTCCGTTTTTTTTAATTTTTTTCCTATATTTCAAGTGAGAGTGAAAAGATTTTAACAAAAAAAGTTACAAAAAAGAGAAAATCATTTGATTAGATTATTGGTTAAGCTACTGAAAAAGTTAAGCTACAAGTTTTTATTTTTTGGATAGACTTTTTTTTTGTTAAATATTTCGACTATAAAATTTGTATAATATTAAGTTATCCTCATACAATAAAGTATGATAAACCATCGATAGAACTTTCTCTAACCAAATGTCGAATTGATTTTGTGTGTGAAGATCTTTAGGGATTATTTACAGTCTGATGTTGTGTTTTCTTCTAATATCTTATTAGCATTAATTAGTTGGTCTAGCGGATGAGACGCTAGATCTTTTAAGCAAAATCGGTTGTTTGAATTCTAACGTTGTGAATAGAAAAAACTGAGTGAAGAGAATTGTCCTCATATTGGATCTTTGCAAAACTCTCGAGAAGTATTTAGGCTTACTAACTATTTTGGGGATGTGATAAAAAAAAGTCTTTAATACTATGCTAGTTCGACGTTCTTGCATGCACGACTTAGCTTTAACCCATCATTGACATGGTGAAGTAATTGGTGCTGAATGCATAGGCGGACCTATATGAAAATATTAGAGTGCGATTAACTCCACTAAAAGTATTTATTATACTTATAAAAGTACTAAAATTTATCAAAATTTGTATAATAAATACTAAAATGGATCATACAGTTGTTTGTTGGGTACGAGGTTAATAATACCTTCTAATATTATTATATGAAAATTTTGATTCCGACACTTATTCGATAGGTTTGTTGGAGTCAAGTTTATGTTGGTGGGGATTCTTCATTCTTCATGCTTGTTATTATTATTTCTTTTTTTCTACATTTCTTAATAATGCGAAGAGGCATTATACAAAAAAGATATACTTTATATTGTGAATTAGTTGTCTTTTCTCACCAATATTTTTTGCAAAACTAATAAATAAATTGATAATTTTCTAAAGAGTTACAAACAGTTGCGGAACTTTGGTAAGAGTTCAAGGAGCAATTTAATTTTTTTCTTAAAAAATAGACTTATATTAAAAATTTTAAAAATTTTGAGGGTTTAACTAAAATTTTTAATAATTTTGAGAGATTTAACAAGATCTTTTAAAAATTATGAGAAGAAATTTATTAAAAATATTTAAAATTTCAAAGTTTAATATAAATTTTTAAAAATTTCAAAAGGTCAAATTAAAATTTTCTAAAATTATAAGATTAAATTCTAAGGCGTAGCCCACTAATCCCTTCCATGTTCCACACAGGTTACAAGTACAATGTCAATTATAAATATAAGACTTAGTTTTTTCCTGATGTAAACCCAAAATAATAAAGTTGTTCTTACGTTTTAATTTTATTATTTTTACCCATTATAAAACAATACATTCGATAAGTATAGTTTGAATCAAACAATACACATGATTATATTGAAATTGAAATATATAAATTTGAATCAAAATAGATCTGAACCACATAATGAGACTCAAATTAAAAAAATAAATCTGGAGAGAACTTTCAAACGACCTCAAAATTTTAAAGGTAAACTACTCAGGTGACCATCGAACTATTTGAGTATACTTATTTTGACCACTGAATTAGGTAACTCGTCAATCAAAGCATCAAACTTTTAAGGTCCTATTTTAACCACCACCGTTAAAAAACTAACAGCGGGGTGACATGGCAATTAACAAAAATTTATAAAAGTACACATTTGGTTCATGTTATTTACCTATTATATCAATTTCGTCCTAATTTTAATTTAATTAAATAAAATTAACCAACCAGTCAGATGACGGCATGTGTTCTATCTTTTTTTAAATTTATTTAATTTAATAGATTTAATCAACCAACCAAATGATGACACATGTTACCATCTGATTGAACATAATCAAATAAAGCAAATAAAATGAGAAGCAAATGCAAGCAACGAGAATTAAACCCAAGCCCAAAACAAGGAAAGCTTAAGCCCCAACCAATAGGCTAACATCATTTATATGATATGAGATTATAACATATTTTATTAATCGATTATGTTTTTAGTGTGTAGTGACTAAAACATCCGGGCTCTTTCAGAAGACTCATTTTTAATTAAAAAATGTAGTTGAGGGGGATTTTTGAAAAAACCTGTAATTTTAAATAAAAGACTTGGAGTTGCCACCAGACACTTGAGTAAGGTAGACCGACCACCGAAAAAATAAATCATAGATTTATTCAGTTCGGGAGTCGGTTATGTGAGGGAAAAGGTTCGCACCCCTATCACGCCCAAAATTGGTACCTAAGTGTTCGAATCGTATTTACCAAGACAAATTGAAATTCAATTTAATTTTATGCTTAATCCCTAACAATGCAGGAATGCGTGGTCATACCATTCGAATATAATAACCTCATAATTTACGGTACCAAAAGGAGATGACATCCGAAGACTCGGGGATGACACTCTTAGTAAGATATCAAAACCTTGAGGACCTAATTCTAAACGCGACAAGATATATAATGCAAGGGCAATTTAAATATACTAACATAAACAAAAGATAACATGTATGAAACAAATAAATAACAACCATACACATATATGCGTATATATAATAAATATTTGTAACACATAATGTACTACATATGTATGATACGATAAAGTATACATGCATAATAAAACTACATATATGTAAACTATATATATAATAATAATATACATACGTAGACTAAAGTATATATTAAAGCTAGCATAACCAGTATAGATTTATGTATAAGATATATAATAATATATATGGCATGCGACATTTGAAACAAATATAAAAATCATATACACAACATAAACTACAGGATATAGAATGAATGTTGGCACGAAAAAATTAACCCAAATATCTCAAAATCTATTGAATAGGCCTTAAAATTAATACAACAAGCTGATATCCGAGAGCCTTTAAAGAGGCAGAAGAAACTGATTTTGGCAAACGAAAATTCCTAGTACGTAAGATTTCAATATGAAAAGTTAACTCTTTTTTTGTTTTTTATGTGGCATTTTGGGCCACGGTGAAAGCTTTTGCCCTCTCCGCTTCGCTGAGGGTGGTATGGATCTGGTGCCGGGATAGGATGCTTCTCTCCGAGCTCTTTCTCGTCGTGCAACTCAAGTGCCGTGCAAATGGTTGATTGAGGAGGGTATAGAAAGGCCTAAATTTTCGTCAACTATTGCGATCATGAAGGAGAATATCTCACCTCATCATAACCCCATTACTACGCCTCAGCTAGTGATCAGAGTGGTGAAATGGCAAAGTCTAAGGGATCTGTTTTATCCCCAATCTCTTCCCCATAATTTCAGCAATCTGCGGGGACCAAAGATAGTAGTGGGAACAGTCTTATTCAGGCGGGCCAACTTATGGTTTATGGTGCTGGCCCAATTCGCCCAAACCTCAATTCAAGGTTTGATATTGAGATAGGCCATTTGGAGGAGGATATTCCTTTACAGAATTGTAAGAACATTAAACGTCCCAGGTTCCAACCTCATAATCCAGAAGTTTCTTCTAAGTCAAATTCTACTGTGACAATTCTCTTTTATCGGCAGGCCTCCATCATGGGGCCAGCCGCGCCCAATGAAAATCCTCAATTGGAACGTTCGAGGCATGGGGATGGCCCGATCTGTTCGTCGATTCCGCTCAATGATGTGTGATATATCCCCATCTATAGTCTTTCTAATGGAAACTAAATTACAAGTTTCGAAGATGGAACGTATTCGACGATTGTGTGGCTTTAGGTATGGTCTTGATGTTAGCTCCAATGGTAGTAGTGGTGGATTCTCTCTTGGCTGGACAAATGATGTTATTGTAACTCTTCGCTCGTTTTCTTTGCACCATATGGATGTTTTAATAAGTGAGAATAACGGGGCGCTACAATGGAGGTTGACGGGCTTCTATGGTGCCCTGGAAGTTAGCGATAGAGTTAGGTCTTGGACTTTGCTTCGCCAATTGAATTATAGTCCCCAGATGCCATGGTGTGTCATTGGGGACTTCAACGAAATCTTGCATCTTTCTGAGAAAATAGGTGGCTTAATTCAACAAAAGTGGAAGATGCGCAATTTTAGTGACGCTCTAGAAGACAGCTCTTTAACTGATTTGGGATATACAGGTAGATGGTTTACATGAGAGTAGGGTAGAACGACAGCAAATAATATAAGGGAGAGGCTCGATAGAGGGGTTGCATCTCTAGGTTGGGTAGACTTATTCTCGAATTATCAACTTCATCACCTCCCTCATTCTTTCTCTAACCATTGTCCCCTCTTGCTTAATACCAATTCAAATCCATATCTACCCAATTAAGTTTGGCACTTTAGATTTGAAGCATCCTGGCTATTAAAGAGTTCGTGTGAAGAAGATGTATGTTCCCTTTAGGCTTCTGCCTTGGGGACTATACTTGAAAGGTTACTCTTTGTCAATCGTGGTCTAGATAGATGGTTTCAAAGATTAAAGAAGGACAAGAAATTTTCTATAAAGGAGCTAAGAGACCATATTGATTTTTTGAGTATTCAGAATGCTTTAGATGAGAATCTTGGGGACTTAGTGAACGCTAAGCTGGAATTAAACCTCGAACTAGATCAAGAAGAGATTTATTAGGAGCAACGGGCTTGAGCAAACTGGCTCCACAATGGTGATTGAAATACGGGTTTTTTCCACTGATATGCCAGACAAAGACACTGTAGCAAGCGTATTGATGGTTTGTTGTCTGACGATGAGTCTTTCATTGAAGAGAATGATGCAGTACGTAACATTATTGTTAACTATTTCTCCGATCTCTTAATGTCAAGGGGTACTACTGATGTTGCGGACATATTTTATGAAATTGAACCATGTATTGATAACGAGATGAATCAAGCCTTCCTCGACGACTTCACCCGAGACGATGTGTTTGTTGTTTTGAAGTCAATGAGTTTGCTAAAAGCTTCCGGGGCTGATGGCCTCGGGGCTGCCCTCTATCAATGCTTCTAGGGCATTATTGGACATGATATCGCAGATTATTGTATTGGCGTTCTAAAAGGTCAGTTTTTAATTTCTAAAATAAATCAGACACATATTTTTCTGATTCCAAAAATCACTAATGCCGCCCCATGTCTCAATTTAGATTGATCTCTCTTTGTAATGTGCTCTTCAAAGTAATCTCGAAAATGTTGGCTAATAGATTCAAAGTGGTTCTGGATGTCTGTATCGATGAGGCTTAGAGTGCCTTCATCCTAGGTCGACTCATAATAGATAATATCATTGCGGCGTATGAGATTTTTCACTCTTTTAAAAAGACACGAGTTGGTCGATTAGGCTCTTTTACTCTCAAACTTGATATGAGCAAAGCCTAGGACCGAGTGGAATTGATTTTCTTAAAATAGTGATGCTGCAAATAGGTTGATCTTGTTTTTCGTTGTATTACAACAGTGTCCTACTCGGTAGTTGTCAATAGTTGTACCAGTGAATAATTTTCCCCTACAAGAGGCTTGCGCCAGGGTAATCCTAGTAGCCCATATCTCTTCCTCATTTGTGGAGAGGGGCTCTCTTCTTTGCTCCGAACAGCCAACATCAACAGTTCCCTTACGGGAGCCAGGATAGTGCGAGGGGCACCCTCAATAAGTCATTTACTTTTTGCTAATAACTGTTTCGTGTTTGGAGAGGCATTAGCAGGTAGTACAGGGAGATTGAAGTCTCTACTCCAATATTATGCGGACTGCTCTGGGCTGATGATTAATTATGAAAAATCAAGTGTTTTCTTTAGTTCGAATGTTATCAAAGAAAATAGGGTTGATGTCTGTCAGATTTTAGGGGTCACTGAAATTGATAGTCTTGAAAGATATTTTGGTCTTTCAGCAACTGTGGGGAGAGATAAGAAGCAAGCATTTAGCTATTTGAAAGACAGACTTGGGAGTCGAACAACCTCTTTGAGTTTAAAAAATTTATCGTAGGGTGGAAAGGATGTATTTATTAAGTCTATCCTGCAATCTCTCTCTCTCTTCACTATGTATTGCTTTCTCTTACCTATGACATTTTGTAAGGAGTTAGAAGCAATTGAAGCGCGCTATTGGTGGCACAAATCTATGTCTCAAATAGGGATACATTAGTGCACGTGGAAGGAACTCTGTCGACTTAAAGATGAGGGGGGAATGGGATTTCGCGAACTGAGAAAGTTTAATATAGCTCTCCTTGCGAAGCAGGGTTAGCGACTGCTCACGAATCTGGGTTCTCTTGTTGCTAGGTTGCTCCGGGCGAAGTATTATCCTACAACTACTTTTCCATACAAAAACCTTGGTGCTTCCCCATATTTGATATGACGCAGTATTTGGAGTTCGAGGGGCCTTCTTGAGATGGGCATTGGGTAGTCAATTGGTACTGGTTCCACAGTGTCCATCTGGAACGATTATTGGCTTCCCTATGTTCCCTCTCGACGTGTTTCTTCCCCAAGTCTAGACTATGTGACCAAGGTCTTTAACTTGATGGTTTCCAATGAGCAATTATGAGATTCTGAGCTGAAATGTTCTAGATTCAATCATTAGGAGGCAGACTTGATTTTGAGTATTAAGTTACCAAGATATCAACAGCCTGATTTACTGAATTAGAAGGGTGAGGGTTCTGGTGTTTATACAGTTCTGTGGTGACGTCTTTTGAAAACTACTAAATATATCCCACTTTTTGAAGAAGATTTGTTTAAAAGGAGAATTTCTTTTGAAATTTTTTTTTCTTTTGAAAATCGATAAAAACTTAGAGTCACCACCGGCCACTTGGGTAAGGTAGGCCAAACACCACAAAATCAGATATTTGTTTTGAAAGGGTTCGAGAGTTGGTTACGTGTAGGGAAGGGTTAGCACCCCATCACGCCCGAAAATCGGTACCAAAATATTTGTTGCTTTTAATCGAAAGAAATTGTCGAAATTTGAAAGGAATTTAATTTGGTGACCTTTAATTGAAAATTAACCTTAATTGGACGGGCTTTATCAAATTGGCAGGTTCAAATTAATTGAACATTTAATTAATAAGGTTGACGATACATCAGACCCTAGACTAAACCGACATCATATAAGCCTGACTACCGTGTTAGTTTATGGTTTGAATCTCGCACGTCACCTTTATGCATGATGCAAGCAATTAAGATATGATGTAATGATTTGGTTAAGTTTTAATTTTACCTTGAGTCGGTAAGGATTAATTCAAATATTTGGTCAGCATCATTTAAGCTCGGACTGTTACGACACAAATATCGAAATTAATGAATACCCCATTTTATGATTTAAGTTAATTATCATGTAAACCAAATGGGCCAAATGATGACAAATAAAATGGATGGCAAATAAAGGCTTAAAGATAATCACACAAAAAGCTCATCTAAGGTCCTAACCTAAAAGGCCCAAGTTATGGAAGATCCAATTAGTGATCTAGTTATTAATTAGGTGATTCTAATATTAACCCTAAATTAATTAACCCTAAAAAGGCTAGAAAACCATAATAAATTATGAGTTATCTTGTATCATGATAATTAATTCAATCGATTTTAAACTAGTGTTCCAATAAGCCAAGAGCACTATTCAAGATAAATCAAGTTAATTAATCATGATTTTAAATTAAATGTCAATCTAAAGTTGCAATAAATTTATCCCAAAAGTGATTAAAAAATGTTCAATTAATTTAATAAATTTAACATTTATCCCAATAAGTCAAGGATAAATTTAAATTTGCTAAGTTAATTCGAACCTAAACCTAACTAAGGTTCTAAAAATAACTAATCCTAAATTAACTTATAAATCATGCCCCTATGAGACGAGCACACGATTTAAATTAATTTTACCCTAATTTAATCTAAAGCCTAACCTAATGAGCCTAAAGCCGAAAACAAAGCAAAGCTCAATCTACCTAAGCTAAACAACCTAAGCCCAAAACATATCAAAGCCCAAACTACTAAACTAAGCTTACTAAAAGAAACAAACATATAGATATAAATATCACTATATATTCCATACTAAAAAACATATATTCTATAAAAAAAATTAAATATTAAAAAAAAAACCTTATATGATATATATTATATGAAAAAAACCTATATTATATATAAAAAATATATATTTTATATTATAGAAAAACTATATGCTATAGGTACCATATATTATATGTCTTATAAAGTATATATATATTACTTCAAAAATCATATACTATATATATATATATTATATAAGAACTATATATTATACTATTCATTACATTCATAAACTACATGTTATAACATGCATATTAAACATAACAGATACATGCATATCAAACTGCATAAAACATATATCAACAAGAAATCAAAAGCATAAACACAAAAAAAAAAACAGGGATGAAATGCAAAAGAAGCAAATCACACAGTAGAAATTAAAAACATGTAGAAAAAAGGAGGCGATATGGCAATGATTCCACAAGTTCAGGGACTGCGGGCGTAAATAAAAAAGGCATAATGGCTTAATGGGCGCAATTATCCCACGCGGAGAGACCAATAGTGTGATTACGAAACGTGGATGCCCCTACGGGTGTAAATAGACCGGGGCGAGGATATTTATAAGGCAAATAATCCATTTTTAAAATGGGGACCAACTATATAAAACAAGTTCGGTCCCTGTTTTGCTTCTTTTGGTAAAACCTCAGCTAAGCTCTCCCCGTACCCTTCTTTATCGTCCAAAACGGGGATGAACGCCACCACGGTGTTCATCTCCAAACCCAGAAACCATCACATTTTCCAAAAACTGATGACCGGCCACCACAAGCCACCACTGACGGATGTTGGAAACCTAAAAAACATTTTCTCTTCAAAGCCCGAATCTAAACCTAGACGTTAAAAAAACAAAAAAAACTTTTTTTGTAAAAAAAGAAGCGGTGACCCCCTTTTTTGGTTTTTGTTCCGACTGACTCACCGTTCAAGGACTCGAGAGAGCCGGCAAGTTTATTATCGGCGGGAAAGGAAATGATTGCGTTGAAGACGAAACGACGTAAGAGAGGATTTAAAAAACAGAGGTAAGAGGATCTAAAACCCTAATCTGTATATGTTTTATGCCTTGAATTAAAAAAGAGGAAGAGATATACCTCTGGAAATTTGAGGCGGTTTCTCTGCTCTATTGCTTTGTGAAATCCTAAATGGTTACAAAATGGTTAGGGTTATCGTTATATACCTTTTTTTACATATATTTCAAGAATAGATAAATAAAATCCTAATGTTCCTATTGGCTGCCATTTGGTTTTGGAATTATTCACGAAGGGGACCAGGGTAAGCGATCGACGTGGCTGCGGACGTGGAAGTACAGTGGTGGTGTGGCATCGGGCCACTGGTCTCTTCGGTTGACGCGGAGACCACGCTAGAAGGTCAATCGGCGTGCGTGAAAGCAAAGTTGGGAGATGAAGAGGCGTGCACGCGCGCGTATGGGAACTAAAGAGCCGCACATGGGAGATGACACTCCTGGTTGAATCTGAGAGGGATACGTAAAAACAATATGTCAGATTAGGGGTTGAGTTAAATTAAAGAGTTGGGTCTATCGGGCCAAATATTTATATGTATTATTATATTTTCTTGGATTTGTATATTGGACTCAAGCTTAAATAAATCATGGGCTTTTATTTATTATGATAATGAGCTGATAATACATAAACTTGGGCTTTTACTTATTCAATTTAAGTTCATATGTATATTCTTGCATCATGATTTGGGTAATAGTAATACTAATAATACTAATTGACATATAGTAACAATAATAAGATAACAATGAAAGAAAGATAACATAATGGAAGTAACATAATATACTAATAATATTTAGGGGGTTTTCAAAGGGATAATTACATATAAGAATATAACAATAATATGGCAACACCCCCCACACACATATATATACCACTTACTAATTTTTTTGGGGTTTTAAAAACATAACATATAATACAATAATAAATAGTATAATGAATAACAATACCTATATATATATAACTACTTAACTAAAATAGAACTAGTAATTAATGTATAATAATTTTGATTTTTTATTGATTTTTTTAGGTTTTAATAGGAGGATAAAGTAGACAAAGCCCATATTTTTTTAAATAGTAGTAACATATATAAGCTCATTATTGTAAAAACAAAAACAAAAATAAAAATGGGTCCACCCATGACAAAATTAGTGATTACAGGTTCGAAGTGGCTACCTACTACTAATGGGTCTTTCCCAACGACCGAACAACAGGCATTAGCTTTCCATTATATTTGGAAGATACCCTCTCCATCTAAAGTCAAGATTATAGCATGGCGAATGGTACGTAATTTTATCCCTACGATGCAGAACTTGGTCTCTAAATGTGTGGTGAATGATCCTTTATGCCACAGATGTAAGAGCGCTATAGAAAATGTTTTACATGTAACTAGGGATTGTTTTTATGCTCAGGCGGTGTGGTCTACCTTGGGTTTTTTTGCCTCCATGTGGTCATTACAGAGCAATATTGGCGATTGGCTCTATGATTTGCTAATCAGTATCCATTATAACATGCATAGTTTAGTTATTATTACTATGTGGGCTTTGTGGTATTCTGGGAACAAATTTATGTACAAAAATGTACTTCAGCGAATTGAGGATGTATATACCTTTATTAAAGGGTATTGTGTCGAGCTTGAGCAATACTCTTTGGCTTTCCAGCATTCATGTCGTCATGACCAGAACCATTGGACTGCTCCTCCACTTTTGACCTACAAAGCTAATGTTGATGCGCGTTATAAAAGCTCTAGGAAGGAATCTTGTTCGGGTCTTATAGCTAGAGATAATGAGTGACAAATAATTGGGGCTGGGTGTCGGTTCAATACGAATGTTACCTCTATGTTTGAGGCTGAGGCTCTGGCTATTTACCAGGGTCTTTCTTTCGCCTTTAATTTGGGTCTCCGGTGTGTGATAGTAGAAGGTGACAACAAATCGGTAATATTGAAGCTAAATTCTCTAACCCTTGGACCTCTCCGCCATTGGCTCTTTGATTCGTGATTCAAAAATGTTGGGTAGAACTTTTAACTTGTGTCGATTCACCTTTATAGGCCGAAATGGCAATCGCCCTGCCCATGCACTAGCAGCTGAAGGCATGCGGCTCTTTAATGATCATTCTTGGGTTGAAGATACGCCCGATCTGGTCCAGAATCTTGCTATGCAGGACCGTCGCTTCTCAGAGCCGCCATAGATTTTGGTTTTTGTGGCTCTTTTGGTGGGAACTTGTCCTCTTTCTCAACTTGGAGAACCAACAATTTAATTCTACTTCTACTATGATCGTTCATGATTTTGCTTATCTGTAGAAGCTTTGTCGGTTGTCTTCTCTCTGATTCTTAGTTCTAGAGTTTTCTTTACCTTTTATTTTTATCTGCCATTTGGTTGTTCTTTATCTTTCAGTTTGTAAGTTTTTTTGCGTTCCTTCGAATAAAGTCTAACCGACACTTTTATTAAAAAAAATTAATACAAGAAGAAACATACCCAAAGACAAGTTGTTGGACTCTGCTTGTATAATCAAATGGGCTGAATGCTAGGATAAGGCCCGCTCCCCCTTCTTCTCTTTTGCTGGGCCGGGTCCAGAAACAGGTTGAACCCGGGTTTGCTGCTCATGTGGGTTATCTAATAATAGGGATCTTATTTCCCTTTTTACATCTTTTTCTCCAAAGGCAAAAGAGAGTTCTCTCAAAGCCCTAGCCGCCAACGTTGCCGCCGTCATTGAATCGTCGTTAGTCGTCGTTCGATGGGTTCTCCAACGAGCTAACACCATTACCAAGAAACTCGTCTCCTCCTTTTTTTCTACCGGTTCAGTTTCTCAAGAAAAAAAACAAATACCATGAAAAAGGGTCCTTAAACCTTCCGCTCTCTATTGTCGGATCTACTTCGACCACCGTCAGATCGTCATAGTTTCGGGATATGTGGCTCTTCCATCGAGTGGAACATCCCCACCGTTGAGATCGTCAAGACGAGGCTCCGGTCGTCAGAAAATCCCTTGAGCGCGTCTAACTTCTTCAATGTCGATGTGCTTCTCCCGCCGTTAGATCGTCGCCGGAATGAACTATGTGATTCTCCACCGTTCCATCTTTATCCTCACCATTAGGATCTTCGGTTGGAGTCCCCGGTCACCAGAAAACGCCAAAAATCGGTAATGGGTAAACTCTCATATATTTCTTCTTTGGTTACTGGCGATTACGTTCTCGGTTTGGTGGTATTGTTTTTGTATGAATGGGTAAAGGAGTTGGGGGCTGTTGGAGGCATATGGAAATGGGCAGCGATGGAAAGATGGAAAATGGATATGGTGAATTGGTCTTTGGGAATTGATTTGGTGATGAACCAAATGGTGGGTATTTGGAGAGTGGTCGATCGGGGTTGAATAGCTGAGATGGATTCAGAGTTCCAAAAAACACCAAAATGAGGGCTCGGCCGTGATGAAGATGGTGAAGGGGTTGGTTTTGGTTATGTAAAATGAAGGGAGATGGTAAGGGCATGAGTGATGTGGTTTGGTGATGAATGGATGGTGATAGACGGCATAGAGGCATGGTGGTCATAGGGGAGAGTATGGGTGGTGTGCATAAGGCATGGAGCGGTCCGGCAGAGGATCCAATGCATTGATCCTCTTTTTTTAAAAAGAAAGAATAAAATAAAATAATAATTGAATAGTAATAATACTAAAATCTGGACAAAAATTAATAATTACATAGTGAAAATTAAAGAACTCGATCTAAACCCTACAAATTAAACTATACAACGGCGAATGTGAAAACTGTTGGTGAAAACTGTGGAATTTGAAACCAGGTCTTAATTATTTGCACTGAATTTCTAGTATCAGTTAATCACATTTGATTCTCCATCTCTGCATATTCTCTTTTCTTTAGTTTCTTTCTCTCTCTCTTTTAATTTTTTTTTCTAGTTTTGGTTTCTTCGACCTACTATCGGTAACGTTTTCATCCCTTCACCCCTTTTTGCTGCTTTAAGTTTCATTTGTTTATTTTAGTTGAATTTGTTTTTCTCTTGATCCGAGTCTTATTATTACTTTAATTATTACGATAGCCGGGACAGAGCTAGAATTTTCATTTATTAGAGTTAGGATTAGGAGTAAAGTAAGATATATGAAAAATATTTAAACCATTATAATAGTATTGTTGACCTCATACCCTAATAAATTAAGTGGAGTCAAATTTAATATTTCTTATAAAAAATTTATTATCACATTAAAAAATCAATACCCAACAAATTAAGTAAGGTTAATTACACCCCACTTATTATGCTACATCCGCGCCCACGACGATAGCAGCATTTTGTAAAGTTTTGCTTGGATCGTGATTAAGATGGAAAACAAAAGTATTTTTAGGGATTTTAGTTTGCTTTCTTTCTTTTTTTTTGTATAATGTGAAATTGGAGGAAAATTGAGTGAATTTTTAACGAAATAACCCTTTACTAAAATATATTATCATCTCATATTATATAAATGGATTTAGTTTCGTGATTGGGGTTTAAGTTCTCTTTGCTTTTGGGCATGGGTTTAACCACTTTTTACATTGTCTTTCATTTTATTTGTTTCATTTGATTATGTTCAATTAGATGGTTTGGTTAATTAAATTTATTAAACTAAATAAATTAAAATTGAAAAAAGATAGATGTGTGTCGTCATTTGGTTAGTTGGTTAATTTTATTTAATTAAATTAAAATTTGGACCAAATTGATATAATAGGTAAATAATATGGACCAAATGTATAATTTTATAAAATTATGTTAACTGCCACGTCATCCCTCCGTTAGTTTTGACGGTGGTGGTCAAAATAATCCAATTTAAAAGTTTGATAGTCTGATTGACGAATTACTTAATTTGGTGATCAAAATAAGTACGACAAATAGTTTGATGGTCACCATAGTAGTTTACCCAATTCTTAAAAGTCAACATTGTCGTTACGTAGTTAGTCAAAGGCGTAATTAACACAAATTGAGAAATTTAAAGTCATAGTTAACGGATAATATTGTTGAATGTTTTTTCTTTAATATTTTTCAAAATAAAAATTACGTAGAGTGATTTAAAACACTTGACTATTTTACATATTAAAAAATCTTTTCATCCACTCAAGCCGCTAGTTGTCAAAAAAAAAATTAGTTTTTCTCTTAATTTTCTCTTCATAGACTCGCAAGTTTTTTTTTTTATTTTTTTGTTTAATCGGTATTGACTACCATATTTATTATTTTTATATATTTTAATTTTAAAAAATAATTTTCTTATTTGATTCCGTCGGTAATTATAGAAAAGATTGTTAGCCAATGTAATCAAAATTATGTACCGGGACAATTTGGTTAATAGTTTGGTTCGTTCACCACTCATTTTTCATCTTGTAAAGTGATACCAATCTCCATGGAAGAGTTTCAATTTTCTTAGCCCTTTAATAACGCACACACAACGTGCACACTTGGTGCTCGAACCCGGATCACCTGGATAAAATACATCATCTTTTATTATTGGGATCACTCCATGGGTTTAAATTATTCAAATTAAACTTATTAAAAGAACATATATATAATAATCTTTATACTATGTAAAACTCAATTAGTTTTACATTAATTTATGATCATCGGATGAGTGAAATAGATTGATAAAATTAAAAATAAAAAACATAAGATTTTTGGGGAAAGAGAAGGGTTTAATTTTAACCATTTATTTCACTCATCCAATAATCATAAATTAATATTAAGTAACGTAGAAGTTACGGATCACCTCCATTGAATTTCAAAGAAATTAAATTATAATGTATTGATTTTATCCCAATATATTGTTTCTGCTAATGTGTTCATACATAAAAAAAGTTAGGGTAAACAACATTATTGGTCACTAAACTATTCACAATTTTTTGTTTTAGTAACTAAACTATTATTTTTTAATAAAATCATCACCCGCGTTACGTTTTTTTCTTATTTTAGTCACCCACAATTAAAAAATAATAGTTTGGTGACAAAAAAAGAAAAAAAGTAATAGATTAGTGATCAAAATAGGAAAAAAAATAATATTAGTGACCAAAATAGAAACTTGATTCAAGATCATATAAAAAATATTGAACCAAAACTTGATTCAATGAATTATGTATGAAAATCATATTTTAATATTTAACAATATAAACATTTATATATTTTTACGATTAAATTTAAATAAAATATTTTTATTAATGAACCGGTAAAGCAAATTGGTGGACATTTCCATAAGTCTACATCAATGAATTTAGACGCAAGAATATGTAAAATAACAGAAATTTTCAACTATGTAATGCGCGTCGAGGGAGTAGCTAAGTGTTAAAAGAAAGTTCTTTGTATTTGTTTATTTTGAATTTTATTTGCACCACAACTTGTACGAGTGCTTCACTTTTCTTCTGGTTAGTAAAGTATTACAAATATTTATTAAATTATGTTAAAATAATTTATTATTATTAAAATTTTAAAATATAAAATAAATATTAATTTTTTGATTCCGTAATTTTTTACTATTAAAATCTTAAAAGTTATAAAATAAATTTACTGTGAGTGCAGACTTATAAACAACATCGTACATGTATATAGCAAGTGGCGTATTTGTAACATTTTTTTAATTGACATGTTTATTGTAATTTTTAATTAAGTGACATGTTTGTAATTTTTTTTAAAAATAACTCGGTTATTACCAAAATTTAAATTGAAGTATTGTAATTTGGAGTACCTGAAAATACATGTTGATGTCAATTTCTTTTAGTTTATAAGGGTGTCAATTATGCTAATTTTAAGAAATAGAAAGGGTAAAAGGTTTCTTAAGTCTATCAGGTTTTACTTTTGTTCAGTTTAGTCCTTAAATTTTTTATTTAATCTAAAATTGACTCATTTATTTTTAATTTTTATAGTTTAATCCAAAACCGTGCCACGGATTCCCCATCGACAGATAGAAAATCCCCCACACTTGCATTGTTTTCAAAGGAAGAACTTGGTGGAAAGTGGAAAGTCCAATTATTGTGAAGACGTGAAGAATAAAGCACTCGCAACAATTGTGGAATCCGGGGAAGTGAAAAAGAATAGAGAAAATTAGCACCCTCTACCTGTTCAATCTAGAAGATTTATCTAAATTTTCAGAGGATTTTGATCCAAAAATTAATTTGGCCAGAAAATTAGGTTAGTTTAAAATACAATTAATTTTTTATTTTTAATATTTATAGCTGAGTGCAGTGTACCCTGATTGTGTTCGAGTTTATAATATTTTGTCTTTTCTTTATCATTTTATAATTTATAATATATAAAAATAAGTATATTAATATTGGACTAAATTATAAAAAATAAAAATAAATAGAGTCAGTTTTGGATTAAATAAAAAAAAATTAAGGATTAAATTGAACAAAAATAAAATTTGATAGACTTAACAAGCCATTTACCCCTTTTTATTAAAGTTAGCCATTTTTCCCTGTGGCGCACTCTAATTGGTTGAAATTATTTTTTAACAGAGTTACAAAATGGGGTAACTGAGGTAACGTTTTAAAGTTAAAGGCAATAACATCCCAAAAAGTACTTAATGAGACAACTCGTAAAAAGTATATAGTTTAGGAGGGCAATCCTACCTTTAAGCCTTAAAGATATTAAAATAATTTAAAACTAGAGTAATTTAAACAATAAAAAATTATATTATTTTTATTGAAATTTTAACTGAACTTTTTTTTATCGTAAAGATTTATAAAGAATTAAAATCATACAAAAGTAAAAATATATTCCTCATGGAAGAACTCCTAAACTTAAGATGAAAAAAAAATAGGACATGAAAGTATTAAAGAAGGACCCCAAAACCACGAAAAAAACAAAAAATATGATTGAATTGAATAAAGATTCAAAATTGGATGATTATGAAAAAAATAGCTTTGGAATACTTTGAGAATAAATATTTTTAGTCTATGAGGTTAAAAAACATCTTCTAATTTTTTGAAAAAAAAAATATTCCAATGTTTTTTTAATAACTTTTTTATTTTTTGATTTTATGTATTTTTAATGACTAATGACTAAACCGTAAAATTTGTAAATGATGATGACTAAAATTTATTTTATCTTTTTATAATTCTCACGTCAACAATTAACAACAAAATAGAAGAAAATATTTAAATGGAGGATCATTTTGTTATTTTTAAAATGTACAAAGATTAATTTGCCCATTTTCTAGTAAAGGGACCAAAATGCAATTTGAGACGTGGTAGAAAGATTTCTATGGAACTTTTACCTACAATTACAATCATAATTACAAGTACAATAATACATATCTGAATAATTATCGCAAGAATTAATCATTACAAAGTATAATCTAATTAATAATCAAAATATATTTAGAGTAGGTTCATATATGATATGATTTAAGTCAAAATAAATATATGCTGAGAATTCCAACATAATAATTATGTACGATAAGTTTCAAACCCACGCATGATATTTTTATTTATATTCCTTAACGATTAAATAAATTAGTATAAAAAAGTTTAACATTTTAGTATCAACTTCAAAATAAAGGAAAACCCAGCGCCGCTTGCTTCTCATCAATTCTACCTGTGCCTTATTTCTTTTTATTTTTTTGTCTAATCGGTGGCGGCATCAATTTTCGTGTTGGTTGTCGACCGCCGGTGATTCATATTTTTTGTTTTCTATTATTTGGGTTGATTTCATTTTGTTTTTACTTCGCACATCTTATTGCGCTTTTCCCTACTTCTGTGGCACGTTTTATCTGCTTGTGGCACGTCTCTATGGTTATGTTGCAGGTTTTTAGTGTTCATATGATGACTCTCAAATTGCTTATTTTTTATTCGTGATTGTTGGCGATCACGTAGAGTTTGATCCCCTTTTGGGCTATTTGTCGATGTGATGTGTAACCGATTTGGGAGATTTCATCTAGTTCGTGTTTTGTCAACTCCCTAAGGACCCTTCCTATAATAGACCGTAGAAGTTTATTTGGTGGCGCAAAGAGGAAGTGTCCGATCTGACTGGTGAAACACTTATCTTTTCTTTTTAGATTTAATGTTTTATGCTTTGTTGTTTTTAGATGTTTTAAAACCTCTATTAGATTATATTTGTGTTTACTTTTGTTTATTAATAAAACTACATGTTTATGTGTCAAAAAATAATAAATTAGTATCCACTTTAAATTATTATTTTGACACATTCATGTTTTCATTAGGTTGTGAGTTCAGTTCAATACCCATTAGAATACAAATTGTATTTCCATCTTCTAGAAAATCAATATCTACTTTAAATTAATTTATTTGACACATTCTCCTTTCCTTAGGTTGTAAGTTCAATACCCGACAAATTTAGTGAAATAATCCACTTTAGATCTTTAATTAGGTTATAAGGGTTGTTGAGACTATATTTGGCAAAATAGGCTAAAATTTACAGGATCTCGCCAATTGTACATGGTGAGCTTGGGCCATGCTGGACCTCGCCACCTTCACATGGCGAGGTGCTATGGAGACAGCCAATAGCAGTGGCTCAGCGAGGGTTGGCAGCTGCATGGCAATGGTGCAGTGGCTCAGCGAGGGTTGGCAGCTGCATGGCAATGGTGCAGTGGCTCAGCGAGGGTTGGCAGCTGATGCAGAGGGGAGACCTCGCCATTTGCACATGCGAGGTCCAGTTGTGCATGCATATAATCAGACCAGCTTTCACGAGAAAGCTGGTTAGCCTAATTTTTTTTGTTAATTCTTTGTATATATATATATATATAGGGTTTGAGTGTATAGGGGTTGATAAGAGAAAAATATTGATAGAGTTTGAGTTAAAAATTTGAGAGAGTTTGAGTTAAAAATTTGAGAGAGTTTGAGTTTAAACTTTCGGTGATATCTATTTTTTGAAGATATATTCGAAGACAGTGAAGATTGTAGAAGTATATATTTTTGTAGATCTTCTCGGTTTCTCAGAAGTAAGTATGTATGTAATTGGTTTTTTTAATTAATCCGTTGTTTTTTTAATTATAGAGGGTTTGTAGATTTTTTTTGTGTGTGATTGAAGATATATTCAAATGATAATAACTTTTTTATTGTTGAAGTCTTTATAGTACATTTACACGGTTTCTCATCGAATCCAGTAAGTTTTTGTATTTTTTTTTAATTTATATTCTTATAAATCAAAATTTTTGAAGTTAATACATTCCCATTTTTTGGTTGTATATATATTCAAATATTTAATGATAATTGTTTTGCAGATCTGCAAATAGAAAATGGCATATGGAGGAGTTTTATTGTACCGTGACCATGAGCACATTTCATCTCATATTCATGAAGAGAAAGTAAGTAATTTGAAATTTATTATGTCATGTGTAATACAAAATAATTTATTATTATTAAATTAATTATAGGGTGTGGAGTATAGCATCCGCTGTCGAGGAGGGAAGATTAAGGAACCTTCTGATCGCATAGTTTATTGCCTACAGCGCTTCGGTTTTTATAATGCTTCATTTCTCTGTGGATTTAAGATAGTCCCCGGGTTGATTACCGCATTGATTGAAAGGTGGAGACCAAAGACTCACACATTTCATTTTCCATTTGGCAAATGCACAATAACTCTTGAGGATGTAGCAGTACAGCTTGGTGTCCCAACTAATGGAAAGCCATTGGTTGGAGAAAACAAGTATAATGCATTTGAACTTTGTTGATAGTACCTGGGCAAAGTTCCTCCTGAGTCAAGTGTGGACGGTCTACATCTTAGAAGTTCATGGTTGCAGCAAGAATTTATTATAACAGATGAATATGCTCGCGGAGAACTTGTGTGTACGGCTCGAGCATATATACTGCAACTAATTGGTGGGGTACTGATGCCAAATACATATGGTAATATGATTCACACACAATATCTGCCGTTCTTGGCTGATTTTGACATAACTGCTACATATAGTTGAGGTTCTGCAATATTGGCATTCTTGTACCATGAAATGTGCAAGGTCGCAATTATGGATGGTGAAAAGAAGAATTCAGACATGGGTGGATGTCAAATCTTATTGCAGTCGTGGGCGTGGTATATGTTGCCTTATCTAACGCCCATTGTGGAAGTACCCGTACCGATGGAGTTTCCACTTGCTAGAAGATAACATTGTGATTATAGTCGTATATGGCTATTTTATTGATCTAATATTTATCTGAAATAAATTAGAAATATAAGTTCAATATCTTTGCAGACAGAGTGCTTCAATGTTTATCATTCTGGGGTGCAGTTGTGCCTTTGATCCATTTTTCTATTGTTGAGTATCATTGTGCTGACAGAGTGTTGCAGTAGTTCAACTTCCATCAACCTATTCCTAGAGCTCCACCTGAACATATTCATATTGTTCGTAGAGGTAGATTCAATGAGAATTAGACTGTGAAGCAAGCCGATTTCATTAAACAGTGGGAAGAAAGATGGACGCGGTGGGATGATAATTTGAGTCCAATTCAAGCCAGTGATTTTAAATTTAATACAGAGTACTATTCGTGGTTTCCAAAAAATGGAAAACCGTTCATAGTATATCTCGAAGATACAAATAAATGGCTTGAAGATCCGCGGTGTTCAAGACACGTACACTTTTCATCGGAGGTCAGAGTTCTCAAGAAGCAACAGACGAACCAAATTTTGGTTGTTCTACGGGTTAGCCTTCTTCGTGGTCTTCGGTGCAATCTCAATCCCCCCAATACATGTAAGCAATAATCTTTGAGAAGAACCAATACAACATGGGTATCCACCATTTGGTAATGTTTCAAAACAACCACCATTTGGAGAAAGCTCATCATTTCATCAAACATTTGGATTTGGTAATGTTCTGGAACAATCACCAATCAATTTTCCAATTGGTGGCAGCTCATCTTCTCAGTCGGCTTACAATGATGATGAAGGATACATATGACAATTTTAGTATCCTCAAACATCCGTATATGGGGAAGATATGTGTGTTGGTAGTATGACATCTCTGTTGTCGACTACGACCATTAGCAGCTCATTATTTCATATGGAAGATATGTATGGTACTCCACCTTCTATATAGATGATGGATGATCAATTTGTCAACGATGAGCAGACTCCAAATCAACCAAGAAGAATGGTTCGACCCCCAAGGCAGTACGATCAAACATCATCCATCCACCGCCAGGAATTAGCGAAGATGAGGCAAATGTGGGATTTGTCGTAAATTTTATTTATTCGTAATATATTTTTAATTCGAAAACATTGTTTGTTGTTTTAGTTTTTGGATTATTTAATATTTTGATTTAATTAGTCATATTTTATTCACATTACATCTATTTCTTTATTTCGAATTAATTTTGATTTAATATATTAGAATTTTAAAAATAAAAAATGTCGCATCATAACTAAAAAAGTAAAAAAAAAAAGAGAATGAAATTAAAATAAAAACGAATATAAAGAAAGAAAGAAAGAAAGAAAGAAATGAATGAATAAAGGAAGGAAGGAAGGAGGATTTGAATTGAATTCATTCAGTCCTCCTCCAGCCATTCAATTCAATCAATGGTTAATTTTGGTTCGAATATTAACTGTAAAAAAAAATAAATGGTTAATTGTAATAACCCATTTTCATCCGGGTTACCCGAAAACCCGTTTACAACCAAACCCAACCCGAATCCATGACCTAACCCGACCCAAATCTGAAATTACCAAAATGCCCTTAAAACCCTAACCCTAATCTAATTTCCATTCGTCATCGCCGCCATACTTCATTCCGACCACCATCTCTACCACCGGTAATCAACCGAAACCCTAAACTACCCCAAACTCTAATTTACAAACCCTAAAACCTATTAACCCCAAATCAAATCCTAAAAACCAATCAACCGAAATAAACCTAAACTACCCTCTGGCCGAACCCATACCCCTAAACCTACCCCCTAGTCTACCATATCCCACAAAATCTAACACCCCATCAAAATATAATCTGTAACACAAATTAAAAAAGAGGGAGTTGTTATTATTGGATATAAAAACCGAATGAAATGGGGTATGGGTTCTGAAAAAATCATAGAGAGTGGGATTTTTCCGGTTCTAAAGAGAGTTGTAAAGGAGGATGAAAAAAATGGAATTCTGTAAGGAATTTCAGATCAAAAGTGTAAGTTTCTAACAAGTTCGAAATCAAAAAAAATTGAGATCCAAATTTCTGTTTCTTTCTTTTCTTCAAATCGAACATCAAAACAGATTTTAAAAAAAATTAAAACCTTTTTGTTTTTAATCTCATTCCGAAAAAAGGGAGGTAAAAGGGGAATCCGAAGCTTACCTCGCCGGAAGCTCCACTGGCCGCGAGGCCGATGAACGGCCGAGAGGACGGGTGATGAGCGACGCCAGTTCAAGTATAGAGGGAGGAGAGGCTGAGATGATAATGAATATCAGGGTTTGTTTAGGTTTTAATCTGGTAAAAAAATTTATAATTTGTTTTTAAATCGACCAGTGCTAAACGACACCGTTTGGTGTCAACCCAGTTCACGCGGTGACCCGACCCGGGGAGGATCTGCGTCTTTTCTTAATGGTATAATTACCATATAGGTCCCTAGACTTTTAACCTCATTCATTTCTGTCTAGGGTCTATTTACACTTTTGGTCCTTTTTGTCTTTATGCGCTTCAAATATCATCATTTTTTTAGCTTTTAATTTTTGTTTTCTTTCAACATAGTCACTGCAATTTAATGTTTATTTTCCAGCATGCTATTTTTGTTATTTTATGTTTATTTCTTCAAGTTTTACATTTTTTTCATTGTAGTCCTTGTTTTCATATTATTTCATGACATGTAATTAGCATTCATGCATTTTAGTCCTTGATATTTAAGTTTATGTGATTTCATGCATGTCATGTAAATATTATATTGGTGTCTTAATGTTTTTAAGCATGTTAGAATTAATTATTTTAGTTTTGGAAGCTCGTTTTTCTCGTTCATGTTTTGTTTTTTTATATTATGATTGATCATGTAGTTTATTATTATCTTTTATATAATATTATAATATTTATGTGTTTATGTCGTGTCAATATAAATGTTAATATTTGTTTTCTAAAGTTGCATTTCGGAATATAAATTGTCAATGCGGTGCCCTTTTATTCGAGCGTAAACGGGGCCAGTATCAGGCGTAGTGATAGTGGTTGGGCGTTTACTCTCGAATAATGGGGCTTTTAAAATTTACTCGCACTTATAACCAAATTTTAATTTAATCGTCACTTTAATCTGGAAAATCTAATATTAATAAAGCGGTAATTATTAAAGTACCAATTTTGGGCGGTGTGGGGGTGCTAATCCTTCCACATCCGTAACCGACTCCCGAACCTGACATTTTGAAATCTCTGGTTTATACGGTGTCCGGTCCACCTTGAGTGGCCGGTGGCGACTCCATTTTAATAAAACATGGGTTTTATAAAACTCCACACGGAATATAATATTTTCAAAAAAGACAAAATAAAAAAACATCATTTTTTAGCGAAGAGGACATCGCTACAGACGGTGACTCCACTGGGGAAATTTTTGTTTTTTCAAAAACAAATGAGAGTCGAGCTTTTTAAATAATTACCGCTTTATTAATATTAGAAGTTTCGGATTAAAGTGACTATTAAACTAACATTCGGTTATAATTGCGTGTTTATTTTAACGCATTTTTAAATTTGGCATATAAACCCGTTTTAAGTGGGGAAGAACGCTAATGCTTTCGTGGAGATACCGTTCTCTCTTATGGGCCCTAGAAAGTATCCTTCGGGGCTCGAGTACCTTATGCTCTCGTAAGGATATCGTTCTTTTGTATGGGCATAAGCGAATGGGTCCCCCTGAGTTGAACCCGGTTGAAAGGAGCCTATAATGGGTGATGATCGGGGGCCTTGCTACTCTTAGCAGAGGACAGCAAGGACAATTCGGATACCTCTTAGCACCAAAACCGCATATAGTGAGCCGTAGGAGCCAACCTTTTATAGAGCCATGTCGGTACTTTGCCCGTTAGTGGTCACCCTATTTAGGCTCTGATGCCTTATTTCTTGTTTATGTACAGTTTTTTATTATTCTATTTTTCATTTGTTTTATTTAATCATTTTATTTGGTACTAACTCGTTTTATTCTATTTTCATCGCATTGATTTCACCTGCATCATTGCACAACACCATCACAATCTTAATTTTGCATTGCATCAATTTAGGACACATTTTGCATGCATATACATTCGTTTTCAAAATAAGAAAACTGACTCTAGGGGTGCCCTATGATAGTGATACTGGATAAAGTAGAAGATCAATCGGCTCAGCATCCATACGGAACCTGGTACAAAGCAAAGATGGCGAACGATGAAAGATTGAAAAAAATTAAGCAAGATCAGAAAGAATTGCAAGCGATCATAGCCAAGCAGGTTGAGGAACAGTTGGCGAGAGTCCAACAGGATATGAGGGAACAACTTGCAAAGTCACAACAAGACATGCTGGGCCAAATGGCACAAATGTTGGGATTAAAGCTTCCCGAGCTTAGAGAGGCCTCTGTTGTAAATCCCACTGCAAATCCTAAACCCACTGTTGGGGACGAGGATCTTATGTATCCTCCGAGGTTCACACCCGTTCAAATCAGGATACAACCGGAAACTCAACCTCAGGTGATCATTTCTCGGGGAAAGTCTCATCTACATCAGGCCGGTACTTTGATCCCTATAAATCAGCCATCTACATCAGAAGTTAAGCACGGGGGCAATCAAGCTAAATATTTTATCTCAGAAATGGATCATCTGTTTGAGACCGAGAGGCCAAAGGTAGAAGCTTCAAAGGAAATCGAAGATCGATGTAAGAGACTCAAGGAGAAGCTAGAGGCTATGGAAGTAGAGGATACTTTAGTGGATTCGATACCAGTGAACTCAATCTTGTCCCGGATTTGGTTTTACCCACTAAATTCAAGGTCCTAGAGTTCGAGAAATATGACGGGACAAGTTGTCCCCGCACTCACCTCACTATGTTCTGTCGGAGGATGATTGGATACGACCGAGATGACAAGCTGTTAATTCACTACTTTCAGGATAGTCTATCGGGATCTGCTGCCCGATGGTATAATCAGTTGAGTCGACATCAGATTAAGTCATGGAGAGACTTGGCCAAAGCTTTTCTGGAGTAGTACGACACGTTAATGATATGATGCCAAACCGGTGGACGTTGCAACAGATGAAACAAAAGCATAATGAAAGCTTCAGGCAATACGCTCAACGCTGGAGGGATATAGCAGCTCAGGTCCAACCCCCGCTCAGTAAGAGGGAGACGGTGGTCATATTTGTACAAACTTTGGAGGGTCCGATCTTGGGTCGCTTGATAGGTAACACGACTACCAATTTTGCCGACCTCGTGTTATCCAGTGAGCTCATCGAGAATGCTTTCAAGACTGGCAAAATTGACGATAGGAGTAGTTCGTCCCATAAGAAGCCTTACCATGGAAGGAAAGACCAGGAAATGAACTATTCGGGAGTTTACAATGCCAATTATTCCAAGCCCAGCACAATTGTGCAATCTAAAGTCGTGCCAAGTGCTCATGTTGCCTCAAGCCAAGGTTCTGGTTAGAAAAAGAACACTGAGAAGATAGAGTTCACTCCCTAGCCGATGTCGTATGGAGATCTGTACAAGGATCTACTAAAAGGCCATATAGTGGTACCTTTCCACCGGGTTCCTACGTAACCCCCATTCCCTAAGTGGTATGATACTAACGTGAGTTGCGAATATCACGCTGGACAAATGGGCCACACAATTGAAAATTGTTGGGGCTTCAAGAGGCTGATAGAAAGGTACCTCAAGCTCGGTGTTATAAGTATTAAAAAACCCTACAAATTCAGCCACAAGTGGGAACCCTTTACCGAAGCATGAAGATGCCAACTGAGGGTGTGTTGAAGGTTTTTGAACTGAACCATGTTAAGTATTGCATTGTCTTAACCATAGTAGGCCCCCTTGTAGTTTTTATCACTTTCAGGGTAATACTTTTGTAAACCAACCTCACCGACTTAAGTACAATAGTGGTGAGAGTATTTTGTAAGGGATCAAAACTACAAGTAGCAATGTAAACATCTTTTGTTCATATCTGAGTCTTGAATATCCAAAATACATCACCTTAAAGTTTCAAATTTACTACGAGAACAGTGTCAGATGATGTCATATAATGAACAAAATTTTGGGACATCCACTTAGATGAAATATGATCGAACCCAGGACAAAGTCGGGGCACCGCCGCATGAAAAAACCAAGATCCTGACGGGACCAGTGAGGAGTCAGGGGCATCCCATTGAGGGCAAGAAAAATCATATCACATTCATGCATTTAGTTGCATTCATCTTGCATTAAATTATTTTTGCATACGTCATACATCTATGTTCAGTGCATACACTGAAGTCACCATGCATTTAAGATAGACACATACATTTAGGCATAAAAATCATGCATGCATTTCTGCTTACAAATAGGTTCGAAGGAGAACCCGAACACCCTCAACATGGGGGCAATGACAAGAGGGCCAACCTTAGTCTTGAAGAAGGCCCAACACAAAGAAGATGCTGAAACATCTAAATAAAAGGTACCAGCGACAAATTTTGTGAACAATTTACTAAAAATGTTTTTTCTCCTTTTTAGGATTTCATTCTTCTGATGATAGTGTGATGAAAGCCAACATTTCCAGATTTTGCTTTACCGCTGATGGTGCAGCAGTATAGACATCCTGAAGATCTCGTTTCTCCGTTGATGGTGCAACAGATCCGAACCTTTCCCTAAGCAGATCGAATTTCTATTTAGGTCTTGTCTCTCCGCTGACGGTGCAGTCAGACCTAATTTTTTCTCAGTTCAAGAAAAAAGAAAAAAACATCAAAAAAAGAAAAATTGAAAAAATTTGAAAAAAGAGAGAAGAATTCAAAGAAAAAATTGAAGAAAAATTGAAAAAAACAACAACAAGAAAAAAAATCAAAAATAAAAAAATCAAAAACCGAAAAATCAAAAATCGAAAAAATAAAAAATGAAGAAATCAAAAGAAAATTTATCAACTATCATCATTATCCAATCTAGTCCTCCGCTGAGGGAGTGGCTGGGTCCAAACTGCCGCCGTCCTTAGATCCTGCTCTCCGCTGATGGTGTAGCCGGTTCCAAGCCGTCATTATCCAATCCAGTCATCCGCTGATGAAGTGGCTAGGTCCAAGCTCCCGTCGTCCTCAGATCCTGCTCTTCGCTGATGGTGTAGCCTGTTCCAGGTCGTCATTATCCAATCCAGTCCCTCTACTGATGGAGTGGTCGAGTCCAAGCTCTCGTCGTCCTTAGATCCTGCTCTCCGCTGATGGTGTAGCCAGTTCCAGGTCGTCACTGTCCAGTCCGGTCCTCCGCTGATGGAGTGGCTAGGTCTAAGCTATCTTCGTCCTCAGATCCTATTCTCCGCTAATGGTGTAGCTGATTCCTAGTCGTCATTATCCAATCCAGTCCCTCCGCTGATGGAGTGGCCAGGTCCCAGTTGCTGCTATCCTACATCTCCGTTGATGGTGTAATAGGATTCCAGTTAATATTCTGCTTCTCCGTTGATGGCGAGGTTAGATCCAACGTTACTAATTTTCAAGTTCTTTTTATTAATGAAAAAAAGAAGAAGAAAAAAAAGGGAAAAAAGAAAAATCAGAAGAAGTAAAAAATGAAAAAAGAGGAAAAAAGAAAAAAGAGAAAGAAAAAATAGAAAGAAAAGAAAAATTAAAAAATTAAAAATAAAAAAATTTATCAACTTTCATCGCCCGATCTAGTCCTCCGCTGATGGAGTGGCTAGGTCCAAGTTGCAGTCGTCCTCTGATCCTGCTCTCCGCTGATGGTGTAGCCGGTTCCAGGTTGCCATTATCCGATCCAGTCCCTCGGCTCATGGGGTGGTTGAATCCATGTTACCAACGTTCTCCGATCTTACTTCTCCATTAATGGAGTAATGGGGTCTAACATCTATCTTTCGACCTGGTCTCTTCGTTGGTGTTGTAGCCAGGTCATTTTTACTCTCGTATTACCATGATGAAAAAAGAAACAAAACAAACAAAAAAAGAAACAAAAAAATAAAAAAAATAAAAAAAGAAGAAAAAGTTGCCAGTTTTATGATCCTGCCTCTTCATCAGTGTCGCAGCTGGATCAAATTTTGTAGACCATGCCTCTTCTTCGGTGTTGCAGCTGGGTCAAGTTTTCTTTAGGTATTATCGCCGTCAATAATGTAGCAAGTGGAACTCATTTTGCTTCCCCAATAGACAACCCCTTTATTTTGAAGATTTTGCTTCCCAAGAGTGACAAGGTAGATCAACCAAGACAAGAAAGAAGACCTGCATCAAAGAGAAAAAAGATCTACAGAAGAACGAAGACATGCATCAAGAAGGGAGATGGCCAGCTAGACCGGATGAAGTGGGTCATTTTTAGTCTTTGCTACGTTGTCGTTGCACAACAATGAGCAAAGAGGGGCAGCTGTAATAACCTATTTTCATCCAGGCTACCCGAAAACCCATTTACAACCAAACCCAACCCAGATCCATGACCTAATCCTAGCCAAATCTGAAATGACCAAAATGCCCTTAAAACCCTAATCTAATTTCCACCTGTCATCGCCGCCATACTTCATTCCGGCCACCATCTCTACCACCGATAATCAACTGAAACCCTAAGTTCTAATTTACAAACCCTAAAACCTATTAACCCCAAATCAAATCCTAAAAACCAATAAACCGAAATAAACCTAAACTACCCTCTAGCCGAACCTATACCCCTAAACCTACCCCCCAGTCTGCCATATCCCACAAAATCCGACACCTCATCAAAATATAATCTACAACACAAATTAAAAAGAGAGAGTTGTTATTATTGGATATAAAAATCGAATGAAAAGCAAATGAAAAGGGGTTTGGGTTTTGAAAAAATCATAGAGAGGGGGATTTTTCTGGTTCTAAATAGAGTTGTAAAGGAGGATGAAAAAAAGGGGATTTTGTAAGGAATTTCAGATCAAAAGTGCAAGTTTCTAACAAGTTCGAAATAAAAAAAATTTGAGATCCAAATTTCTGCTTCTTTCTTTTCTTCAAATTGAACATCAAAACAGATTTAAAAAAGTTAAAACCTTTTTGTTTTTAATCTCATTTCAAAAAAGGGAGGTAAAAAGGGAATCCGAAGCTTACCTCGCCGGAAGATCCACCGGTTGTGAGGCCGCGAGGCCGATGAACGGCTGAGAAGACGGGTGATGAGCGGCGCCGGTTCAAGTATAGAGGGAGGAGAGGCTAGGAGGATAATGAGTATTAGGGTTTGTTTAGGTTTTAATATGGTAAAAAAATTTATAATTTGTTTTTAAATCGACCAGCGCTAAACGACACCGTTTGGTGTCAACCTGGTTCACGCGGTGACCCGACCCGGGAAGGATCCGCGTCTTTGCTTAATGGTATAATTACCATGCAGGTCCCTAGGCTTTCAACCCGCATTCATTTCTGTCTAGGGTCTATTTACACTTTTGGTCCTGTTTGTTTTTATGCGCTTCAAATATCGTCCCTTTTTATCGTTTTTAGCTTTTAATTTTCATTTTCTTTCAACGTAGTCACTGCAGTTTAATGTTTATTTTCCAGCATGCTATTTCCGTTATTTTATGTTTATTTCTTCAAGTTTTACATTTGTTTCATTGTAGTCCTTATTTTCATATTATTTCATGCCATGTAATTAGTATTCATGCATTTTAGTCCTTGATATTTAAGTTTATGTAATTTCATGCATGTCATGTAAATATTATATTGGTGTCTTAATGTGTTTAAGCATGTTAGAATTAATTATTTTAGTTTTGGAAGCTCATTTTTCTCGTTCATGTTTTGTTTTTTTATATTATGATTGATCATGTTTTTTATTCATGTAGTTTATTATTATCTTTTATATAATATTATAATATTTATGTGTTTATGCCGTGTCAATATAAATGTTAATATTTGTTTTCTAAAGTTGCATTTCAGAATATAAATTGTCAATGCGGTGCCCTTTTATTCGAGCGTAAACGGGGCCAGTATCAGGCGTAGTGATAGTGGTTGGGCGTTTACTCTCGAATAACGGGGATTTTAAAATTTACTCGCACTTATAACCAAATTTTAATTTAATCGTCACTTTAATCCGGAAAATCTAATATTATTAAAGCGGTAATTATTAAAGTATCAATTTTGGGGGTGTGGGGGTGCTAATCTTTCCCCATCCGTAACCGACTCTCGAACCCGACATTTTGAAATCTCTGGGTTTTACGGTGTCCGGTCCACCTTGAGTGGCCGGTGGCGACTCCATTTTAATAAAACACGTGTTTTATAAAACTCCACGCGGAATATAATATTTTCAAAAAAATAAAATAAAAAACATCCGTCTTTTAGCGAAGAGGACATCGCTACATTAATTTTAGTTTGAATATTAAATGTAAAAAACTAAATGGTTAATTTTGGTTCGAATATTAACTTTAAAAGATAAATGGTTAGTTTTGGTTCGAACATTAACTATAAAAAAATAAATGGTTAATTTTGGTTCGAATATTAACTGTAAAAAATAAATGGTTGATTTTGGTTCGAATATTAACTGTATATTATTTCGAACTCTTATTTTTTTAATTTTTGGTTCGATATTTAAGTCCGTTCTTTAATTTTGGTATTCCAATTCGAATTCCAAATAAAAATTTCAATATTTAAATTTAATATTTAATTTTGATTTAATATATTATAATTTTAGAAATAAAAAATGAAATTAAAATAAAATAAAAAATGAATAAAAAGGTAAAAAAAGAAAGAGAGAAAATGAGGAGGAATTGAATTTGAATTCAATCCTCCATTCAATTCAATCTGACGCATTGAATTGAGTGAGGGAGGGTTGGTGGCAAGCTAGGGTTAAGGTGGGTGGGTATTAATTTTAGTTCGAATATTAACTGTAAAAAAATAAATAGTTAATTTTGGTTTGATTATTAACTGTATATTTTTTCGAACACTTATTTTTTTAATATTTTGGTTCGATATTTAAGTTCGTTCTTTAATTTCGGTATTCAAATTCAAATTCCAACTCAAAATTTACATTAACGAAAAAATGTATTTACATTAACATAAAATTTACATTAGCACAAAATTTAGGTAGATGGTCCGGCACGATAGTTGGAAAGATTGGATTTGTTCAGACACTTGTTTTTTGTGTGACATGGTCCCCTGCAAATAGTACAATGTTTAACTTGAACTCCCCCACTCTCTCATTTGGATCATCCATATTCGTATGAATGCGAGTGGACGTCGGTCAACCCATTAGCTTTCTACGAAGCTTTGGATTTGGTAACAATTCTTCGTATATTGGCTCTTGCGGCCAATAATCTTGGTTCAGGATCGTGTTGAACCAAATTCTGTATATATTTGCCATATTCTCCAGTTTATAACACTCATCCGCAAACCCGTAAGGGTTGAGACGATAATGCAAAAATGATGCATGTGCGTGAGAGCAGGGGTATCTAAAAGCTCGAAATGCACCACAATCACATTATCTCTAAAGAAGGTTTACGGTGAATATTCTTTGCTCACCTCGGACCTTAGCTTCGACAGAAAATTGATAACCATGTGGGTCGAATGTTCTGACTCGCATAGAGGTGGCATCCACGTGAAGTTTAATCATTGTATCCTACAGGGTTTGAGACCAATTTTGTTTGTTGTTTATCTGGGTGTTAACTTCTTCCTTTCTCGGACCACACTTTACCCAATCTGAAGTAAGTCTCCCACACAATACTTGCAATTGGGAGATGGTGTGTACCTTTAAGCACCGAGTTTATAGCCTTTGCAAGGTTAGTTGTCATGTGGCCATAACGCTGACCTTCATCATAGGCTTGTGACCATTTTTCCCTGGGTATGTCATTTGCAAAGTTAAATACATTTCCACCGTGCCGCTTGAACCTATTTATCCTCGCCTCAAATTTTGGTTGAACTAGTTCATACCCTATTTAAAAAAAATAAGTTAAATAAATCAACATGATCATCTCAAAAAAATTTACTATTTTTTTATAAACAATGAATAACAACTTACCTGGGCCTATTATCTCTTTCCGGATCTGAATGTTTCCTAAACGCGTCTTCGCATTTGCCGTAATATGCCGTACACAATAGGCTGGATATGCATATAGAGGCTTCCATAAACTCTCTTGTCTGTCAATTATTGATAAGAGCGCAATCCCTCTATCAGAAATCATGCAAATCCCATCTTCTTTTACTACATAGTTGCATAGATACTTCAAAAAGAATTCTCATCCATTCCTTTTCAACTATGGCAAAGTCAATTGGGAATATATTATTGTCTTCATCTTGTGCAACAACCACGAGTAATATATGACTGTACTTTCTATATAGCCAGGTACCATCCACTTAAATCATGCGTTTACAGAATGGGAACCCTTCAATGCACGCATTAAAAGCCCAAAATAACTTACTAAATATCCTTTTACCAGGAATTAATTCACCTTGTAAGTTGAGCACCAGTTTTGTTTCATATTCTACCATGGTTCCTGGGATGAATATTTGCATTGCTCGTAAAAAAGCTGGTAGCTTATTATACGATTTATCCCAATCACCATACACCTGCGCCATCGCCTTCTGTTTTGCCATCCATTCCTTGTAGTAAGATGGAATATATCCAAGCTGATTCCGGATAGATGCTAATAACACTGTAAACGAGATTCTTGGTTCTTTTTCAACCAATAGTCTGGTGTAAGCACATATTAGATCAGAGTCTAAATTAATGTGGTCTTGTGATAAAGCCGTATTTGAACAAGTGTACTGCTCAATGAACTGTGACACCTCCCACATCTGACTCCTCTTCTTGTATGTAATCCGTACCCACCAAGGACATTTGCTCTTCCAATTAATACACCTTACACAATAGGTTTGTTTATTAGACTCAACAATAGAAAATGACGTATGACGTTTGATGCAATACTCCTTAACTGCCAGCTGTCCAACTTCTTTTGTTTCGAAAACAACCTTCAATACCAATTCCCCAAAGTTCGAAGATGATGAAGAACCAAATATGTGGACTTGATGTTTCGGATCTCGCATTGCATTATAGTCCACCTCATACATGCGGGCAAGAGGTTCATAAGCTGGATAAATGGGTTTCGGTTGCTCGGGCTCTGGTTCAACATAACCCTAAACTGGCTGCTCATTTCCCAACCCAAGCTTAGAGACAGTCGTGGCCCAAACATCATCTTCATCATTTAGACCATTACCTTGAGACGCATCTGTCATAACAACGTCAACATCATCAGCATCGAGTAAGTGCACGCCATCAACTTCCGTAATAGGCACAAGATTTTATTCATCCTCACTAAAACCATCAAACGATTCGCCCCAACAACCAACTATGGGTTCAGTGTCACAATATGTTAATGAACTCATTCTCTCTAAATATTCAAAAAAGAGAAAATTATCATTAAATATTCGAATATATACAACCAAAAATGGGAATGTATTAACTTCAAAATTTTTTATTTATAAGAATATAAATTTAAAAAATACAAAAACTTATCGGATTCGACGAGAAATCGTGTAATGTGCTATAAAGACTTCAACAATAAAAAAGTTATTATCATTCGAATATACCTTCAATCACACACAAAAAAATCTACAAACCCTCTATAATTAAAAAAACAACGGATTAATTAAAAAACCAATTACATACATACTTACTTTTGAGAAGCCGAGAAGATCTACAAAAATGTATACTTCCACAATCTTCACTGTATTCAAATATATCTTCAAAAAATAGATATCACCGAAAGTTTAAACTCAAACTCTCTCAAATTTCTAACTCAAACTCTATCTATATTTTTCTCTTCTCAACCCTTATACACTCAAACCCTATATATATATACAAAGAATTAACAAAAAAATTGAGCTGGTCTGATTGCATGCATGCACAACAGGACCTCGCCATGTGTAAATGGCGAGGTCACCCCTCTGCATCACCTGCCCAAAGCTGAGCCATTGCACCACTTCCATGAAGCTTCCAACCCTCGTTGAGCCGCTGCTATTGGTTGTCTCCGTAGCACCTCACCATGTGGAGGTGGCGAGGTCTTAGCATGGCCCAAGCTTGCCATGTACAATAGGCGAGATCCTGTAGATTTTGGCCTATTTTGCCAAATATAGTCTCAACAACCCTTATAACCTAATTAAATATCTAAAGTGGATTATTCCTCTAAATTTGCCTCAATACCCATTAGGAATAACTATTAAAAAAATTAATATCCACTTTAAATTATTTTTTTAAAATATTTTCTACCTAGGGGAAGGGGGATTACTCCTACTGGAACTAGAACTCAGGATTTATGAGAAGGACTGGATGTTAACATGAGTCTTTAACCATCTGCTTCAAGTTGTGTTGACAATTTTTAAATATATCCACTTTAAATTATTTTATTTCGGCTAAATAGGCATTGACATCAATGACAAACATTGAGGTTTATGATATTGAGCAGGGACGTATTTATTAAGGCTATAAGAAGGGTTTTTCAAATTTTAATCGTTCTCCTATCAAATTAAATCTTATCCTTTTTTAATTTTTTGAATTGAACCCGCTAGTTTTATTAAACGAGAAAATATCTAAAATTACAATAAGAGTTTATAACTATCGTCATAAACTAAATACATAATTTAGACATTTTCCTAAAACTAGCCACTTTAGATCGAAAAAGGTTAAAACCCCATCAAAAACATCTAAACGAAAAATAGACACGGACAAATCTGATTGCATCGGCAAACGAACCACAAAAGATGATTAAGCTATTGAAAGACCACCGAGAACCGCAAATCTGAGCCAAATGTCGTGAGAAACTATCCACGAGCACAAACCACGTATTCAAATTCAATACGAGGGTCCAGAGTAAGAAAGATTAGCATGATTACAAATAAGCGTCATCTTGATCAGTCATTGCGTTGTCAAATCCAACCCTGAGAAAAACATAAAATAAAAAGAATTACCAAACGACTGAGAAAGAAGAAAAAACATGTCAAAAGACATAAATAAACGTGCCACAAATGCAGAGAAAAATATGCCACAAAGACAATTATTTTTATTAAAAAAAACTAGAAAAGAAATAAAGAAAAACAGATCCGATGATCGCCAACCAACATGAAAATTAGTGCCACCGTCAGCTAAATAAAATGAAAAAAAATAAAATTTGTGGCACTCGATAGATGAAGAGGGTTGCACTAGAGGAAAAATGGAGAGCGGTTAGGGTTTTGCTATTTTTTAAAAAATTTTGAAATTAGGTGATTTTGTCTTTCCTATTATATAAGCTTAATATCAAAATAAGTGCTCAAACTATCATATTTTATTTTTTTAAGTGCTTACTTTTTTGTCCCTTTTAAATGCCAAGCAATAAGTTATAGATCAAAATAGGTGCCTTTGATTACCCAAAAAGGGACAAATATGATAATCTAGACACCTAAAAAGAACAAAAAAATTTAAGCACCTAAAAAAAGAGATAATTTAAACACTTATTTTAATATTAAGTCTATTATATAGATTATGTGTGAGTTTTCATCATATTTTATTTAGTTTAATCTCCTGTACGTGGACTCTCCTGATATATTTGATAATATTGGACTGACTAGATTTATCAAAATATTATACATTATAAAAATATTAAAATTTAAATTTTAAATAATTAGTACTTATATAAAAATAATCTATCATTGTTTTTTATAATAATTGGTAAATGGGTTGGTCCGGGTAAATTTAGTTTTGGATATGAACATGTTTTTTTTTTTCATGTAATTTTTGTTTGATAATTAGTCGTAAGGGGTTGTTGTTGAGTCTATCCTTGGAAAAGTCAAAGTCATCTCTTTTTGGAAATGTGTCAGTAGACTTTATATTCCAACTATAGAAACTCAATTATTTAAATAACTCTTTTTTTCCTCTCTTCCATTTCATTATTAATAGAATAATAATTCTCTTGCAAATTCGTCTTTTGTCTGATTTTCATCATCTTTTTCACTTACAAGCACTCTGTGTTTTACTAAAAAGGAAGACAAGGATTGAATGAAAAAAGATTGTTTTTTTGTTTTAGTTGAAAAAAAAGCTTGAAAAAGTACATCATCAATGGCGAATGGAACAAATAAAGCACGTTCATTGGAAGAGACACCAACATGGGCTGTTGCAGTGGTGTGTTTTGTGTTGGTTGTTATTTCAATCCTCATTGAACATGCCATTCATATTCTTGGCAAGGTTAGTTTGTTTTTCTGTCAAAAAAGGATAGTTTGTTTGTTTCAAATGTTTATATATATATATATATATATATATATATGATCCAGTTACGCAATGTAAGACTTTTACACGTTTTTTAGATCGCTGGATAGGTGAATGGATGGCTGAGATTAACAATAACTTATGTAAAGATTGTCACTTGGGAAAAAAAGTAAGGATATAATTTCAGCCATTCATTTCACCCATCCAACAATCTAAAAAACGTGTAAAACTACTAGTTTTACATTCTGTGTAAATGGATCTTATCCCTAACATATATATATATATATATTCATGTTTTCAGAAATATTACAAGGTGATATCTGTTCATACTTTCTCTTAACTTTTGACATGACACATAAGTACTCATATTATCTTTTTTATTAGAATCACTTGTTTTAAAACTAGTCATTTTTGGGGGTTTATACATGACACTATTGCATGCCAAATACAGTGGTTCAAGAAAAGACACAAAACAGCACTTTATGAAGCACTTGAGAAGGTTAAAGCAGGTAATTAATTAACTTTAATTTTCCCCCTCTAATTTTAAACTGAAAAGTCAACAAAAATGCTAACATACTCTCTCTTTTGTAGAGCTTATGCTTATGGGGTTTATATCATTAATGCTAACAGTACTCCAAGGTCCCATATCGGATATTTGTATCCCGGAAAGCGTAGCAAACACTTGGCATCCATGTGATAAACCAAGCCAAGCTGAAAAATATGCAAAAATTCCTAGTAGAAACCTTATTGAATTCACATATGATGATAGCTTTCATATTCCAAGGCGAAGTCTTGCAACTTCAGACTATGACAATTGTCAAGAACAGGCAAGATTATTCACCACTTTTTCTGATAATTATATTCGACACATATTCAGATATAAATATAAACGATTGTAAAACTTTAGATAAATTGAACATATTTATTTTAAACACTCACCCGAAACCTGAGATTATTTAAATATATATTCTTCTATTCCAGGGTAAAGTTGCACTTGTATCAGCTTATGGTATCCATCAGCTCCATATATTCATCTTTGTGTTGGCGGTTTCTCATATTCTCTATTGCATCATAACCTATGCTTTGGGGAGAACAAAGGTAATATATATATATATATATGGAAAATTTTCATTTTCTTTTTTATTTAACAATTCTTTGGGCTGTAGATGAGGAAATGGAAAGTCTGGGAAAATGAGGCAAAGAGGATTGAATATCAATACCACAATGGTAAATTTTATATACTATTGATATTATATATGACACGTCATTAAAAATGAATTTAATTTTATATATAGGTGTTCTAATAAATGTCTATAAAAGATAAAATAATTCGATGAGTGTTAAAGTCAATTCCTTTTTTTATTTATTACACATAAGTTGACTTTGACAAATATTAGGTTTTCCCATTTTATTAATTTGTTTATAATACAAGAAAAATAATGTTTGAAACCATGATTAAAAATTCGGATATTAATTTGAGTTTAGGGTTTTAATTCATTTTGGTTAATTTATGGACTGATCGATTTATTCATATAACATAACATTCTAATTAATTAAAATAAGTTATTATTAAATAAATATAATATATAATAAATGATTATAAGATTATTATTTGATTTAATAATATTTTCTTATTCTAAAACTAAAAGTCCAAAATTCAAATCAATTAAATAAAATTGAAAAAAATATTCATTAAACCAATTTTATATTAGTTTAATAATAAAAAAATTTAAATAACGTATTGAATCAATTAAAATACTCCTTTTGTCTCATTAAATTTATTAATTTTTGTATTTTAAAACTATCTCATTCAAATTGTCAAATTTGAAAAATGTTCAACAACTTTTAGAAGCCACAATTCTTTTTTTACCTTTTTATTAGTTTCCTAAAAAGTAACTTTTACGGATTAAATTGTCATTTCAGTCATTTTACATTACATGTTTTATAAAACTATTATCCTCTTGAAACTACATGAAATGTCAACACGAGACAAAATTAATACAACCGAAAGAATGTCAATTTTTGATAATCCTAACCAGTTTGAGTAACTTTGTTTATTATATCTTCTATTATGGATAGTTTTAATTTCAGAGACCGTTTTGAAATGCAGATCCTGAGAGGTTCAGGTTTGCAAGGGACACTTCATTTGGAAGAAGACATTTGAACTGCTGGAGTCGTACAACCTTATCCCTTTGGATTGTAAGAAGTCTTTGTATTCATTAAACTTTCGAGTTCGAATTCGGACATTAACTTTATTTTCTTTTTAATTTCTGCGTAATTTATTATCATTCTAAAAACATTATGGCTCTGGAATCTGATTTAATTCTTATTCATTACCAGATTTGTTTCTTTAGACAGTTCCTTGGATCAGTTACAAAAGTTGATTACTTGACATTGAGGCATGGATTTATTACGGTAAGCTTAGCCATGGAATGGAATGTTGTATTATTCTATAATATATGTATATTATATGCTATAGGTTTCTAATTCAAACTTCAATGTACAATAATATGATTACAGGCACATTTGGCACCTGGAAATGAAACCAGATTTGATTTTCAGAAGTACATCAAGAGATCATTAGAAGAGGATTTTAAAGTGGTTGTTGGTATAAGGTACTTAAATGTGGGTGTAAGTGTAGATACAAATATATTCTCATTTGACTTTTCCATTTTGTCATGTATTCAAATAATTTTCATTCATTTATATATATTTTAGGGGATAAGATCCGTTTACACCGCATAAGAGTTTTTAAGTTTTACATATTTTTTGGATCGTTAGATGAGTAGAACGAATGGCTGAGATTAACAGTAGAATATTTGTAGACTATCACTTGGAAAAAAGAGAGTAAGAAGTTAATCTCAGTCATCCATTTCACTCATACAACGATCTAAAAAACGTGTAAACTCATAGTTTTACATTGTGCGTAAGTGGATCCTAACCCTACTTGGGATATAACTCGTTTACACAGTATAAGAGTTTTTAAGTGTTACACATTTTTGGACCATGAATGAGTAAAACGAATTGCTGAAATTAACAGTAAGATATGTGAAGATTATCACTTGAAAAAAGTAAAGAGTTAATTTCAATCATTCATTTCACTCGGCCAACGATCCAAAAAAATGTGTAAAACTATGAGTTTTACATTTTGTATTTGAAATTAAATCCATTTATACAGCGTAATAATTTATAAATTTTATACATTTTAATATTATTCACTTATATGCCTAAAAAGGGAATGAAAAGTTCTAACGTTACTATACTAACTTAATATTGCATCGGCAGTCCAATCATTTGGTTCATTGCTGTCCTATTCCTACTTGCCTATACCCATGGTGAGTATTTCAATACTAATTTATTATATGCAATGAATACAATTAGATTAAGGTCAGTTCTTTAGATTTTCTTTTCTTTTCTTTTCTTTTTAAATAGTAATAAACAATTTTCTCTTAATGGACAGGCTGGTACTCTTATTTATGGCTACCCTTTATCCCCTTAGTTGTAAGTACAACACCATAAATTATAGGTGTGCCTGTATTTGAGATTGGGAACAAGAAATCATATGGAATTATAGCCTAAACTGGAAGAGTTTTTGGCAGATAATTCTAATGGTAGGAACCAAGCTGCAAGTCATCATAACGGAAATGGGGCTAAGGATTGAAGATAGAGGGGGCGTAGTCAAGGGTGCACCACTGGTTCAACCGGGCGACGACCTTTTCTGGTTCGGTCGACCCCAGTTTCTTCTTTTTCTTATCCATCTTGTTCTCTTCACGGTAATAATTCTTCTTCTTCACCATCATCAGTGTCATTATTACAAATTTACAATATGTTGATGCTTGATTTCCTCTATCCAGAATGCATTTCAACTGGCCTTTTTCGCCTGGAGCACGGTAAGCAATCCCTACTCGTAAATTGTTCGACTTCATTTGAATAGTTTATGACCCTTGTCTAGTGTTTGATTAACTCATCTGGTAAGTAGTTTTTCAATTGTTTTTATTTGTTTTCAGTATAAATTTAGCTTAAGATCTTGCTACCACAAGCAAATTGAAGATATAATCATTAGAATCTCAATGGGGTGAGTTTGAAACATTTCAAGTATTGTTTTTAGGCTAAGATGACTGGTTTGTGAAAATGAAAAGATTGGTGATAAAAATGCAAAAACCTGCAATTTTTCAGGCTCATTATACAGTTTCTTTGCAGTTATGTGACTCTTCCCCTCTATGCTTTGGTCACCCAGGTAAGAAATACAAAAACTAACACTTTTTTCCCATACGATTCACAGACAATGTTTAAGCAAAAAGAAACAAATCAAGCTGGAAAATTGAATGCAAAACATAGAAAATTATGTTTAATTTGATTGTCTTTTGTTTGTTAAAAGATGGGAACGAACATGAGATCGACAATCTTTAACGAAAGAGTGGCGGCTGCACTGAAAAACTGGCACCAAACAGCGAAGAAACACACGAAAAGAAACAACAAGCAGTCTCATTCTCATAACACGACCCCGAATTTAAGCAGGCCTGCTACTATAACTCATGGGATGTCTCCGGTTCATCTTCTTCAGAATCATCCTCGAAGTGTCGAAAGCTACCCGACATCTCCTAGGCTTTCGAACATCGGGAACGATCGACGGGAACTCGATTCTTTACATTCACCAGGACACCGTGGACTCAATTATCGTGTTGATGATAGATCATCACAGTTGGAGATGAGGGAAGCTGATAGAACGATTAAAGAATCTAGCTCTTCTCAAATAGTTGAAGCAGCTCAAACGACATGAACGCAACGTGAGATTAATATTAATTCGCCTGATTTTTCATTCGCGAAGAAATGATCCGGACATATAGAATTTGGTCATCGGGCTCAAAAGCGGCTACTTTGCTGCAATTGATATTAATTCACCTGATTTCTCATTGAATTAAAATCCTCGATTGCAGGAACATATATTTAATGTATGTTGCTATTATAAGGTATGATACGAAATTAAGTGACCAATTATGTTACACGTATTATAAGTATTAAATTGTCATGAAATTAAAAGTGTAAATATCATAAGTTATATTTATAACTCAATGAAGGGCAAAATTATAAATATTAATAAATTGTTTTTAATTCAATTTATATAATAGGTAGTGGTCCCAAGATATAAGTTATTTTGCATATCTCTCCTTCTTCATCAGAGAGTTATGTGACAAGAGATAATATATCATCTTGGAAGATCAAATCCTCCCTAGAAAAACTACATCAATGAATCCAGGTAGACTTCCGTAAATCTAGTCACTATTTTTAATGATTTAACATAAATTGATCTTGGGTTTATTATTTGTATGAATATATTTTTAATTTTAACAAATGGTATTGCCAGAGCATGTCAAATCATTGAGATCGTTTCTATTTTTGGATTATATAGTAGGGTTTGATCTCTCGCATGTTCTGAAATTTCTCGATTATCCTAATATGCGATATTGGGTTCTCTGCATTTATACATATGCGATCGGTTATTTTTTGCTTTTGATGTTGCCGTGCCATTAGATCTTTCTCAATTCCACTGATTTTCAAATTTTAGCAATAATCGCATACGATTGCATTGAATTAATTCCTATGTTGTTTACAGTTTGTTTTTATGTTCCCAATTTCAATGGATTATGTTTGCTTCTGTTTTTGTTGATCAACATTTGTTTTTGGCGATAACAATCAAGACAATTATGTTCAGGGGTGTTCACTATTCGGTTAAAACCGAATTAACTGACCGAACCAAAATTTTGGTAGGTTAATTAGATGCTAAATTGGTTAACGGTTAATTTTTTGAAAGTTTGGTTATCGATTAATTCGGTTCGAAACAGGTTAATTAACCATAATATATATTAAACATATATTAAACTATGTGAAAATTAACCGAATTAAGTAAAAATTGACTGAATATTTACATATTAACTGAAAATTTAGGTGTTCCATAGTTATTTCGGTTAATTCAAAAATTAACCGAACAAAGTTCCGTTCGGTTACTTTTTTTTAAATAGTTATGTTCGGTTAACGGTTAAATGGTTTAAAATTTTCGGTTAATGATATTTAGCTAGTTCGGTTCAGTCGGTTAACCGAATTAACCGATTGAACATTAACCTAGGTTAATGACAATTAATTTTTAATTTAATATACATTGTTATTAATCTATGGAATATATATTTTATTTAAAATATGTATTTATTTCAACTGGATAAGAATTTTAATTTTGATCATTGGGTATTAAGATAATCTGTAGAAACAGATAAGTTCATGTTTTGGCCATGTCTAATATTTTAGTGAGTTAATTGAAACACAATGTCACCAAAGTGAGCGCTTCTGCGTAGATTAACTTATTTAAAATAGCAAGATGTTTTTGTTTTTGTAATTTATACGTTTATTAATGGGCTCAAAGAAAATTTAATATTTGACCGAATTTCAACGATACCTATGGTAATAAATGTGTGACAATTATAAGGTATTTTATGTGCGCAGTACGTTAGTCCAAAGATTAATCTGTTGTTCGACATAATTTATTGTCAATGTTTGATTATTAGAACAAGAGTACCGCTTACTGTTAATATTATTGTCCAAAGACTTGATATTAATGTTGTGTTTGGTATCTTGAAGGGAATTAGTCATTACTTTGAATTTATTTGTTTACTTATGAAATATTGACGTGAGCCTGTTTATTTGTTTTTGTTCTATATTTCAGCTAGTTCTTCTATTACCACACACTACAACAAAATAGGTCTTCAGCAGTGTTTTTTAGCGCCGCTAAAAACACTCCCGACACTAAAAAAACGTCCAAAAAAATGTCATTGATACCAGCACCGCAACAGTTCGCGGCGTTTGTGTGGAGAAAACGCCACAATATGTCAAGATAATAACGACGTTTGATTACCAAAACGCGCTAAAAGTTATGGGCTACAACGCCGCGAAAAACATGTTCTTTAATGGCGTTTGATTTTACAAACGCTGCAAAATTCTGTTCTTTAGTGGCGTTTATGTTTTCAAAAACCGTGAACAACTTGTTCTTTAGTAGTGTTTGATTTTACAAACGCTGCAAAATTCTATTCTCTAGTGGCGTTTGTGTTTACAAATGACATAAAATGTTATTCTTTAGTAGCGTTTTTCTTTACAAACGCCGCGAATAACTCATTGTTTTCCAAAAAAACTCAAATAAAAAACATTATATTATTAATAATGTAAAATGCATTACTTTGTTTCCTAGGATCAAACCTTGTTAACTCACTATTCAAAAAAATAGCTGAAGCGCATAATTCAAATCTAGAAATCAACCTATACATACAGATTCTTTGTTCTTAATTACTAATATGAAAGAAAAAGAATTAAAGTTGTAAAACTTGCTCAACCACATGGCTCTTGACAAGCATGAAAAATATCCTCCAAAATATTTCCTCCTTCAAATGGCAAGAGCATAGCTTTAATTATTCAGTAATTCCCATAGCTCTTTTGCATATTCAGTCATTCGGGTCTGAATGTACATCTTCTCTCCTTTCTCATTAGTTTGTTCTCTGCTCACAGCAAAGTCCATCCTAAAGTTGTCTAGATTCTTCTCCTTCATTTTCTCAAACTCCTGTCACATCACATTCGGACATTTCATTCGAAGTTAAAAGAAGCAAAGCCACAGAGAATCAGACAAATCCAAGATTTTTTTACCTCCTTGTACAAAAATGAGCTACTTGTAGGAACACCAAGGAAGAGCCATGCCAAATCGTTGAACTACAAGTTTTTATGTTACTCATTAGTACAACAAATAAACTGATGAGTTAGTGCAGGCTTTATTCCGTTGTTTACCTTGTAGTTGCCGTGCTTTTCAAAGAACATCTTCCACAAAAACTAGATTCGATTACGATTTTAACGGTATAAACCACATAAATTAATAAAATCTACAAAAATTATGAAAATTCATAGAAGTCCAGTAACAGAAATTGTCCAGAGCAGAAAACTGCTTCCAGTTTTTCTGGCCTACTTTCAAATAAAAATTCATATCTTTAATTCTATACATCGAAATCAATCAACATTTTTCTTAAACGAAACTAGACACACACCTAATTCTTTACATATTAGGTCCATTCTCTGGCTAACCAAACTTTCATCACACATACACATCATTTTTAGCTAAACAAAACTGCATTTTCTTTTCATTCCAGCACATCACACAAAACACAATTACACATATGAATTCGGTTTGTACATAAACATCACAAGGTGATCAACCATTTCTTATAAAAATTCAATTACAAAACAAGTCACTTTCATTGACAAACCAATTTGTAAAACAGTCCAACATGTTTGTTAACAAAAACAATTATAGACCATTAGATTATCAAATCTCTTCTTCCATGATTTAATTCAATTTAGGCCATCTCTAATCTAACATAAACAAAACAGTCTTAAGCTTTAGAACATGACAAAATTCTGTTTTCAAATTTCTTTCTTCATCTCAGCAGTTCAAGTCACCCTAGGTAAAATAGCAGAAAAAGCAATCATGGTTTAAAACCCTAGGTAAAACATCTAAAATATAATAACACTGAATATTAAAAAAATGCAACATCTTTTAATTGCAAATACAATCGATATTGAAAAAAAAAAGGGAAAGGAAAATGATAATCAGAATGCTAATCGAAATTGAAAAAAAAAAAAGCTCGAAAATACCTGAGCGGGAGCCCTCAACACCCTTAGATCGCTGGCTTTACGCTTCCAATTGCTGCAGTAGTTTTAGGGACAAAGACCGACCAGTACCACCATAGCTTTAGGGACAAAAACCGACCAGTAATAACTATAATTTCCTATAATAATCACCATAAGAACAATTCAGGAATTTCTTCAGCAATTATATTAAAAGTGCGATTAAAACAATTAATTTAATGCAGATCGGGAAAGGAAATAAGAAATAAATAAATAAAAACAGAATCATCCATACTATTTATGCATAGACAACAAAAGCATTGGACCAAACAATATTACCAAAAAAAGAGAGAAAAAGGAGTAGGAAAATCTACTAACGCTTTACGCAGGTAAGCTTTTAGACATGGAAGGATCCAACTCAATTGCTTTGTTTGCATCCGCGACAGCCTCAGCGCAAACGAAAATTACAAATAAACAAATAACAATTAATCTTTCCAAAATACATATATAAAAGAAGAAATCATGGGAAAGAAAGGAGATACCAGGGAGGCTATTGAGTTTGATGTTGGCTTGAGCGCGGTCAGCGTAGAGTTCAGCGTTTTTAGGGTTGAGTTGAATGGCTTGAGAGTAAAGATTGAGAGCAAGTTCGAAGTGGTCATCGATGAAGGCTTCTTTGGCTTTGGTCTCCAAATCAGACGCAAGGGCAAACCGGGAGAAGAACAAGAAATGGAAGCCTCTAGAAGAGAGACGAGAGGGGATTTTGATTTGTGAGAAGCGTGGGAGAAGACGATTGACTTTGTTTTTGAGCCTGGGGATTTTGATATGAATGATTTGGAGACAAAAGGATCGGGTGAGAGATGACTAAGATATTAGGGATTGGGTGGGTTTTGAATTGGGGATCGGGTGACGGCGGGAAAGTAACAGAGGTATTTCTCCAAAAACAAAACGTGAGTTTTATTTTCCATATCAAACGCTACTAAAGCACAAACCTATAGCGGCATTTTCTAAAAATGCCACTACAAGTAATATATTTTGCGGCGTTTTTCTAAAAACGCCATTAACGTAAGATTTATTGCGGCGTTTGTCATTTAAACGCCATAAAAGTTTGCTTCAATTGCAGCGTTTTTATTAAAAATGCTGCGATATTTGTTATTCGTGGCGTTTTATCAGTAAACATTGCAATATGTTTAAAATTAGTGGCGTTTGCCTCTAAAACGCCGCTAAAAGTGCTATTGTATACCAAGTTTGGTGTAGTGACAATATCTGCTAATGTCAATTCTATGCCTATGATTAATGAGACAATTTTCAAGGAATGAAAAAGGCACTTACTTATAGTGCTTGGTTGTATAGTCATAGACCTTGCAAAGGCAAGAACAACATGCACTTCACTGTGGATAACACCCCTGATGCAAAAGAGGATTTTGAGAGGTGGAATCGTTCTAATCGCATGAGTCTGATGATCATGAAACACAACATTCTGGAAGCCTTTAGGGGCACAAAATCTGAAGAGATTACTTAGGCCAAGTCTTTCCTTGACGATCTTAAGCAACGTTTTTCTAAAAACGATTAGGTTGAAATGACATCACTTCTACTACTTTGATGTCTATAAAGTATAAGGGTCAATGAAATATAAGGGAGTACATTATGGAGATGTTCTATATCGCTTCAAAACTTAAGGCACTTAAGATCGAACTTTCTGAAGACTTACTCGTTCTTATGGTTTTAGTATCATTTCCTGTACAATTTAACCAGTTTAAAATTAATTATAACTACCAAAAGGAGAAATAGACTCTAAATGAGCTCATTTTTCATAGTATTCAAGAGGAAGATGGGTTGAAGAATGATAAGACTAAACGTGCTCATTTGGCTAGTGCCTCTAAGGACAATGGTAAGAAAAGAAAATATCAGAATGAAGCTGCTAAGGGTCCAGCTCAAAAGAAACAAGAGCAAGTTCCAAATAATTGTTTCTTTTGTGACAAGCCTGGACACATAAAGAAAGATTGTGTCAAATATCACGCATGGCGTGCAAAAAAGATATGAATATTACTTTGGTCTGTTCTGAGATTAATTTAGCTTGAGTACCTAGAAATACTTGGTGGTTAGATTCTGGTGCTACTACTTACATAAGTGTTTCTATGCAGGGTTGCATGAGCTACCGAAAGCCAAAAGATGGTGAAAGAAACATTTTTGTGGGTGATGAAAATCGGTGGAAGTTGAAACAATTGGGCATTTTAAGTTGTTATTAGGAACTTGTTTTTATTTAGATTTGAAAGTTACTTTTGTTGTTCCGTCTTTTAGGCAGAATTTAGTTTCCATTTTTTTGTTGGACAAATTTGGATATTGTTGTTTATTTTGAAACATTCAATTTACTTTGTCTTTAAATTCAAGTATTTTTGGAACTGGTTATTTAACTATTTATGACAACCTTTATTTGCTAGATACAATTGCATCGTATAATGAAACCTTGCATGTGGAATCACGTGGTATTAAATGCAAATTAAATAAAAAAATTCAGCATCATTATGGTATAAACGCTTAGGTCCTATCTCAAAAGGTATGATTCAGCGCCTTATGCCTAATGGTATTTTGGAGTCTATTGACTTTATAAACTTTAATGTTTGTGTTGATTGTATCAAGGGAAAGCAGACCAAAACCAAGAGATTATGTGCAAACAAATCTACAAACGTCTTAGAATTAATTCATACTGATATTTGTAGGTCATTCCTTGAAGCATCTCGAAATGGTCAACAATATTTCATAACATTCATAGATGATTACTCACATTATGGATGCCTATATCTCATTCATGAGAAATATCAGTCTTTGGACGTGTTCAAATCTTATAAAGCTGAAGTTGAGAATCAACTCAGTAAAAGAATTAAGAAATTCAAATCTGATCGTGGTGGTGAGTACTATGGTAGATATGATGGCTTAGGTGAACAGCGTCTAGGACCATTTGCAAAATTCCTAGAAGAATATGGTATTGTCCTATAGTACACCATGCCATGATCACCTAGTATGAATGATGTAGCTGAGAAACATAATAAGACTCTTAAGGATATGGTAAGGAGTATGGTTGCTCATTCTACCTTACCTAAGTCCCTCTAGGGAGAAGCATTAAAGACAACAACATACATTTTGAATAGAGTACCAACTAAAAGAGCTGAAAAGACACCTTATGAGCTTTGAACATGTCAAAAGCCTACTCTAAAGCATTTTCACATTTAGGGATGTCCAGTTGAGGCAAGGCCTTATAAAGCCACGTGAAAAGAAATTGGACTCCAAAATAGTGAGCAGCTACTTTATTGGTTATTTTGAGTGATCTATGGGCTATAAATTTTATGATCCCACAATTAAGAATATTTTTTAGACGGGAACTGCAACATTTTTTAGGATGTTGAATTTGAAGGGAGAAATAAGGTTAGAGAAATTACTTTTGAGGAGGAGTTGAGTTCTAACTCAGTTCCTACTATCACTTTTGATGATGTTTAGGTTCTCATACATGTCATTAATCAATAAGTGAATCTGAAACCTCAACAAGATAATGCTAAGCAACCTCCTTCTATTCAGGATGAGGTAGTTGTTCTAGAAAAACAAATTCAACAACCTCAACAATAAGTGCCATTAAAGAGATCTACGAGAGAAATGAGGAATGCTATTCCGGATGATTATGTTGTATTTCTCAAAGAAAATGAGGACGACAATGGAATGATGGAAGATGATCCAATCAACTTTCATCAAGTCATGCAAAGTATTAACTCTCAAAAGTAGATTAATGTCATGCAAGAAGAGTATAAATCCATGCAAGACAATGAACTTGTCTCATTATCTGCAGGTGCAAAACCAATTGGTTGTAAATGGATATTTAAAACCAAGAGGGATGCAAATGGTCATGTAGAGAGGTATAAGACACGTCTTATAGCTAAAGGATATACTCAGAAAGAAGGCATTGACTTTTCAGAGACTTTATCTCTAATTTCATTGAAAGGCTCTTTTAAGATAATCATGGCACTTGTAGCTCATTTTAATCTTGAGTTACATCAAATGGATGTTAAGACTTTATTGAAGTCATTTCAAGTCACATCATTTCAAGTCATTTAGCGTTAATTTACACATACTACCACAATCTCAAGAATAAGTTATTCTCCAGATTGTTAGTCTTTGAAGAATAAGTTTGTCACATCATTTCAAGTCACGTCATTTCAGTGTAAATTGACTAACCTAAAATCTCAAGAAAAACTCACAATTTGGAGAAAAAACTAAAATATATGCTTATTGATTTTAGTGTTTGTAAATTGAAGCTCTCGCCCAAGAACGCTCAAAACAAAAAAATACAGTAAAAACCCTTAAGTGTTCTTACAAGAAAAATGAAAAAAAATCAAACAAAGCAAAAAAATGAATGAAGAAATTTAGCTCAAAATGTTCTTGAAGGGTTGATAGATGCTTTATTCTTGTTGTTTTGTTATCAGATAATGTGCATTTGGATATTGTTTTTATATTCCCTTATTGATAAATAGCGGTTTCGGTAGTTGTGAAATTTAATTAGAGCTATGAGTGATTATAAGATAGTATTTGTTTATATATATTTTTATTCTTTTGACAATGGTCATATACCTTGTAGACAAGCGATTTAAACTCGTGTCTCCTAGAATAAACATCATTCACTTTTTCACTTATTGGGTATCGATTTGAACCTTTGACAATACTCTTTAATTGGTATCGACACCCCTGTATTAAATGTAAAATATCTGTTATGAGTATTAATACTCATAAAAGAATAGTGATACTCATAGTTAAATATGGGTACTAATACGTAACATCAGTATTAAAATGATACTCAATGTTTTGAAAATTATTTTTGAAGTTTAACAACATCAATATTTATATAGGAAATATCGATATTTATACTAAAAACTTAGAAGTTTTATTCTTGAAGTATCGATATTGTATGAATTAGTAATAATTTGTTCATACAATATCGTTACTCACAATGGGTTCAACACTCAACATAAGGGAGAAGGAAGAGTGTCAACTGAGAGCTTTTAATCACCCGCTCTAGAGATTGTTGACAAATATGTTAAATATCTTTTAACCAATTACTGAAATTATATATATAACTTCTAACACTACAAATGGACTATTCTACGTAAACAAACATCAATATCATCTCTAAATAACATGTATAAGAAATGCATGTACATTGTCCTATGGACCTGATGATCAGATTCTATATGTTCGGATCATTTCTCTGCGAATGAGAAATCAGGCGAATTAATATCAATTTCACGTTGCGTTTGTGTCGTTTGAGCTGTTAGAACCAAAAATATATTCATACGAATAATAAACCCAAGATCTATATATGTCAAATCATTACGAACAGAGAATGGATTTACGGAAACGTACTGAATCCATTGATGGGGTTTTTCTAAAGAGGGTTTGATCTTCCAAGATGATACATTATCTCTTGCCACAAAACTCTCTGACGGGAAAAGAGAGATGTGCAAGTTAACATATATCTTGGGGACCACTACCCATTGAATAAATTGAATTAAAAACAGTTTATTAATATTTACAACTACGTCCCTCATTGAGTTATAAATATAACTTATGATATTTACACTTTTAATTCCATGACAATTTAATACCTATAACACGTGTAACATAATTGGTCACTTAATTTCATGTCATACTTTATAATAGCATCATACATTATACATATATGCCAACAATTGCGGATTATAATCCAACAATCTCCCACTTGGGCAATATATGTTTCTTGACAAATGTACAACCTTATGAGCTCAAAAATTGCTATCATATAATAGATATTCTTTAACAATCGTGTCCATCAACTATATCCATATAGGATCAAAATGGTCTTCGCCATATCAATCATGATTGGACCTATCAATGGTCACGTATATAAACACAATCAAATGACATAGATCAACGCGTAGCATGGAAATTACATGTAATGTGAACCGAACATGCCTATTTTCAACTGGTCCTCTTTAAACTTAAGTGAGGTCCTTATCAAAATAAGAAAAGACCGAATACTTCATTTCTGATTAGAAAATAACCAAATACATAAATGTTTGAAAACAAACATAAAGCAAACAAATAACAAACTCACTCAAACAATAATATCCTCAAATGATATAACACCTATATAAGCAGTATGCTCATGAAAGACCTTGAGTGGTAAACCTTTTGTGAGCGGATCCGCTATCATAGAGTTTGTCCCAATGTGTTCTATGGATATTTGTCCACTTTGCACTTTTTGTTTTACAATTAGGAACTTTATGTTTATGTGCTTTGACTTAGACGAGCTCATATTGTTGTTGGAATATAGTATTGTTGATTTATTTTCACAAAATAATTTAAGTGGTCTTTCTATATTATCCAAAATGCACAACCCAGTGACAAAGTTCCGCGACCATATTTCATGATTTGATGCCTCATAGCATGCTACAAACTCTACTGCCATAGTGTAAAGCTACAAGTGTTTTTTGGCGCTTTTCCAAGATATAGCTCCTCCAGCTAATAGATAAATATAGCTTGATGTAGATTTTCTGCTATCTTGACACCCAGATAAATCAGAATTCGAATACCCTACGACCTTTAAATGATCTGATTTCTTGTAAGTGAGCATGTAATCTTTTGTTATTTGAAGATACCTCATAACCCTCTTAACTACTATCCAATTGCCTATATTAGGGTTGCTTGAATATCTGCCTAACATCCCAACAATGTACACAATATCTGAACGCGTACAAACCTCAGCATACATTAAACTCTCAATAATTGATGCATAAGGAATCTTCTGCATTTTTTGAATTTCAAGGTTACTTTTAGGGCACTGGGCAAGACAAAATTTGTCTCATTTAGCGACAAGGGTGTCCATTGGTTTACTATTTTGCATGTCAAACCTTTTAAGTACTTTATCGATATAGTTCTTTTGTGACAATCCAAGAATATCCTGATATCGATCTCGATGTATATGAATTTTTAAAACAAAAGAAGCATCCTGATATCGATATCGATATAGCAGTACACGTCGCGGTAACACTGTCATATAAGCAAATATGCCGACTTTACAAAATGATACATCAGTCAACAAATAATTTTATAAAATTGTATAAAATATAAAATATTTTTTCTTCTGACGTATCATTCTGTCAAGTCATTTCAAGTCGTTTATCGTCAATTGACTAATAGTTTTCATTCACGGGGGCTATTTTGACCGAAAATGAAATGTTGAAGGCTGAAATGCTTCAAAAGAAAGAATATGGGTCAAAGTGGCTATTCAATCAAATGTTAGGAGAATATTTTAGCATTATGCCAATAATTTTTAAAATATAACTTTTTTGAATAGTCTAAAGGTAATTACAATGTAGTATATGTTCATATATATTTTTTTAAAATTTCTGTTCATATATATTCTTAATCCTTTGATAATACGCATTCACCTTGTAGTTAAAACATAACTTTTAAATGGTACTTCAATCCGGTGTTGCTATTAAAAGCTAAACTAAACCAAACTTCCAAATTACAAACAAATGGATCCATTTAAGTTCATTATTTTTATTTTTAAATTTTAGTAATATTTATAAATGTAAATTTTATAATCAATGAGTGAATATATACATATAAATAATAAATATATTAAAAATAATGAAGCAATTATAATATGAAAAGATATAATCGAAATGAAATAATGAAGGTTGGTGCAATGTATGCTTCCACCATTTTGCTCATTCACAAATTGATTAATCAATAATTAATGGCGAACTCAACCAACTTTGCTTTTAGTTTGATTCTATCCTAATCTTCTTTTATAATTATTATATATAAATGTAGGGTTTGGTTGAAAAACATATTGAGACGGTTAATCGATCGAGGATGGTAAAAAAAGGGTGAATTCACTCTTTAAAATTTTAGTGGTAGTTTTTGTAAAAAATTGATATTTTGACACAAGCTATTTTAAGTGATTCAACTTATTCAATAAACTCTACTCTACTACTTTAATTATTTGTACTAACCTTTGAAGAATAAGTTTGTCACGTCATTTCAGTATAAATTGACTAACAATCTGGAGAAAAACTCTCGCCTAATTTGGAGACATGATAAATTTATTCTTTGAAGAGTAAGTTTGTCACGTCATTTCAAGTCATTTAGCGTTAATTGACTAACAATTTTCATCTGTAGAAAGACAGTTTTGACTCAAAATAAAACGTTAAAAAATAAATTACTTTAAAAAATAAAAATTATAATAATTATTCAGTCAAACGTTATTAGCATTTTTTTAATATTATGTAAAATTATTTTGCAAACAACGGAATATAGTGGACCGGTGCATGCCCCAAAAAATTTTAAGATTTAGCGTCTGGCCTTTTAAAATATAATTAGGCTCTTTCGAAAGTTTTCTTTTATCTCAAAAAAAAGTATTTTTGTACCGTCTTTTTCTTAATTTAAGTTTATTATCTTTCTTGTTTTTTTATTATGTGTTTTGTTTTCCATTTTTACATTTTTTTTAAATTTTAAATAATTTTTTCTTTATTCTTGTGACACCTTTGTTATAATTTTTAGTACGTTTTTTGCATATTTATGCAATCATCACACGAAATCCATCACAATATTTATTTTTAATTATTTGTCGATAATTGCGTATAATTAAATTTTCTTTTTGATAAAAATCATTTTTTCGTATCTTTAAATTCAATAATAATTTTATTTTATGTATAAGCTTTTAACTACTATTGTCCTTATTTTTATATATATAGTTCCTTTTATCAATTTTTTATTAATGAAATCCCGTTGTTATGGTCCGCAACTGCATTGTACTCTTGAGATAATAAAAAAGAACAAAATCTATAGAGGCTCTCATTCAGCGATTAGTAGTTTCATTTCCTTTTAATAAGGAAGAAAGTGATTAATTTTGATTTGAAACTCGATCATTCAATTCTGATCGTTGATTTCATCGGTTCTTTTGTTAATCTTTGTTATTTTCTTTCTGATCATCGCGATGGAAGTCCGGCCACATCAAACGGAAGGCAATTCGCCAACCCCGCCGCAACAGCATCTGCGCCGTGCATCCAAACAACCAGTTTCCACTACCAACGCCGTCGACACCACTTCCGTTACTCAAAGGTAAAAGAGAACCGTTTCATTTTTTAATTATCACCTTTTTTTCCCGTTGGTTCCAGCGAAAATTTCATGAAGGAAAGAAAATAAATAAAAAGGAATACACACAGTGAATTTGTTGGCTTTTCTTTTTTATTCTATTTAAATTCTTGGAAATGAAAGCAATTCTTCTCTTTGTTGGGTTTTTCCCTTTAACTTTTTGCTCTGTTTTCGTTTTCCGGGGAAAATTTATTTCTCTTTGGATTTTGGCTCCAGTTTCACATTTAACTCAGTGAAAAGTGAGTGGCTTACCTTTTTTTCAATTTAATTTAGTTTCATAATTTTTGGAAGTTCGCCAACTTATCACGGTTCATAATTTTTTTCCTTTTTTTTTGAAAAATTTATACAATTTAATATTCTCAGGTATTTTTTGTTTGCTCAGAAAATTATGAACGAATAAGAATTTATTCTATTTTTTGTTATGAAATTTATGGATTATTGTTTTTTTAAAATATGGGTTTATTAGATTTTTTTTTTTTTGCAGGCTTCAAAAGGAACTGATGGCTCTCATGGTATGTGAATCTTTTCTATTGTTTTGTTTCTGAAATCTCATTTATTTGTTGTTGTTTCAATTGAATTACATGTTGATTTGAGTTCACCTTTGTTCCAAGTTTCATTGAATGATGTGTTATGGTGGAATAAAGGCTTGCTGGATTTTTATTTATGGTGATTGTTTGATTTATCAACATTGTTATTGAACCTTGGTTAAGTGTCTGTAATGACCGGGTTTCAAACATCTCCCAACGTCGCTGGGATTCGGTCGCCACCCTTGCGTATGCTTATATCAAAAGTATTTTGCCTCTCAAAGCTTTATTACCGAGCGGTGTGTCTCCCCTGGTTCAAATCAAGGACCTCTCCCTTAACAAAGTCGTTTTACCTGCTCTGAGTACCAATTGAGCTAATGTCCAAAACCCAGTCATTGCGGTGTTGCTAATGGAATAGCTATTTTTAAGGGTTTTAGGTATGCTTAAAAGATATGTTCGAGGAACTAGGCTATTGGAAGTAGCTATTTTTAAGGGTTTCATGTATGCTTAAAAGTTGTATACGAGCAACTTGGCTCCTAGTTTTAAAGATTAGCAGCTAGATTGTTATGTTTTCATGGTGTTGGATCTTTTATTTTCTCCGGATTGTCAATTAGGGGTAAGGGAATTTGAACTTCCTACCTTGTATATGGAGGAGATAATTGTTACTGATTAGGTTATAATTGGCCACTGTATAAAATTCATCTGTGCAACTGCTGATTTAATACATTGTGTAAGCGCTAAGAATTTCGTGTATGTTTGGATCTCTAGAAAATTATTCAGTCTAACTTAAATTGAAGATTTTAATGAGACACTAGATAAGTTTAGCCATTTATGTTATAGAAAGTTGATTGACTTGAATGCACGCTTACATGCATCCGAGCACACATCCACTTTTCTGTGAAGTATATATATATATGTTCACAATCCTGCAATCGTGTTTGATTTAATTAGGGAAAATAAAAGAAATGGAGTTGAACAACTCAAATGAGTAACCGATCAAACTTTGAGTTAGTAGCATGTGAGAAACCCCTATGTAGGAAAAACCCTTTATAACACTATTCATTCGACATCTTATATTATCTTTTGCTGCAGATGAACGGTGGAGACATCGGAGTGTCTGCTTTTCCTGAAGGTGAAAGTATTTTTACATGGATTGGCACAGTCAAGGGCGGAGAGGGAACCATGTATGAGGGTTTATCGTACAAACTTTCCTTGCGTTTCCCGTTGGATTACCCTTTCAAGCCTCCTCAAGTAAAGTTTGAGACAATGTGCTTTCATCCTAATGTCGATCAGTTCGGCAATATTTGTCTTGACATTCTTCAGGTATCAGTTTGCTTATTAAGAGATTTGCCGTTTAAGATTAAAACAATGAGATTTTTTTCTTAAAAAGGAGAATCTTTGATCCATTTTCTTCTAATTTTGGCTGTACCAAGTGAATGGTTGAATGAGATTTTTTTCGTGTTGCACTTGGATACTTCAAAAAAAAAAGAGTTAGAACAGCATAACTTGAGGGTCTTAGAATAGTTGAGGGGAGAGTTCTGTTTCGTATCGCTATTTTGAAGTTCTTTGGATAGTCAGGAAGGGCCTGGTCTTAAAGATGAATAATTCTTCCTGTTTATTGACTCTGAATTCCATGTTGGCTCAAATTTTCTGTTTTATTTAAGCACCTGTGCTCGACGACTGTGATCGACGCCTATCCAGACATTGATACGAGGATATGATCCAAGAACTGTCCAAATACAGGGAAAAACTTGTGAAAAATTGAACATAATAATTGTGTTAGTTGCATACCCATAACCGACCCTCACTTGAGTCAAAGTACCATAGAACGAATGTTGCTGGAAAATTTTTGTTTCCCCTCTTAGATTAATACCTCCTCTAATTGCATTCATAGATCATTATATGATAATTGTTTCAAAATACTCATAAGTTCTTCATTTGTAATTGTTACAGGATAAATGGTCATCTGCTTATGATTGTAGAACCATTCTTTTGTCAGTTCAAAGTCTACTAGGAGGTTTGCTTGTTCTTCTCTACATATTTGATCTATGAAACGAATAAACTATTAGTCCGGCTGATTTCTTAGGAATTTTCTTACATGCAGAGCCGAATCCGGAGAGCCCTCTCAACACCCATGCTGCAGCACTGTGGAGCAATGAGCAAGGTAAATTTTCAACACTATAAATATACCATGTGATTCGTCTTTTTTTTTTACATGTTTGAAACTAAAGAAAATAAAATGTTTATAGAGCTAAAACTTCCACTTCGACAGTTTTTCCGTGTTTATGCTTCAAGATTCTGCACACCTTTCTTTAACGTTGATTACTTTGTGGCTAAAGCTTATATGCTATTGAGACCTAAGTGAGTCTCAAAAACTAGTTTGTGATGGACACAGGTATATTGATCTTTTAAAGTTATTTCATGTATTTGGAGGATCTTTTGAAGGTCATATCTTTTATATCCATAGACCTCGGACATGAATACTTTAAGAAAATAAAAAGTCAAGAGTAACGTAGCGAAGCATTTTAAGCACGAGGAGGGTATCCTCGTACAAATGTTTGGATATGTGATAGACTTTGGTGTCAGACAAATGAAAAAAAAATCAGAACAGAACAACGATCAGACTTTTGCAGGTTCACCAATGTTTTGTTTTTCCTGTTTTCCAGATTAAAGAAAAATGGTCCAAGAACAGTATTATGGTGGGAAAACATATGAGAGCTGATTTACAGAATAGAGTATGGATCCCATATCAGCCGGGATGCCATTTTCTGGCTGAATTCCTCGATAAAATCTACAAAGAAATATCGAATATGAATTCGGAAATTCATCTATCAAAGGTACATTCGATTACACAAGAAACAGTTTGAATTTGTAGGAATATTTCGTTGGATAAATTTGTTTGGTATATATATCTCCCTTGTTAGCTACTACCGATTGCTTCCATTATTTTGCTTGTTTTTGTTTCTTGCTCGTATTTTCACCCAATGCTTGTTTGTTCTTGATCCACTTTTGACCATGTTTGTAGTGATCTTTGAATGTTAACGAACTTTTCTTTCTTTCAGAAAAAAAGAAGAGTAGTAGTTTGAAGTTAATTTTCATTTAAGAAGGTTTGATGGAACGCCAAACTACTCTCTTGTTTCTATTTTTTTTCTTCAATCAGGGAAAGGTCCAATGACACCATACCCTATCAATAATTGTGGACAGATTTAGAAAAAAATTGAATAAAAAATATTCAAATCATAATGCTTATTTGAGTCCCATCTTAATTAAATTAAAATGTTGATTAAAAAACAGAAAATAAATGTTGATTACCAACGGCACCCTGCAATGAGGAAAAATTTTCATTGGATTGTAATGAGTTACATTCAAAATTATTACAAGGAGAAGAAAGAAGGGGAAATTTAGCAGCTAAACTGTCTCTGGAAAAAAGGAAGCCAGATTAGTTTGAGTTTTTTTATCAGCTTACCGTAAAATACACAATAAATTAACTGCCCAACTATCCACTACTATTGCTTACATCACCCGCACCCTTTACCTCCACGGCGCGTGAAGCTCTACTTTTAAGCCACTCAACCATTTCCCCAAACACCAACTCCACGCTTTCCTCCGGCTCCCCAATCAGTTGATGCCACATCCCAGGATGGATCTTCAATGTCTTGTCGGCGCTGGAGGCGCGTTTATAAAGCTCCTCCACGCAAGCCGGATCACACACTACATCGTCTCCACCGTGCACGATAAGCAGAGGAACATCTACTTCCTCAAATCTCCCCTGCAAGTCGTTGCATATTCGAATTAGCTCATAAGCCGTGGCGGCGCGTGGCCTTTCTACTGTTCTCCTAGGACTGGCAATCGCTAACTTCCTCTTCCATGGTTCCTTGAAGGAAACATCCGGTATAGACCCGCGCGTCGGAATCACTCGCCAGGTTGGGATAAGTTTGGCGACTATGAATAGAAAATGTTCCAACGGCCACGGTGGCTTAAATTTAGCGCTTATCCCGCACATTGCGCCGTTGAGAATCAATCCGTCCCACGCGCCTTTTTGTCGGAGAGAGATATAAAGCGCGATGGCTCCGCCAAGCGATTCAGAGTACAAAAACGCAGGCAAATCCGGCGCGTGGTGAGCACGGAAGGAGTCAAAGAACTGAATACAATCATCGACAACGCTATCGATGTTCGGAATGTGAGTATCGAGTCCGTCAAGGCCTTCGGAGAATCCATGGCCCTGGTGATCGATCGCACACGTGGCGAATCCCGATTTGGCGAAAAAGACGGAAGTGAGTTGGAGGAACCAGCTGGACTCGCCGGTGAACCCGTGAACAACACAGATGATGCCGGCGACGGGGGTATCCCGGGGAATCCACCACTGGGTGAAGAGCTTGAGGCCGCGAGCGTTGGTGATGAACTCGGATGAGTGACTCACTGAGTGATGGGCATAGAACTCGTCCGGAGTTAAAGCACCGAAGGGGCTCTCCTCGTTGGCTTCGGCCACCGGATGCCGCGCCATCTTTTGCTAGAATCCGCCGTCGGTGTAGGATAATTCAAAGAGTATTTCCTTTGCGACAATCTTTATGTTTAGCATTGGGTGATATTTATCGTGAAAAGGGAACTGTAATATGCTGCCGTGTACTATTATCTTTTCGTGTAACCTATGAACATGATCATGACACGTAAGCAACTGGATTGTGATTCTTGATTATTTGCAATAGAAAATAATAGTAATTCTATTTACTACTATATAATTTATTCTCCCTCTCCACCCATTGAAAATGTTCAAAGAGATCGATTATTTCTAAACGGATATTTTGAATTAAACTAAACTGGAAATTCCTTTCTCTTTTTTTGTAATTTTGCAAGTCTTAATTTATAGTAATTTTTGCATTTTATATAAATGAAAAATTATTACTTTTATTAAATAAATGTGTATTACATGTCGAGATTCGAATTTATATAAAATTAAATAAGATAAAAAAATTTAGTCATTATGCCAATTAGTAAATCTCTAAATGGAAAATTACTTACATTTTACGTATGTCATTTTATTTCATTTTAAGTGAGAAGTTCGGGCATTTAAAAAGATTTTAAATTTTGAAATCTTTAGTATTGGAAAGACTTTATTTATATCATCTCAATTTGAACAAAATTATATATATATATATAAGTCTTACAAAACATTATTAGGTTAAAAAAAGTCATTACAAAACATTAATAGATTAAAAATTCCATTATATTCAAACTAGAGAGAAAAAAATGAACTAAAAATCCACATGTTTGCATAGGATGAGAATCCATAACTTAACTTTGACATTGAACCAATATCTTTTCTAGTAAATTACGTAAATCACTGTTGAATTTTATTTTTAAACCTATTTTAGTTATTAAAGTTTTAAAATTTTAATTTATTCACCTGAATTTAGACATTGAACATTTTTTATTTGGGTTTGATCATTTTTTATAATTATGTCAATAGAGTAATTAAAGAAGAAAAAACTAGACTTCTTTTTCTCCCCTGTATTGTTAGATAGGCGATTATATAAATAGATTTTCTTTTTGAAATTTTGATGTTCTTTTTCTTTTCTTTTTAATTAGTTTGTGTTTTAATTTTTATTAAAAAAACTATTTCTCGTTCCTCTTCATACTAATGTCACAAATTGGGTTGAAATGGCGCTTTTTATCAATTATTTTTAATATAATAGTCATAACAATTCATATGTTTCAAGAACTTTTGAAAATTCTACTCGTAAATATTGGCTAAATTTATATTAAATAATAATAAATACAAAAGGTTGGGTATAAATAGCAGTGAATTCTGTTTGTTGAGTGAATTGAATGCATAAATTAAAAGGAGTGAAAAGGTGGAGAAAGTATTATATGGAGTTGGTTCACCACGTTATCTATGGCCAATCTAATAATACTCATTTTAGTGTAACTTTCAAGTAATTATCCACTCCTTAATTACATGTACAAAAGAAATGAAGATTTACTTTTAAAAAAATGACATGAAAAATAGTATTAGATAAGATTATAAATAACATGATGGACCGGCTCATCTAATAATTTTTTGTACATTTCATTTAAGTTTATCAAAGAAGAGTAGTTTGAAGTTAATTTTCATTTAAGAAGGGTCGTTCCAACGCCAAACTAACCTTTCTTGTTTCTATTATTCCTTCTGCCATGGGCCAATTTAGTGGGATAATCTACTTTAAAAAAATTATTTAGTTATTAGGGTGTTTCAAACTTTATTTGGGATAATAGGCCAAAATTTACAGTTTCACGCCATGTGCTTCTGGCATTGTCGGGCCACGTTGGACCTCACCATGTGGAAGTGGCGAGGTGTTGTGGATTATGACAGCTCTGGCTCAGCAGCTTGTAGCTGAGCTGTGCTGGGGAGACCTCGCCATGTGTAGGTGGCGAGGTGCTGTTTGGCATGCATGCAGTCTGGCCAGCTTTCACGTGAAAGCTGACAGCCCATTTATTATTTTTTTGTTTAACTTTTTCTATATATATATATATTGTTTAAGTGTATAGGGGTTGAGAAGAGAAAATATTGATAGAGTTTGAGTCAGAATTTTAAGAGAGTTTGAGTTGAAAATTTCGGTGATATTTATTTTTTGAAGATATATTCGAAGACAATGAAGATTGTAGAAGTATATATTTTTGTAGATCTTCTCGATTTCTCAAAAGTAAGAATGTAATTGGTTTTTTTAATTAATCTGTTGTTTTTTAATTATAGAGGGTTTGTAGAATTTTTTGTGTGTGATTGAAGATATATTCAAATGATAGTAACTTTTTTTATTGTTGAAGTCTTTATAGTACATTTACACGGTTTCTCGTCGGATCCGATAATTTTTTATATTTTTTAAATTTATATTCTTATAAATCAAAAATTTTGAAGTTAATACATTTTCATTGTTTGGTTGTATATATATTCGAATATTTAATGATAATTTTCTCTCTTTTTTGCATATTTTCAGAGAATGAGTTCATCAACACATTGTGACACTGAACCCATAGTTGGTCGTTGGGGCGAATCGCTTGATGATTTTAGTGAGAATGAAGAAAATCTTGTGCCTATTACGGAAGATGATGTTGTAGACTTACTCGATGCTGATGATGTTGACGATGTTATGACAGATGCGTCTCAGGGTAATGGTCTAAATGTTGAAGATGATGTTTGGGCCACGGTTGTTGCTAGGCTTGGGTTGGGAAATAAGCAGCTAGTTTGGGGTTATGTTGAACCAGAGCCCAAGCAATCGGAACCCATTTATCCAGTTTATGAACCTACTGCCTGCATGTATGAGGTGGACTATACTGCAATGCGAGATCCGGAACATCAAGCCCATGTATTTGGTTCTTCATCATCTTCGAACTTTGGGGAATTGGTACTGAAGGGTAAGTTCGAAACAAAAGAAGTTGGACATTTAGTAGTTAAGGAGTACTCCATCAAGCGTCATATGGCATTTTCTGTTATTGAGTCTAATAAGCAAACCTATTGTGTAAGGTGTATTAATTGGAAGAACAAATGTCTTTGATGGGTACGAATTTCATACAAGAAGAGGAGTCAGATGTGAGAGGTGTCACAGTTCATTGAGCACCACACCTGTTCAAATATAGCTTTATCACAAGACCACATTAATTTAGACTCTAATCTAATATGTGCTTACACCAGGTTATTGGTTGAAAAAAACCAAGAATTTCGATTGCAGTGTTAGTAGCATCCATCCGGAGTCAGCTTGGATATATTTCATCTTACTACAAGGCATGGATGACAAAGCAGAAGGTGATGGCGCAAGTGTATGGTGATTGGGATAAATCGTATAATGAGCTACCAGCTCTTTTACGAGCAATGCGAATATTTATCTCGGGAACCATAGTAGAATATGAAACAAAACCGACGTTCAACTTACAAGGTGAATTAATTCATGGTAAAAGGATATTTAGTAAGTTATTTTGAGCGCTCAATGCGTGCATTGAAGGGTTTTCATTTTACAAACACATGATTTAAGTGGATGGTACCTGGCTATATGAGAAGTACAATCATATATTACTCGTGGTTGTTGCACAAGATAGAGACAATAATATATTCCCAATTGCCTTTGCCATAGTTGAAAAGGAAGACGCGGATGGATAGAAATTCTTTTTGAAGCATCTATGCAACTATGTAATAAAAGAATATGTGATTTGCATGATTTCTGATAGAGGGACTGCGCTCTTATCAATAATTGACAGAGATGAGAGTTTATGGAAGCCTCCACATGCATATCTAGCCTTTTGTGTATGACATATTACGGCAAATGCGAAGACGCGTTTCAGAAACAATCAGATCCAAAAAGAGATTATAGGCGCGGGTAAGTTGTTATCCGTTGTTTAAAATTAGTAATTTTTTTTGAGATGATCATGTTGATTTATTTAACTTATTTTTTAAATAGGGTATGAACTAGTTCGACCCAAATTCGAAGCGAGGATAAATAGGTTGAAGCGGCACGATGTTTTTGTATTTAATTTTGCAAATGACATAGCAAGGGAAAAATGGTCACAAGCCTATGATGAAGGCCGGCGTTATGGCTATATGACAACTAACCTTGCAGAGGCTATAAACTCGGTGCTTAAAGGAACACGCCATCTCTCAATTGCAAGTATTATGTGGGAGACTTACTTCAGATTGGGTAAAGTGTGGTCCGACAAAAGGCAAGAAGTTAATGACAAAATAAATAACAAACAAAATTAGTCTCAAACTCTGTAGGATACAATGATCAAACTTCGAGCGGATGCCACCTCTATGCGAGTCATAACATTCGACCCACATGGTTTTCAATTTTCTGTCTAGGCTAAGGTTCGAGGTGAGCAAAAAATGTTCACCGTAGACCTTCTTCAGAGATGGTGTGATTGTGGTGCATTCCAAGCATTTAGATACCCATGCTCTCACGCACACGCCACATGTTTGCATTATCGTTTCAACCCTTACAGCTTTGCGGATGACTGTTATAAACTAGAGAATATAGCAAATATATACAGAATTCGGTTCAACACGATCTCGAACCAAGATTATTGGCCTCAAGAGCCAATATACGAAGAATGGTTACCAAATCTAGAGCTTCGTAGAAAGTTGAAGGGTCAACCGGCGTCCACTCGCATTCATACGAATATGGATGATCCGGATGAGAGAGAGGGAGAGTTCAAGTTAAACATTGTACTAGTTGCAGGGGACCGGGTCACACAAAAAACAAGTGTCCGAACAAATCCAATCTTTCCAACTATCGTGCTGGACCATCAACCTAAATTTTGTGTTAATGCAAAATTTATGTCAATGTAAATACATTTTTTTCGTTAATGTAAATTTTGAATTTTGAGTTAGAATTTGAATTTGAAAATCGAAATTAAACAAGTGTCCGAAAAAATATACAGTTAATATTTCAACCAAAACTAACCATTTATTTTTCTTATAGTTAATATTCGAACCAAAATTAACCATTCATTTCTTTTATAGTTAATATTCAAACCAAAATTAATACCACCCATCCAGCCACCCCTAGCCTCTATCCTAGCCTGCCATCACTAACCCTCCCTTCCCATTCATTCAATGACTGATGCTGCTCATTCATTCAAATATGAAGAATTGAATTCAAAATTCAATTCCTCCGTTCAACGGCCAACACGCAAATTCGTTTTTTTTAATTTCATTTATTTTTTTATTTTTTAGTTACGATGCGATATTTTTAATTTTTAAAATTCTAATATGTTAAGTCGAAATTAAATATCAAAATATTGAGTTGGAATTTGAATACCGAAATTAAAGAACGAGCTTAAATATTGAACCAAAATATCAAAGAAGAAAACAAGTGTCCGAAAAAATATACAATTAATATTCCAACCAAAACTAACCATTTATTTTTTTACAGTTAATATTCAAACCAAAATTAATACCACCCATCCTTAGCCCCTACCCTAGCCTGCCACCACCAACCCTTCATTCCCATTCAAAATTCAATTCAAATTCGTTTTCTTTTTTTTTAATTTCATTCATTTTTTATTTTTTTTAATTACGATGAGGTATTTTTTATTTCTAAAATTCTAATATGTTAAATCAAAATTAAAAATCAAAATGTTGAGTTGGGAATTTGAATTTGAATACCGAAATTAAAGAACAAACTTAAATATCGAACCAAAATATCAAAGAAGAAAACAAATGTTCGAAAAAATATACAGTTAATATTCCAACCAAAACTAACCATTTATTTTTTTACAGTTAATATTCGAATCAAAATTAACCATTTATTTCTTTTACAGTTAATATTCGAACCAAAATTAACCATTTACTTTTAGTTACGATGAGACAGATTTTATTTCTAAAATTCTAATATATTAAATTGAAATTAAATCGAAATAAAATATGATTAATTAAATCAAAATATTAAATGATAATCCAAAAACTAAAACAAACAAACAAATGATATTTTCGAATTAAAAATATATTACAAATAAATAAAATTTATGGTAAATCCCTCATCTGCCCCTCTTCGGTAATTCCTGCCGGTGGAAGGATGATGTCTGATCGTATCGCCTAGGAGTTTGAACCATTCTAAGTGGTTGATTCGGAGTTTACATCATCCATCATCTGCATAGAAGGTGGTGTACCATACATATCTTTCGGATGAAATGATGAGCTACTAATGGTCGTAGTTGATAACATAGATGTCATACTACCAATACCCATACCTTCCCCATATACGGATGTTTGAGGATACTAAAATTGTGTGTATCCTTCATCATCATTGTAAGCCGGTTAAGAAGATTAGTTGCCACCAATTTGAAAATTGATTGGTGATTATTCCGGAACATTACCAAATCCAAATGTTTGATAAAATGATGAGCTTTCTCCAAATGCTGGTTGTTCCAAAACATTACCAAGTGCTGGATACCCATGTTGTATTGGTTCTTTCCAAGGATTATTGCTTACATGTATCGGGGGGGATTGGGATTGCACTGGAGACCACGAAGAATGCCAACCCGTAGAACAATCCAAGTTTGGTTCATATGTTGGTTCTTGAGAGCTCTGACCATACTCGGATGAGAACTGTACGTGTCTTGAACACCACAGATCTTCAAGCCATTTATTTGCATCTTCGACATATACTATGAACGGTTTTCCATTTTCTGAAAACCATGAATAGTATTCTGTATTAAATTCAAAATCACTGGCTTGAATTGGACTCAAATTATCATCCCACCGCGTCCATCTTTCCTCCCACTATTCAATGAAATCAGCTTGCTTCACAGTCCAATTCTCATTGAATCTACCTCTACGAATAGTATGAATATGTTCAGGTGGAGCTCTAGGAATAGGTTGATGGAAGTTGAACTGCCGCAACATTCTATTAGCACAATGATACTCAATAATAGAAAAATGGACCAGCGGCACAATTGCACCCCAAAATGATGAACATTGAAGCACACTATCCGGTATACAAGCCTTGATTGTTTAATTTGCGTACGGCTGCCAAAAAACTGTAAAACACAAATATTAATAATATGCATACACAAACAAAACAGAAACATATTACCTTAAAAAATACAGAGTCAAAAATTAAATTTAAAACTAATATTATGATACCTAATTTTTTTCCTATTGTTTGGATTTTTAGTCTTGTATCTCTGACAGTGTTGTGCACCACCCCCGTTTTCTTCAACTTATGTCTCAATCTGCAAATATATTAAACTTATATTTCTAAGTCATTTTAGATAAATATTAGATCAATAAAATAGCCATATACGACTGTAATCACAATATTACCTTCCAGCAAGCGGAAACTCCATCGGTACGAGTACTTCCACAATGGGCGTTAGATAAGGCAGTCTATACCACACCCACGAATGCAATAAGATTTGACATCCACCCATATCTGGATTTTTCTCCTCACCGTCCATAACTGCGACCTTGCACATTTTATGGTACAATAATGCTAATATTGCAGAACCCCAACTATATGTAGCAGTTATGTTAAAATCAGCAAAAAACGGTAGATATTATGTGTAAACCATATTACTAGATGTATCTGGCATCAATACCCCAACAATCAGTTGCAGTATATATGTTTGAGTCGCGCACACAAGTTCTTCGTGAGTATATTCATCTGTTACAATAAATTCTCGCTATAACCATGACATTCTGAGACGTAAACCGTCCACACATGACTTAGGAGGAACTTTGCCCAGGTACTGCCTGCAAAGCTCAAATGCATTATATTTGTTTCTCTAACCAACGGATTCCCATTTGTTGGGACACCAAACTGTACTGCTACATCCTCCAGAGTTATTGTGCATTCGCCAAGTAGAAAATGAAATATGTGAGTCTCTAGTCTCCACCGTTCAATTAATGCAGTAATCAACCCAGGGACTATCTTAAATCCACAGAGAAATGAAGCATTATAAAAACCAGCACGTTGTAGGTAATAAACTATGCGATCAGAAGGTTCTTTGATCTTCATTCCTCGACGGTGGATGCTATGCTCCACACCCTATAATTAATTTATTATAATAAATTATTTCGTATTACACATGACATAATTAATTTTAAATTACTTACTTGATCTTCATGAATATGAGACGAAATGTGTTGATGGTCATGATACAACAAAACTCCTCCAGATGCCATTTTCTATTTGCAGATATGCAAAACAATTATCATTAAATATTCGAATATATATACAACCAAAAAATGGGAATGTATTAACTTCAAAAATTAAGATCTATACGAATATAAATTTAAAAAATACAAAAACTTACCGGATTCGTCGAGAAAACGTGCGTAAATGTACTATAAAGACTTCAACAATAAAAAAGTTATTATCATCCGAATATATCTTCAATCACACACAAATTTTTTTACAAACCCTCTATAATAAAAAAAACAACGGATTGATTAAAAAAATCAATTACATACATACTTACTTTTGAGAAATCGAGAAGATGTACAAAAATATATACTTCCACAATCTTCACTGCCTTCAAATATATCTTCAAAAAATATATATCATCGAAATTTTCAACTCAAACTCTCTCAAAATTCTAACTCAAACTCTATCAACATTTTTCTCTTCTCAACCCCTATACACTCAGACCATATATACATACATATATATACAAAGAGTTAACAAAACATAAATAAATGGGCTGTCGGCCATCTTTCACGTGAAAGCTGGCCGGGTTGCATGCATGCAGCTCTGACGTCCACATCACCTTGCCATGTGGAGGAGGTGTGGTCCAGCTTACCTCGCCATGTGGAGGTGGCGTGGTCTACTCCGCACCACTGCCATCGCTGAGCCGCTGACATCACTGCATCGCTGCAAGCCAGAGCTGCCATAATCACAGCACATTGCCATGTGGAGGCGGCGAGGTCCAACGTAGCCCGAGAATTCCAGCAGCACATGGCGTGACACTGTGGATTTTGGCCTATTATCCCAAATAAAGTTTGAAACACCCTAATAACTAAATAAAAATTTTAAAGTGGATTATCCCACTAAATTTGCCGCTGCCATGGAAAGGTCTCATCACAACATGACACCATACCCTATCAATAATTGTTGATAGGTTTTTTCTTTTCAAAATTAATATATATATATAAGTTATAATGTTAAGAAAATATTTTTAATGTTTGATTGGATAATTATTTTAATTTTTTGACGTATTTTATCCCTTAACTTTTTATATTGAGTTAAAAATATTCTTTCGTGAATGAAAATTGTTAATAAACTAATAATCAACGGATTAAAATAACGTGACAAACTTACATGTCATTACATAATGATATGATAGTTTCATATCGATAAAGATGGAGACTTAATAGAATGATTGACATCTAAAAATAATTTTAAAAAAACTATATGAAATATAAAATATGAAATTATTTTTTATTGACGTGTCATTCTATCAAGCTATCTTAAGTCGTTTATTGTTAGTTGACTAGCAATTTTCATCCATAGAGAGACTATATTGGCTCAAAATAGAACATTAAAGGATTAAAGTGCTTAAAAGAATTAGATCAAAATGACTATCGAATTAAACTGTTGGTTATATATTTTGATATTATGTCAATATTCAAATCATAATGTTTATTTGAGTCCATCTTTCTTTAGTTTGATTCAAGTTTTTTTAGAGATTAAATGTAACTGCAGGAAAGATTCAAATATTTATTATTGACAAAATATTAATCCATGTTAACCATTGATTCAAGTAATAATTAAATGTACTTTTCCCGGCTTAAGTTTTTATGTTAAAATAGCAGCATTAGTCAGCGACGAATCTAAAGAAATATTATTGGGTAAGTCAATATAAATAGAACATCTAACATAATTCGTATATTTAATATTTGTAATCACTAATTTTATCCGATATTATTATTATTATTATTGTTAGATTTGTTATTATTATTAAAACAAAAAATAATAAACCCAATTGAATAAAAATTCAATATTAACAGTCCAAGTCCATTTAATTACAACTCATACATATAATTTTTATATATGGCCCGCTAAGGCCCAAGGATAAACCTAAAATCCTATTTACAAAACCCTAACCCCATATTTTTCTCATGTGACCATTGGATCAAGATTAGATCTAACGGTCCAGATTGCATCTGGATGCCAAAAGAAAAGACCCCTCAACTTTTCTACTCGCCCGTGGGACCCACGTACGCGACGCTTCATCTCCTTTATGTGCCCCACGTTCCTAACAAGCCCTTCATCTCCTCCATCCACGAAGCGCCACAACCTACGATCGCGCTGCCATCATACAACCACCACTGCCGGGCATGCACACAAACATAAAAAAGAGGGGATATTAGTCAAAGAATCGTCACCAACAGTAGATTAAGTTAAAAAAATAATGTAAACAAATCCGGTATATAACCAGTCAAAAGCTTGTAATATTTTCGGATTACAATCAATACAAAAAATTAAATCAGAGTTTTACCTTTAGGTTTTGAGCCATCGGCCGGAGACGGTCTCCCTTCTGATGACAAGCTCCATAGTTCCCTTCGAGATCGATTGAGTAAATCAGAAAAAAATAGAAATAAGTTTTTTTATGAACCTGTTTTCTAAAAGAAATGAAAGATTTTGTTTGGTTTTTTAAAAGTTAGAGTTTTAAGGTTTCGATTTCTCCAGATTTTGTTAAATCAAGTTCGTTTTTAAAAAATCGATGATCTAGGGATGAATGACAAAAGATTGAGGTAAGGCGGCGACTTTTAGGTTTTGTGGCGGCCCTTGTTGTTTTTTAGGTTGAGGAACGAGTGATTGGAAGAGCTCTCCTTTTTGTCAGAAACATGAATGAAAATAAGTCTTTTTATAAAAATTAGCTTAAATACATGGTTCTTTCAAAAAATGGTTTATTTGCATAATAAACCCCTTCGTCCCACCTTAATTCTTCAACTAGGCCTTTTGCGTTTTTAAATCCTTCCTGCAGTCCCTCCAAGTTTTTGAAACATTTCAATTTCATCCTCATGTTCTCAATGGGTTAATACCCCTTTTAGCCCCTAAACTTTTAGTTTTAATTTAGTCCGAAGTCATGGGATAATAACCCTTTAAATCCCTATCTCTTTATTTATTTAATTTCGTACGTGTGTTGTTACTTATTAGTTTCCTTGCTGCCATATTATATAGGTATATAATTATCATATTATGTGTCATGTGTTGTATATATATTAACATATACATTATTATACATGTTTATGAATAATTATATAAGTATACAATTATCATATTATATGAATAACTATATATTTTCCTTTTTCCTTCTCAAGCAATTTGGTGGAATACTTGAACGGTCTTCAAAATAGAACTCGATCTTTAATTGTCCGGCTATAAATTCGGCAAAAATAAGGAAACCACTATTTTGAACATAAGCGAATTTTTCGCCGAACAGTTCATTGAAAATATGGTTCGTTTACAACCCTAACTTCAATTGTAATTTTGTAAAGATAATGCTACATGAATGATATAGCAAGGCTAGTTCTTCGACCAAAATCTCCAAATTGACAAAGTCTTTTCCGAATAACCAAGTCTTGTGCTCTTTTTTTTTTTTGGTATTACCGAAATAGATACGTTCAAATTGTAGCAACTCTCTCACCGAATGTGGGGGCAAAAAAAAAAATAACTTGGCCAACCAGTTTTCCACGACTCAAGCCTATAAGAGCATAAGTTTATCTAACATACGGTAAGTTATAGTTTGATAAAATCATTATATTTCTATATGATTTGCCAATCACATGCAAGTCTTGTGCTCTTTAAACTAAAATCATTATGTTTCTATATGATTTTAGTTATCTAAGCACAATTTCTTGCACTAATTTCAATGGGTCGTACAATGTGGATGATATATTCCTATATTTTCACCAACGGCAACCATAGATTAACAACTTGTATTACCCAATCAAGCTACAGCTAAATCTAACCTTTCAAGTATTAAATCTACCTCAAGGATTTACTAATGAGTGGTCAACCGAGGACAAAGGTTACATTATGGGTAAAATTACATTTAAATCACACAATTATAAAAAGTTACACTTGGACCACTCAGTTATGGATAAGATTATATTTGAGTCACTCAGTTATTAAGAGTTATATTTGGGTCACTCAATTATGAGTAAGGTTACATTTAGGCCACCCTTCATATTTAAAAAAAAAGCTAAACTACTTTAGGCACCTATTCTAGCTAAAAAATACTTTAGGCACCTATTTTAGCCAAAAAATACTTTGGACAAGATATATAATTTGAGCACTTGTTTTATAGTTAAACCTTAAAAAATATATTAATTTAGTCATTTTTTTAAATCATTTGTATATCCTCGTTAATACTAAAATACTTAATTTAAAATTATTAATTAATCTAATACACTGATATAAAGGAAAGAGAGGAAAACCAAATAAAATGAAATAATTTCTCTATGCATTGGTCTGAAAAATTGTCAAAAATGAAAGTAGCAGGTTTTTTTTGACAAGTAATATAAAGTAGCAGTTTGCTAACTAGATCATTTAAAACAAAAATAAAGGTAGGCGCTTTGTTCCTAAGACAAAAAAAAAAGGCAGTGGCGATGAGAGGAGTTGGAAGATTGATCCGGAGAGCTCTACATCGTCGCCAAATATGCCACTCACGCATCCCTCCCAAGTTGATTTCACGCCGCCTCCTTTTCTCTTCCTCAAGAACTCCGTCGTCGCTGGTGGTCGGAAACCCAGGCTCCGTCCTCTCCTCCAATATCCACTCTCCTCCGTTCCTTCTGAAATGGACCCATTTTCGTGGTTGGTCACTCTCTTTCCATTTGCTTTTCCTTTCTTTCTTGTCAACTTGATGGCCTTTTATTGTGGGTTGCGCTTTGCAGGGCAAAGGAGAAGCATGTTTATCCAAACTCAATCCACACCCAATCCTTCATCTTTGATGTTCTATCCAGGGAAAGCGGTTATGGAAGTCGGGAGTGCCGATTTCCCAAATGCTCGTTCCGCCATGAATTCCCCGCTGGCCAAGGCCTTGTATGGTGTTGACGGTAAGAGTGGCCCTAATAGATTAGAGGAAATATTCATCTAATTTTGTCCGAGTTGGCACTGCTTAGTCTTACAAATGATATTGATATGACACCATTGAATGGATGTATGAACTAGTTAAAATGTACGCAGAAAGAATTATTATCATGTCAAAATTTGTATACATAATATCTTAAATGCTATTGAGATATGGGAAAGCACCACTACACTAATATGGGGCTTGTTAGGTGTAGATGAAATAGGGCTGTGATATTGTAGTTAGATCTTGAAAGCTCCACCTTGGGAAGGGAGGAGTGTAATATAGGCGAGGACTGAGGTGCGAGGCTTTCTCTCATCCTATGTACCAATAAACAAAAATTTGCTCGAGGCTTATTTTTTACAGTGAAATCTGAGTTTGTGCCAATCACCACATGCCATATTGTAGTGTGCTACTCTTAGTTTGAGCAGGGATAGTACAAATTAAGGCGGCCTCAAATACCCAAACCGGAAGTCCGAGTTGATGAAATCTTAATCTGCTCAAGACTCACTTGGTTAAGCTTGAGTATTTTTGAGTAAACTCTAGATTGACTTCAAGTGTGAGCTTTTGAGCTCATATATATATATATATATATATATATATATGAAATAGAAAAATTTGATTAGGATTTCGGATAGTAAGCTGTTTGAGAACTAGATTAAAATGCTCAAATTTAGCCCTCTGGAATAGCCAGCTACATGATCTTTAATGTAATTTGATAGTTACCTAGTTGAATTCAACGCAAAAAAAATGATATGGAACAAAACACAATTGTCAACTAGAAATATAACTGTACTCCTAACAAGCAAAAATTGTTTTTGACAACAAATGTTGCTGAAAGTAGCATCACTATTAGCCTTGCATTGATATTTCTGTTCTTTAGGGTCTAAATCTAGGGCTAGGGCCTAGGATTAAAACTTCATTTTCAACTCTAGTATAAATAAGCTGTAAGATAGATTTACAGCCAACCTTATTATTTTCTTTGAATGAATAAACTTTAGAAACTAGAATCCCTATGCATCTTACCCGGTTTTAAGCCTTAGTTCTCTTGATTTGCTTTTTCAGTCTTGCATTTGATATTTCTGGTTTGTTTCTTTGTTTAAGTATCTATCAAAAAGCTTTAAAACCTTAAAAGAATGGCTTAAGATTGGAGGGGAATGAATGCTAGAATATGCATATTGTGAAAGGGTTAACTGTCCAATCAAAGTTTGAGGTAGTATTTGAAAAAGGAATGATCTGCACATTTTCTTCTCAATTTAGTTGCATTAGTGGACTTCAAATGGGCGTTTGCAACAATGTGTGAAGGAAAGTAATAGAAGTACTATGTGCTAGTCTTGTCACTTGTTTTATTGATGTCTTTGTCTTTAATTCAATTGCATTCCAGTCTTGAGTTTCTGAATTTGATTGAGTATGTTCTTGTCTATTGGAGTTGCAGTTTTCTGTTGATCTGATTTATTCCTTTCCTGCCTATTTTTCTTCTTCCTGTTATAATCTTTAGCTTTTTTCATGATGTTTATTCTTAACTTTTGCCATTTTTTAGTTTTTGTCACTGGTAAAGTAACAGAACAATCACAGGCCTTTATTATAGGTATTGTGTAGATTTGATTCTTACAGAACATTGTTATCAGAAGAGTTGTGAAACTGATCTTTCGACTTTTAAGCAATTAACAGATTGAAACAATACATTGGATGAATCAAGAAATAGAAATTCGATGGAAATGCAACTATTTTCTGTTATTCGCAGTTACTTTGATTAAAAATTCAATCTTATTTTAGAATAGTTTTGGTAAGTATATATTTGAATCTTGTTTCCTCACAATGCAGGTGTCACTCGAGTTTTCTTTGGATCTGATTTTATAACTGTAACAAAGTCTGATGATGCTTCTTGGGATCTCCTCAAGCCTCAAATTTTTGCTTCAATTATGGATTTTTATTCCTCAGAACAGCCATTGTTTCTTGACTCAGAAACTGCAGCAGCTAAGGACACTGCTATTCATGAGGTACTTTATCTAACTTTTTTTCACCCTGTCTTGATATTTTTAAGATTGGATATTTCTTGAATTTTATTATGCTTTACTACCATGGTTTCAAAGGCTTTGAAGGAGGATATGGTTAGATGAAGTAGGCATTTCATCTTGATTGAAGTCTGTGTCTAATATTAATGTCATGGCCAATAAAAAATGTCTCCCATTGCAATATTTAGGCATGATAATTAATTCTTCTCTCCTCTCATGTTTTAGAGGTTTAGGTTCATTTGTCGCATGAACCATGATAGCTGAGAATAATCTGGTGGGATAAAGGAAAGGAGAAGTATATTTAGGGACGAAAGGAAGTAAGATATATACAAATGTGGGAGGAAAAAGTATAATTTGGGTAGGATAGCAACATCATGATCCTATCTTATACTTTGGAGTATCTCTCTGTGAACATTGTCTTCCTTTCTTTTCCAATATATTCATTAATCAGAATAATTGCTAAGATCTTTCATAAAATAATGTAAATGGTGCCACTGCATGATGCAGGATGACTCTGAAACAGTGGCAATGATCAAAGAACTGCTAGAGACACGAATTCGACCAGCAGTGCAAGATGATGGTGGGGACATTGAATATCGGGGATTTGATCCGTAAAGCTTCCTTTTACCCTTTATTTGGTTTAAATTCTTTCTAAATATTTATGCATACTTTATTTTCATTTTTGAATCAGCATTGATTGAATGTTTCTTCTTTGCTTCTGTAGAGACACTGGAATAGTCAAATTGAAAATGCAAGGAGCATGCAGTGGTTGCCCAAGCTCATCTGTCACTTTAAAGTCTGGCATCGAAAATATGCTAATGCATTATGTACCCGAGGTACTAATTAATAACTATCACACTACTTTATTCGTAATGCATTTGGTACAAACCTGGATGGACAGAATAGGGTATAGTATACTACTCGTAGTTGAAAATAATGGTATTGCTTTTGCTTTTTTGTGTTAAGTGCACACAGGATCAAACAAGTGAAAAGGTTAAGATTTATGCAACACATGTTTTATGAAAATATGATTAGAAGTATAGTAGGATCATACAAATTTCTATTTCATTGTATACCTAATATATCTTTGAAAAAAAGCACATGTGAGTGAACTTAGTAAATTAAGTGAAAAAGTCAAATTATACCAAGTCCTCCCCCCCACTTCAGTTGACTTACCATCGTGTATTCCAATCTGTTCTAAGTTATATCACTCCCATTGCCCTTTGAATGATATTATCAAGTAACAGTCACCCCATTCTCAGTTCAATCCCTTTGTTCAAATAACCTGCCACAATAGTAGAAGCATCTTCACCATCTTAGGTTGTTAAAGCTAGGTAGGAAGCACAGGACACGGTTATGCTGGCCATATGCTCTTCTTTTTAGTTATCGCAATAAAGCAGAAAGCGGTGGCAACAATCGTGAAGGAGACTGATGAATAGAGCACTGGAGCTGAATTGTAAATGAGAATAAATCTATAGATTGGCGTTGACATTCCTTTATGATGCATACTTAACTACATATATCTGCTTTAAGGAGGTTACCTATTATGATGCAATTATTTTTGTGAAAAGTGGGTCTACTGTTTTTCTTCAATCGAGTTCATAGTTAAGACCAGGATTTGGGTAATAATCGTGCAGGTCAGAGGTGTGGAGCAAGAATTAGATGCTGAAGATGAGGATGCTACATTAGCAGCAGGTCAGGTGGAGTAGTTGAAGTTTAATCATCTCCTTTTGCCTTGCCCTTGCATAATAATATAATTAAGAGGTTAGGGTTTAGGAGCCGACTAATTGCATCCTTCGAGTAGCAGATCAAAGAGTTTGCTGTTTAACTTGTTTTAAGAGAGAACCATGTTTCTCCTGTAATTTAGATTTAATAATGTGCATTTGAGATATATGCTATGATCATTGAGATGAGTACTACACAGGTATATTTATCTTTTTTGAAGAAAAAAAAAACTTCTAATAATATATTTGGTGGATAAAAATTCAAAACTTATTATCCAGTCCAGTTCAAATGTATGGAGATAGACTTATTATCCAGTTCTAATAATATATTTTAGAAACATGAATATTTTGTGGAAAGATAAGGATTGATTGGAGTTTTTAAGGGAGGAGTGACAATTGGAGTAATGACATATGTAATTAGTTATAATGCACTTGAATATTCTTTTATTCATACACTACAAAAAAAAAGTGACATAGCGATGGACAGAAAACCGTCGGTAAAATACAGAATATGCGTCAGTATAAGGTCTTAAACCCTTTATCATGGACAAAAGATATATTCTGACAGGTAAAATATCGTCAGTAATACGCTAGTCATATACATCTATAGCGATGGATGTGTCCGTCGGTACAAGTGTTGGGACCCTATGCCTACGGATATGTCGTCGGTATAGGTGTGGACCAAGTTAGTTTATCTATTCCGACGGACACAATCCGACGGTATAGATGGTATTATAACGACGGTTTTTTTATAGTGTGGCCGTCGCTATAGGATTTGCTTTACCGACGGTTTTGTCTGTCGTTATAGGTTTAATTGATATTTATCTTTTTATTTTAAATATTAATAATTATTAATATTATTGTTAATAATTATTTAATATTATTTTTATTTTAAATACTAATACTATTTTAATAAAAAATGTTTCACTTTTTAAAGTGAAAAATATCCGGTTTAATCTTCGAATAAAAAAAGTATGTAATACATAATCACTAAAACTAATACGAGTCTATTACAAGAACAAGAAGTGTGCAAGCAAATATTTGTATTTAAGCTAAAAATAATTCAAAGATCCTCCTCTATTGCGTCCTTGAATCATTTGCATCCGTATTCTGTTGATTTGTTGAAGGCAAAGATCGACTAGTACAATTAATTGTCGCTGAAGCACTACCAGCATTAGGAGTTGCCTATTAAAAGCAATGAAAATAATGACTTTAAATATAAAAAAATGAATGAAATAATAATGACTTTAAACAATGATATTTTGAGTATGCATAAAATTTTAGCTTTTCAATGAAGAGGATGTTAAGTTAACAAAATTTGACAATGAGACTCAAGACTCTCTACAAATATTGAACTATAATCATTCTCAACAACTGTTAATCTGTTTAAAGTTGAAAACATTATGAAAACGAGTTCTAACCTATCAAATTCGAGCCAGATTTACAGTGAACATCTACAAGCTACAATATTTTATCAAAAATAATCTCTCTATTGAATGAGAAATAAACAAAGGAAATTAACTGCATTTTTTCTAAATCACCAGGTTCTTGTAACACAACCATGATGTATATATAATAATTGTTTATCAAAAAAGAGAAAAAAAAATAACCTATTGAAATAGCAAATGAGTACTGCTTGACCAACTCGTTTCATTTACCTGTGGTTTCTATATAACATGATAGAATAAGTAACCACACCCATATTTCACTCGCAACAATAACACCAATAATTTCTGTCAATTAAAGGCTGATGTCCTAAGAAAGTCATTGAAACTAAAGAAGTATCATAAATTTAGTTCCCTTGGCACATTTCCCTCACCAGTTAAATCTATAACATTCTGCTATTAGCAACCAGAACCATCTCATAAATACATACATATGTGCAGCACAGGCAGACATGGAATTTACAAGAGAATAAAAGGTAATGCGCACAGCTCTCACAATTATGAATATACACAAGATTTCTTCTATTAAATGCTATAGGGTCAATTTAACATGGTATTCACATTTATGAATATACAGTACATCAAATCAACCAACAATTTATCCATCAAAAGATAATAGACGTATCAACAACATCAATTTATAAGATGAACTTAATAAGAGCAGTAATAGTTTGCGATGCCAGTTTCTTAATACAGTGTTAAAAATAATAGTTTTGATCTTAGATTCACGTAAGCATAACATAGCTTAATTCAGTTTTTTATTAACTATATAAATACTATTCAACTTACCTTAATAGCAAATTACCAAAAAAACAATACCAGTAAGTTGTTATACTATACAAATGCATAGAAAAATCTATGGCTGCTATTTTCTATAGAAAAACTAATATGTATCGCAATAAAATGATCGGCTTACTCACCTTGTCGTCCCGTATCAGAAGAAGATGATCAGATGGATTAAAATTCTAGTAGCTTCTGCAACATAACTAGTTCCCATATGCAATTTTTTTTCAATAATGGTGCAATTATTTTCTTGTTTTGAGTTATTTTTAATGTTGTTTTTGATTTTTTTTCCAGACATGGTTCCCAAAGTGAGTATACGGTGTAGTCGTGATGGCTGCAAGCAGAAAACAAGGAAGCTGCTGCAGAAATTGATTATTCATATATGTTCTATCTAGAAATTTAATTTCTCATTATTTTGTCACTAGCCGAATAGATATGAACATCATATTTATAAAATATAATAAAAAAGTTCAACTATAGTTTTAGACTTTGTTTAAATGCATGCCTAGCTTTGCCAGTAGAAATATCCAACAGTTCAAGGCATCAATTTTCATACACTTCAAACAGAACGGCAGAGAAACAAAGTACATATGCTATTAGATTGATAAGACAATATAATCTTACATCTAATTTAGCAGGTTTATACACGACTTCAGAACATATGGCTACTTAGTGTCTGCAACCGCGAAGCTGCATTCAAAGTAAAACAATATTAGCAGAATAAGATAAAATATGGTGAAAATGATTAGTTAACACAGATAAAAACATATTGCAACTTCAAGAACATGACATGATTTGAGTGAAAATTATAAGAAAGTGGAACCAACTCTAACCTAATTTAAAAAAAGGGTTTAAGAATGCGACGACAATGACCAAATCCAAGCCAAAAAAGTGAGGAAAGTTTGTAGCCTCTGATTTTGTTGCAAAGCAGAAGCTTTCTCATTTGTCAACTTCGAAATTACAGACCATGCCTGGAGATAAATGACCAAAAAGGGATCAGCGGTGTAAAACAACAATTTTGCACAAACGTGAATAAGCAGGAAATGTTAAACAATGAGACCAGCAAACTGGAAAACTGATAGAGAGATAGAAAGGAACTAACCTATACCGATTGAGACTAGCAAATTGCAGAGAGGATGCAGCAAAATATCGCCGGCGATTGAGACAATTGAGAGGCAACGAAGACGATTGAGAGGCAATTAGGGATTGCAAATGTTTAGTTTCGGTGAAGTTAAAACTCTGAGTTTTATTAAAGTAATAAAAAATAAATATTTATACCGATAGACATGACAAGCCATTGATATGGCCTACCTCTACCGACGGACAATATATTAACCGCCGGTAAAGATTTAAGTTATACCGACAAACAAGAAAAACTATTGGTATATGGTTTACCTATACCGACGGTTACAACAGATCATTGGTATATGGTATACCTATACTGACACACAAAAACAACTATCGGTATGGTATTATCTATACCGACGGTTATTATATTCTATTGGTATAAGTTAAATTTATATCGACGGTTTCTTGTCATCTGTCGGTATATATGTTGTCTACACCGATGATATTATATCCGTTAGTAAAACTAAAAACTTTTATTTTCATTGTTATTTTTCGTCGGTATATATAATATATACCGACAACTTATGTTCGTCGGTATATGTACATTTTTTTGTAGTAATATGTTAAATCAACGAGTCTTACTAAATAATGTGAAATTGTACTTTGGCAATCAAATATGTGCAGGGAATTATAATTTCTTATAATTTCACAGGGTTCAATTATTGTCTTAGTAATTATACATATATTTTGCAATTATTATATGGTGTTCAATTACCTTTTTGATTTATAGAATGTAAGGTTATTATTGAGAATATAATTTTTGGCATGTAATGTATTAACTTAAAGAAAGTTATCTAATACACAAATCATGTAAATTTTTATTTACACAATGATTGTCGAAAATTTTAGTTTACATTATTTGTGTATCAAAAAACTACCCTTAACGTGTTATGTTCATTTTGTTAAAATACTTTCTTTTGTTTATTTTTTAACTTTGATTGTAATTATTTTAAATAATTAATTTTTTAAAGTATGTATTTAAAATTAATTGAATGAAAGTTTTTAAAATATTTTTAAACTTTGATCATATTTATTTTAAATATTTAAAATAATTGACATTTTACAAAGGGTTTAAATTTAATACACATGCTGCATATTTCTACTATAAATTAAATTTAAATCTAAACCCTAAAAAATTAAACCCTAAATTCTAAATATTAACCTTAAATTCTAAACACTACAACCCAACCCCTAAATTTTATAGCCTAAACTAAACCCCTAAAACTAAAAAGTCTGTGTAAATTAAAGTTTACACAAACTGTGTATTGAAGTTTTTCTCTTTTACAAATATGTATTTAAAAATTAATTGATTGAAGTTTTTAAAATGTTTTTTTAATTTTATCAATAATAAATGTTAAACAATAAATAAAAATTAAGATTGTGATTTTTTACTATAAAAAGTTTATAAGTGACAAATTTGATGAGACAAAGAGAGTGTAAGATTATAGTATTTGGTTGGTGAAGTATAACTTTATCCAAAATTTTCTATGTGAATTTTTAATCAAATTAAACTTTTAATATTGATTTGAAAATGATTGGCATGAAAGCTTATAGAATTTTATTTTATTGATTTTACCTGAAATTTATAGTTTAATACAATAATATAATAAATAAGTTTAAAAGTACATCTACATATTTTTTTTGATGAAATTTCACACAAGCATTATCTAAATTTCACTTGTATCATTCACAACCAATGTGCAAAATTAATATAGTTGAGAACAAAACTTTGTTCTTTCGTTCATACTTTCTCTATTTTTTTTGCCAAATTTGTACAAGGGATTGAGAATTTATAGAGGTGCAAAAATAATTTTAAAACTGAAATTGAGCTGCAAAATTTAATTAAAAAATAAAAAAAATTAATCAAATTTGTTTGGTTTTTGTTGCCCTTTCGATTTTTAAGGTTTTGTCATGTCTAATCCGAACTGACCCGCGTCTCACATCTGATTTTGATGGCTGAGTCTCTCGGCATAAATATTTTATATATATAAAGACTTGAATTCGAGACCTACTTAAACAATACCAAATTGCTTATCATTTAGATCAACCCGTTGATGTCTATATTGTTTATCTACAAGGATATATCAGTCGAGCTGAAGTATAAAGTATAGTGGCCGGTGACAAATTTCATCATTAAATTTAGAAATAAAAATTTAGAGTACAAATAAAGTATAGTGGCCGGTGACGATTATGATCAGCACTGACATGATGAATAGTTAATCTCTCCAATAATTTTTGATATCCAATTAACTCTCGTCATAGCTGGTTGAAATGATTATTGAACTCGCAAATCATCCACAATTAGTTGGCCGGTAAGATGAGACGATAAATTTTTTAACAATGCTAGAAATTTAAATTTTAACGTAAAGAATAAAATAAATTAAGTTTAAAAAATCACCTTTAAAATAAATTTCAGTAGTACGAAAAAACTTATATTCAAGCTTAAGTTCGAATTCGAATGTTATTTCTATAATTTTCTTTTTATATATAATAAACAATTTAAAAATTATAAAAACAGAAGCGTCAACATCCAAATCCTAAACAAATACATTTTAATCGCATCAAACTGCAGAGAAAATTATCGATTCTTAATATACACAACTCGCAACATAAAACAAAAAATTTTAAAAATTCTCTTTAACCATAAATTTGTAACAAAAATTCTCAAAATGGTTTATAAGAAAAAAATAAAATCAACATGACATTATGATTTTAAGAAATTCACAAACTTGAAAAGCAGATAAGACAAAGATTTAACCATATTTGGATAACAAATGTAAGCATAAATGCGTCGAAAAATCGAATATAAAAACTTACTGTCATTGCCTTAATTGTATGTCAAAATTGGGATGTGGTTGCACCACATTTGTATATGTCGAACCATTGTCAAACACCTCAAACCACCGAAAAACACCTCGAACTGCCATCGAGTATATCAATCTCAACTACACAAAAACTTGAATTGCCAAGATCTTCCAATCATTCGAAAACCTTATACTTTGATTTTTAGTGTTTAGGGACATTGGGTTAGATGAGTATTTATAGTGATTTTTTCTATAAAAAACTATCAACTCATACTCTCATAGTTATTACTTCGAGTGTGGGAAGTTTTATTTTTTTTGACAAATCTTAATTCTAATCCTAATCCTAATCCTACCTAGAGAGTCGGAGAAGAGGACTCTAGAGGAATAAAAGGGGTGCTCCTAGTGAGTGTAGAACTCATGACCTAAAAGAATATAAAAAAACAAAGATGAGTTGTTTGGTCAACCGGTCAAATATGCTTGCTCGAGATCATAAGAAATTAATAACACATTGCCTTATGTTTTCATAAACTGCTTAACATGCGAAATGTCTTTTTTTTTGTTTAACGAGCCACCATCTTATTGAAAAAAAAAATTATTAACTAATTTTTAATTAAAAATATGACCAAATTGATATAAGGGATAAACAATTATGGTTAAATTTATTGATATTTTTCAAATTGAGGCTAATTTATTTAAATATATAAATATGGAGGACTAAATATGTTATTGTATAAATTTTCTTAATTTCCATGTTACTCTCTTAACAAGAGTTAAAAACTCGGTGACTATTTTAGAACAAAATTTTAATTCTAATCCTAATTTTAGCTAGAGAGAAGGGGAAGCGGGGACTCTAGGAAAAAGAAGAAGGAGCGATCTTAGTGGGTCTAAGATCTATGACCTAAGAGAATATGAAATAATAAAGATGAACAGTTTGACAACAGACCAAATGTACTTGCTCGGTAAAGAGCGTTGTATTTGTGTATTATCTCATGCATAATTGAAATTAAATGCAAATTATCTCCTACATAATTGAATTAGATGCAATTAGCAAGTCAATCGCAGACACCTGTAGTGCATGACTGCATTCTTTTTCGTTCATTTTTTCTTGATTTTTTCGTTTTCAAAATTTTTTCTTCAGCTTGCCCTCGGTAAAAAACGACCCTACCTACCCATTACAAAACAAAAGCTCCTTGTGTTGATATTCTAATATATATATACACCCCGAAAGCTACCATGGATTTCCCAGTTCCTTCTTCCTCTTCCAAAAACTTGTGTCTCCGCCCATAGCTAGGATACTTATATACACGTCTTTCCTAGTAAAAGGGTATTCATTATTTGTTGGTGTAAATATTTATACATTTTCATATTCATATCTTGAGATGAGAAATATGAGCAGTCGTATGGGCTACACCAGGGTTGCAAACAGATCCTGCCACAGAAGCAAAGGTTTGAGGCTCAATATCCAGTGCAGAAGATTCTCCGTTCAAGGGCTAAGGGCCAGGTTCCTCTATTTGTTCAATCAAATCAGAAGATTCCGATCCTATTTTCGTTTCATGTTTAGGAAGATGGGTATGAATGGAAGTGGCCGCGATGTTATGGCAGTGAGAAATAGCAGCGGCGGCGGCTGGCGCTGCCGGAGGAGTCTAGTGATGCCCAACGAAGTACCTTTGCCCGACACCTGCAGGTTGAGACACTCTAATTCTTTCTATTCGGAGGCCATTTCCGACTGCTTGGAGTTCATCAAACGCTCTTCTGTTTCCGACGACGACCAAACCAATCCTCTACCTGTCGATTATATTGCTCCGACTCTTCATTCTTCTTGAAATATATGTATCTGATATTCATATTAATGCCGAGATATTACCTATCTCCAAGGATCCTCCAATTCCATCGAAAACATCGAGTCCGGTTCTATCTGATCGTATTTGGCACTAACTCTCGAATTCAAGTAACATAGACCATGCGTACTTGTTGAATATGAACACAACTCAAGTTTGAGGACTCGATGTCATAGTTCCTTTCACAAATTCAAAATTCGAATTTCAGTATTCGTAATGTGAGGCTTAGTTTCATTTATTATTTAGCTTTTTTTTAATCTTAGAGTTTAATTGGTGTATATGATTTATAAATGTTGGAAAGGGTTAGAATTCAAAGTATGCAATGGTGTGGGTTTGAAGATTGTATTTAGTAATTTTGTAATGCCACCTACTCCGTTGCCATTTTGTTTGACTAAACAAAAAAAGGCATCTTTATATTGACTTTACCATTCTTGTCAAATAATTAGCACCGCCATCCACGTAATTAATGTGTTTAATTTTCTTGTTTAACAACTAAGACATGTCGACTTTTACAAGTTTCCAACTATTTCTGCCACTAATACAATGTCATCCACATTCCGAACGGCATTTGATATATTATATGGACCGTTTTTATTGATGAATTAAAAAAGTTATAATTGTATTCTCCGGTCAGATCACCGTTTAATTTTTTTTAATAACTCAATAAGTGATTTTAATAAAAAAAATTATTATTTACTCGTTTTCTCTATTTATTGGCTCGAGCTTATTTAAATATTTATTAACATTTAAATGTGAATAAAAATATTTTTAAATTAGTGAATGATAATTGGAGGGGGAAAACCAAAACGAGGATCATGATGAGTTTTGAATTAATTGATTGCAATGACTAGATGATCATGCTCTTACTATCTTTTATGGGTATCTTAAAATTTAATATTGCGGGAGCCCTGTTTTCACCGTACACGTTAACTATTTTTTAATATTTTTAAAATTAATTTATATAAAATTAATTAGTCTCTTTTCATTAACTAAAATTTTAAAAATTCACATTTTTAACATTCATAATCTTCTCTCTTAAATTTCTCGTATTCTCTCACACTTTATCTTTAGAATTTTTACATTAAGTAATTAATATTTTAGGACTTTAAATAGATTTCGCTAATATGGTAATACTATTTGTTTCTTTTCAAACTTTCTTTATTAATTAGTAAAAAAAAGTACTTTAATACATAAATTTGTGCAAATTTTAGTTTATATAGACTTTTTAATTTTAGAGTTTAGGATTTTAAGTTAGGGTTTAAGATTTAGATGTTTAGTGTGTAGAGTGTATAATTTAAAGTTTATGGTTAAAATTTAAAGCTTAAAATTTAGGGGGCTAGAATTTATAATTTAAGTTTTAAATTTTATAAAAAAGATTGCGTAATTTTATTTACATAACCATCAAAATATAACCCGTAAAAAATAAGCTTAAGATTTTATTTGTAATAGCTTGTTATCTTTATGCAAGTTGATTAAATGGTTGAAAATTCATTTTGTAGAAGATTTCTAATATGTTGACTGTGTAATAATTGTTAGAGGTTATACAAGTCCGTGAAGAAGTTCAAATTAATTGTTTTTATGATTTGAATTTCTTGAACATTGATTAGAAATTTAGTATTTTTTTAATAAAAAATGTTGTTATTAATGTTGTTATTGTCTATCTTGTGTTGGACATGTTGCATTATCATAGCACCGAAATTTATTAAACTTAGGATTGTAAACGAACATGAAAGAAGGTATTGTTCGTTCATTTAATTTTAACTGAATAAATAACGGACACGAACAACTAAATGAACATAATTTTTTGTTCATGTTCATTAAGGAACGTAGCTTATTCGTATCTGTTCATGTTAGTTTGTTAAAATAATAAACAAATGCAAACGAACCTTGAATATTGTTTAATTTTTTCTTAAGATGTCTAAAGTATTGTGCATTGAATGTTGTTTATTTTTTTCCTTTTTATTTCATATTTTAAATATATGTTTTAAAATTTTTATTATGAAAATTAATAAATATAAATGGAATATGCAAATATATTTTAACGAACATAAACGAACGGATTACCGAACGTTCACGAATGTAAACGAATGAACGAGCCATTTGTTCATTTTCGTTCATTTAATTAAACGAACAGAAAATATTGTTCATATTTATTCGTCTAATAAATAAACGAAGTTCTCGCCAAACAGTTCGCTAAATGTTTGGTTCGTTTACCGCACAAACTAAAGTGCTTCTTAATATTAATTGCATGAAATTATTTAAAATTTGATTATCATAAAACTCCAAAACCACTTCCAAAACAGCAGCAAAATCAAGAAGAAGCTATCTCTTGTGCTGTCTACACCAAAGATGACATATAACCACTATCTCTTAAATCTGAAAAAAAAAAAAACATAAACCAAATTCCTAAAACAAACACTGCCTAATACCACACAATTTTCAACAATTTCTTAGGATCACGGATTTCCTTACCAAACAATCAACATTACACCTTGGGCCATGGCTATCCTATTATTTAAATAAATGAAATTGGAAGAAAGGTGAGGCAGATGTCCCATACAATTATTATCCTCAAGCATAGCAACAACTCATTTCAATCACTTTTTTTTAGCTTAACCAAAAGATTTTATTAGTAGAAATAAACGTTTCGGACAAAATAGACGTAGATAAATCATTTGTCTCTTTTTAGTGTTTATATTTATACCCTCATTATAAAGTATTAAGTTTAGGGTTTAGAGAAGTAAATGTATAATGTATTTTTTAAAATACGATGTTTATGGTTTAAGATTTAGAATTTAGGGTTAGGGCATAGAATCAACATATTGACGCCATTCGACAGCCACAATAAAGTCAGATTCAATGTTGATCAAGTGGGGAACGTTACTTCATCGATCGCGGAGAAAATGAAGAATAATTTAAATGCTTTTCAAAATTGACAAGCAAGTTGAACATAGGACTAATTTGTAAACAAGAAATCTTGGCATGTCTTTAACTAATTCCAAAGCAAACTTAAAAATTTAATATGAAACATGCATATTTCAACATTCAGGGACTAAATCAGAAAGTCATGCAAAATGCACGGTGTTTATAGGAATGATCCCATAAAATTTATTCACGAAATAAGTAAGCAAAGGAATCAAGGGGTATCAATTTATGGGAATGATCCCATAAATTGAGTTTTGATATTTTGCAAAAATCCCCCCAAAAATCAAGGAGTAATACTTCTACAAGGGTATCGGTACGAGTGGCATGTATCAACACATTTTTGAGATTCAATGTTCAGAAAAATCAAGAAAAATAGTTAGGGTATTGATACCTAGAGTACCAATTGCATAATTTTTTTTACTTTTACCCCTAGGTTTCATGTATCCTTCACCCAAGCTTGCATTGAGGCATACCAACATCCAAAGGCATGAAATTTTGCATAAATGCACACCAATGAACATGTTGTCACAACCAAAAACTAGGTCTAAAAATTTTGCCCTTGATTTTGAGGACCAAATTAAAGCTTTTTTAAATTTTTGTGCCTAATTTAGAAATCCTAAAAAGTTTAGGGACCAATCCTACAAGTAACTCAACGCCATGTTTTAGCTAAAAAATATAACACTTACTCGGTGATAAGGGGACCAGGTCTAATTAGGCTTAGTTTTAGTCGAGTGTTAATTGGGTTAATATTAAAATTAGGATCCAGGAATAATGACTGGGCCCGGACAAAATTGGTTCTGACACAACATGAAAAGTGACCAAAACATTTTGAAGCATAAAAAGGCATAAATAACATGGTTATTAACTACACCACCATAACAAGTGACCGAAAAGGAATTATATGGAGCAAGTATATTTAACTCGTTGGTTAAACTGTTGATATTTATCTTTCATTTTTTTAAATTATAAATTTTAAATTTATTAAAAACACCTCATTATTTCTTTTAGAGTCTTTTTTCCTCTCCTTTCTAACTAAGTTTTGACGCTCTCCACAAATCATTTAACAATTATACATGCCACTATAACGACAAATTTACAAAATATAAGTATTTACATATAGTTAGGATGGTTTGACTTGTGATGTAACCGAAATATGAGACCATAGACTAATGATTTTCTTTACCTCTCTTGATTCCCAAAATCAAATATGTTAGAAATGTTGAAAAATATATATTTCTGTTGTAGGGTGTCGACACCTATAAACATTAATATATGTTAGTTTTGTTTTCCAAAGTTATAGCTTGTATATTATAAAATTGATCTCTAATTAAATGGATAAATAATTAGTATATGTATAAGCCAATATTTTAGATAATTTCTAGTAAAATTCTCTGCAGCCTCTCAAATCTTTTAATCTAGTCGTTCTCTCTTAAATTTATGTCGTTTATAACTTTATATTTTTATTTTAGTTGGCGGTCTGCGACTACTCTTAATATTGGTTGTCGACCACCGAGTTTACTGTTTTTTTGTTTTCTTTTATATTTTAAGAAGAATCTCTACATTAGTGGCACGTGTTTCCTCATTCCTTGTGATATGTTTTTCTTTGCTTTTGCGGTTCATTTCATCTGTCATTGTGCCATGATTTCAGCATACCTTAGCGGTCGGTTGGTGCTCGTACAGAGATCTTCACGATGCTAATCTCTGATTATGGTTATGTTTGTGATATTAGAAAGATGGATCACCACTCGGTTGATGGTTGGTTGCCGATATAATCAGACCTGGATAGCGAAGTAATCTACCTGATAGCTTGGTTCGCTCACCACTCCTTTTTTCATCATGTAAAGCGTCTCGTTTGGATAAATACAAGGAGATTTGCACCATTGTAAGAGACTTTTAGTAGACTTGTCCCTTTTTTTCTCTTTTTGATGCATTGTATTGTATTATTTTTTATGGTGATTAATAAAATTTAGATATCATCGTTTAAAAAATAATTAGTATATGTAATAGTATTTAGGTTTGATTGATGCTTAATTAATTATGGTTTGGCTCAGTTATCGGAATGTGACATTACATGTTTTGGACCGCTCATTCGGTCCGGATAAAAGATGTTACACATCATTTGTTTAACTAAGGATGATATAATTATACATATTTGTTTTTATAGAAAGTGTAGAACCTAATATGTATGAAGAACCGATTGGGTTATATAGTGCAATTTAAGTGCAAATTTTAAAACTAAATCCAGAAGGGCAAGCGTTGATGGCTGGTTGGTCAGAGCTGTTCACCTGCTCTCTTCACCTTTCCTTAAATCTCGTGTTCAAAATTCAGGAACATTTCTTCTCCTAAAATTTCCCTCTCCCCACTCTAGGTAAAAATAAAAGTAATATTTGTCGGGAAAAAAACCGAATCCAGAGGACTAAGCAGTTCTCGGAACCCAAAGGGTTGCTCAAAAATATTCACTCTCATTTATGTACAACTAAAATTAATATAGGAGTATAAATTTACTAAAAAAATATAAATCAAAACAAAGATTTTCCTATAAAATAATAGTGGATTAATTAGACTTCTATCTAATTATGAAATTCATACGTCATTATACACTTTGAGATCTTTATTTTAGATTAATAATTTATCTAAAAAGTTGTTTGACAAACCCTCAACTTCACTGTTTTTTTTCTCTCTTTCTTCTTCATATTTTTTCCTTGGTGCACCATCGGTATTTGGCCATGCAATTGTCACCCATATATTATCATAACTCGTGTTTTCTCCTCCATCATCTATTTTATCTTTTATTTTTTCATTTATTTAGTTTTTATGTTTTACATATTTGAGATTTTGTGTTACTCATGTTTTAACAAGTTTTTTATTTTTAATGTTAGTGTTGATGTTATTTATTCTTCCAGTTAATAGTGTTGTTTGTTCCTATTTATCATTTGTTTAATTGGATTTTTAACACTTTCATTGTAAGTATTATGTTACTCTTTAGTGTCTAGGAGAATATTATGGGTCTGACTTACCACATCAGTTATGATCTCATCTAATGAAAATTACTCACTTTACCATTATTTTTCATGTCACTAATCCAATAATATAGTAACTTCAAAAAAACTATTTTTTAAATGACATGGAAGAATCAGTGAAGATTCATTTGTTGAAAAAAATAATAAGAGACAAAAATAGTAAAGTGGGTGATTTTTATTGGATGAAATCATGACTGATGTAGTAAGCCAAATTCATGATATAATTTTTGAGTAGATAGTTTGTGGCTTTGTGCACTCTGATGATTTTAGGAGAAATAATCAGTTAATGTGACTTCTCACTCTAATTTTGTATACCTTTCTTATAATTTTTTGTATTTCATTTTTATTAAAAAAAAATAACATATATTATTAGTTTTTTAATAGTCTTAACGTGATTGCAATGTAATATTTGTTTATATTTTCTCTTAACCCTTTAATAAGATACTTATTTTGTAGACAAAATTACAACTCGAGTCACCCAATATAAACATCATCTTCTTTTACACTAAAATCACCTGTTGGGTTAAAAGACAAGATTTTTATCAATAAAATATGATTGAGTTTCCAATTAAACGGGACACATCTAGATGAGTAGTCCAAAATTGACTTAAATTCCAAGAAGAAAGGGTCCCATCCCATCCCATGTTTCTTCTCCATTGGTTTTGATTGTTCCCTCATCTTTTCCCACTCATCAACCATTCAACCTTAACACAAACAGCAAAAACTGACTGCTAACAAGAAGAAGAATGGCAACTGCTGATCCAAAATCCATGGACTCGCCCTCAACTGACAAGGAAAACGGTGCTGTTCCGGAACAGCTTGATGCAGGAGCTCTATTCGTCCTCAAATCACGAGGTGATTTTTAGTTCATTAGTTCGAATTTTGATTCCCATCATTTGTTGTTGGTTAATCCATAACCTGTTCCGGCTGTAGGTTCATGGCTGCACTGTGGATATCACCTGACCACATCGATTGTCGGCCCTGTTATATTCAGTTTCCCCTTTGCTTTCTCCTTACTAGGCTGGCTGCCTGGACTTCTCATCACAGCTCTTCAAGCTCTGCTCACCTTTTACTCCTACAACCTCCTCTCTCTGGTTTTGGAGCATCATGCTCATCTCGGGAAGCGACAACTTCGGTTTCGAGACATGGCCTCAGACATTCTTGGTGATCACTCTATTCGATTTAATCCCACAGATAAAATGATACTAGTATTTGATATTGACCAACTGAGTGATCTGGCAGGACCAAGATGGGGCAAATATTTTGTCGGTCCACTTCAGATTGCAATATGCTATGGTGCTGTTATTGCCTGCATTCTTCTTGGAGGACAAAGTCTTAAAGTATGTTTCTCCAATCTGTCTCATTAATCATTAAGTTGTTCTATTTTACGTGTCACTTGTATGTTATGGTGTGAATTATATCTCCAGTTCATTTACTTGCTGTACAATCGAAGTGGGAAGATGCAACTGTACCAGTTTATAACCATCTTTGGAACTGTACCACTAATGTTGGCACAAATACCATCCTTCCATTCACTAAGACATATCAACCTCACCTCTCTGCTTCTTATTCTTGCTTATTCCGCATTTGTCGTTGCTGGTTCGATACACATAGGTCAGAAATCCCAACGATTATCTGATGCGATGAACCGATTCGATGTTTACCGTAGCTTGTCTTGACAGGTAATTCCAGGAATGCGCCTAACAAGGACTACTCAATCCAGGGATCAAAAGAAAACCGTATTTTGGGTGCCATTAACGGTATTTCGATCATTGCCACGACGTATGGCTGTGGGATTATCCCAGAAATACAGGTACTGGTATTCCATTATTCACTTTGCTTTATTTGGTGCCTTGGGTCTAAACACAGAATGTTTGGTGTAGGCAACCATGGCTCCCCCGGTGAAGGGCAAGATGTTCAAAGGTTTATGTATCTGTTTCGGTGTTATAGTCAGCACATATTTCAGTGTGGCCATCTCGGGTTATTGGGCATTTGGGAACCGATCTAAACCGACAATTCTTTCGAATTTCATGGGTGAAACCATACCATTGCTGCCTACTTGGTTCCTCTTGCTCACCAACATCTTCACACTTATGCAACTGGTTGCAGTCACTGTGGTAAGAACTCTTCCTTATTGGAACTATCTGAATTTGGTCTGCCACCATTTTGTTTACTATATATTTTCATGGAACTATTGCAGATTTACCTGCAACCAACAAATGAAGTATTCGAAAAATGGTTTGCAAACCCGAGGATGGATCAGTTTTCGGCACGAAACGTGATCCCAAGATTGGTTTTAAGGTCCGTGTCAGTGATAATCGCCACCGTTTTTGCTGCAATGCTTCCTTTCTTTGGTGATATCATGGCATTGTTCGGAGCATTCGGAATAATCCCTCTGGACTTTATTTTGCCCATGATTTTCTACAATCTCACTTTCAAGCCATCTAGAAAGGGAATACTGTTCTGGGGAAACACATTGATAGTGGTAGCATCCTCTGCATTAGTTGCAATGGGAGCTTTAGCTTCAGTCAGACAGATTATTCTTGATGCTAACACCTACAATTTGTTTGCTAACATGTAATGTTAAACAATCAACATGCGCTTATGTATGTATACTTATCATAAATTTGAAAATGAAACAAATAGCATAGAAATGTCATAAATTTGGAGTCTTGAATTTATTTGTGTTGAATGTATGATGGTATCCGATATCGAATTCAGGAATTCATACATATCACACTAAAATAGTATATATTTGGACCGTCGAAAAGATCAGCAGCCGCGGAGACAGTCGTCTTTGTAATACCAACATTGCTTCTTGGGGTCGCCCATGCAGCACCAGCAGGCAACGTTGGGGGAGCATTCAGGGTGCAGCAGACATGGTCCTAGCTTTATGCTCCCTTCTACCATCATCCGCCCTGCTTTTTGATTTTGTTTTTTTATATATAAACACAGAGAAAGAATTAAAGGTTTTCTAATTAAAATAAATAAGTAATATGAAATGTTAGTTTGGTAACTTACCTTCATTCACAACCACAAAGGAAGCCAATAAAAATAAAACAAGAGCCAAAGGGGCTACCATTTTCTTCAACTTTCCCATCACACAAACTAACAGAGACTAGTGTTTTTGATTTTAGGGATAGAGGAAACTTGGAGGTAATTGATGGGTTTATAAAGAAATTAATTTCTAATGAATATGAGTAGATTATGTCAACTTAAATGGAAATAATAAAACCATAAAGAATTTCAAACATAAATATGGCAACAGAATTATTCGTTAACTAAAATTATACTGCTCAGGATATCACCAAATTCCCATCATGTAATAATAAATTGAATTATAACTCTCACATTTTCTTGCAATGGTTATCATTTTAGTTTAAAAATTTTAAGTAATTTTTTAGTTTTTCAAGCCAATAATGGTAGCTTTGGCCGTCTACCAGCGGTGATTTTTTAATTTGTTTCTTACTTTTCTTCTTTACTTTGCTTTAATTTTAATTTTTTGTCGGCTGTTTTGGCCTATTCTTTATCTGTCGTTATGGCACGTTCTTTGTCTGACTCTATGACACGCTTATATTGAAGACTTTTACAACCTGGTGCATGTTACAATTGAATCTTGTCGCACAACATTGCATGGGTTGGTTGTTCGTGGAGTTAACTAAGACGTTTTCTCTGTTTTTTGTTGGTTGAAGTAATTCAATGATCTGCGCTCTTCTAGTGAACACTTCAAGATTTGGCTATAGTGTTAGATTTAAAGAACACTAATGAAGATTTTATGAGAAGATTTAAGTTTACTATTTACGTTTGCATACTCTTTACTTTTTACGTTTATTTTTGTATTTTAAGGTATGCTTATTTGTATAAATTTAGTGTTTGACTCAAAAAAATTGAATTATAACATATAAAAATTGAACTTCTTTAGTCCCAATCAAACTGTAACACATTTTACAATTTTTATTTATCTATTTTTATCTAAGCCGTATATAAAAATTAAGTTAGAATATCAACATAAATGGCATGGATGGGAGGTTCTGCGGTGAGGCCTTAAATTTAAGGCTAAAATGAGGTTGACCGGTTTCGCATGTAGTAATTTTGTACATAAGTTTTTACGCGGTGGATAAATAAATGTTTACTGTAATTGTAAAGAAAACGATATACACATAAAGTCTAACGACGTAAGAATTTGTGTAGCAATATAAATATTACAAGATAACATTTTTTCTTACAAAAAATTTGACAATTTGAGTAGTTGCATAAATTATTACAGAATATATATAATTAGTTACAAAAAACGTAAGGAAAAGTGTACGTCCACAAATTCTTACACAATATCATTCAAACCAAAAGGAGCTCAACTTATGGTAAGCATTTGTGTACACACAGAAAGGGCTACAAGATAACATTTTTTCTTACAAAAATTATGAGAGTTTGAGTAGCTACATAAATCATTACATAGTATACATAATTTGTTGCAGAAAAGGTAAACAAAAGTGTACGTACACAAATCCTTACTCGAGATCACCCAATCCAAAATGAGTTCAACTTATGGTAAACATTTGTGCACACACAGAAAGGAGTACAAGATAACTTTTTTTCTTACAAAAAGGATGAGAATTTGAGTAGCTACATAAATCATTACATAGTATACATAATTTGTTACAGAAAAGGTAAACAAAAGTGTACGTACTCAAATCCTTACCCGAGATTACCCAATCCAAACGGAGCACAACTTATGGTAAGCATTTGTGTACACACAGAAATGAGTACAAGATAACCTTTTTTCTTACACAAAAGTTTGAGTAGCTACATAAATCATTACATAATATACATAATTTGTTATAAAAAAGGTAAGCAAAAGTATATGTGTTGAGTGGATCAAAAGAATGGAAAATGGCTAATAGGGGGTTAATTGGCTATTTAAATTTGGAGGGAGCAAATTGGAAATGGAAGAATAAAGACAAGGCAAGTTATAGTGGTTCAAGGTTCTAACAAGCTCTACATTCACTATCTTAGCTCTCACTAAGGATTTTCAACAATCTCCACTAGATGTTCTTCCCCTTTTCTAGGCTTAAGAGGTAACCTTTACAATCGGTTAATCTTTCTACCCAAAGATTAACTCAAAAGACTCTCTTTACAAAAAAGTTTTTGGCAAATAAAAGATATCTCTCACAAGACTAAATATTGCCCAATTTATAATCAAACACTCCCCAAACTTGAAATAAAGATTTACAATGAAGATTACAAACAAGATGGGTGCAAGGATTTGACTTTATAAAGCACAATGGTTTGGAGAATTGCTTGGATGTTGCAAGTAGGTTCAATAGTTGTTGTTGGTGCTTTGGAGGCTTGTTTTTATACCATTACATTGAATTCTAGCCGTTTGGGTGGTTAAGATCATTAATCTAGCCGTTGGGCTGCATTTTTGGAGCAATAAATGCTCTTCAACTGCCCAACGTATCGGTACCCTCGTGACTGTATCGATACCTCCTTCATCTTTGTCAAGCTTAATAGATGAGCTTATTGGAGTGTCTTGAGGCTTTACGTTCTCCAAGCCGAACTTATTGAGCATATTCTTGATGTACTTGGCTTGATTGATGAAGGTGCAATGCTTTCTTTGCTTGATTCAGAGCCTCAAGAAAAATGAGAGCTCTCCCATCATGCTCATCTCAAACTCACCTTGCATTAGCTTAAAAAATTCTTGGCAATAAAACTCATTAGTAGAACCAAAAATAATATCATCAACGTAAATTTGAACTACTAAGATGTCATTGCCATATCTTTTAATGAAAATTGTAGTATTCACCTTGCCTTTTTCAAAACCTTTTTCAATTAAAAAGTTTGAAAGCCTTTCATACGAAGCTTTAGGAGCTTGTTTTAAACCATATAAGGCTTTAGTTAATTTAAAAACATGGTTTGGAAACTTTGGATCTTCAAAACCCGGTGGTTGTTCAACATACACTTCTTTATTAATAAAACCATTTAAAAATGCACTTTTAACATCCATTTGAAAAAGCTTGAAATCATGAAAGCATGCAAATGCAAGAAGCATCCTAATAGCTTCCATCCTAGCTATTGGTGAATAAGTTTCATCGAAATCTATTCCCTCTTCTTGAGTGTAACCTTGAGCAACAAGTCTAGCCTTGTTTCTCACTATGTTACCACTCTCATCTAGTTTGTTTCTAAAGACCCATTTAGTTCCTATAGTAGATTGATTACTAGGTCTGTCAACTAATGTCCAAACTTTACTCATCTTAAATTGATTTAATTCTTCTTGCATAGCCAATATCCAAAAATCATCTTTTAATGTTTCTTTGATATTTTTAGGCTCAATGCATGAAATGAATGCTACATGGTACATTAATCTAAGAGAGGATCGAGTGGTTACTCTCTTGGATGGATCACCCAAGATTTCACCACCTTTAACATAGTTGAGTTCCCTTGGGTAGCTCACTTCCTTTTCCTCAATGGTCATGTCCTTTAGAGCTTCAATGGGAGGGTCTTGTGCTTCTTCCTTGGTTGGAACCACTTCCACCCTTGATGATTGCCCACCATCAATGGCTTCAATGATCCCTACATCATCACCATCACAAGAATCCTTTATCGGAAGGAGGTTATCATCGAAAACTACATGTATTGACTCTTCTACAACTAAGGTTCTTTTGTTAAAGACTCGATAGGCTTTTGAATTTAAAGAATAACCAAGAAAAATTGTTTCATCACTTTTTGCATCAAATTTACCCAAGTTATCTTTTTCATTTTTTAAAACAAAACACTTACATCCAAAAGGATGAAAATAGCTAATGTTATGCTTCTTTGATTTTAAAATCTCATACGGAGTTTTCTTTAAAATAGGCCTAATCATTACTTGATTTATAATATAACATGCCATGTTTGTGGCTTCTGCCCAAAAATACTTAGGTATGTTATTTTCACAAAGCATGGTTCTAGCCATTTCTTCTAAAGAACGTTTTTTCCTCTCAACTACCCTATTTTGTTGAGGAGTGTCAGGTGCGAAAAAATTGTGGCTAATACCATTTATGTTACAAAAATCATCAAAACCTAGATTTTGAAATTCGGTTCTATGGTCACTTCTAATATGACAAATATTTTGACCAAGATCATTTTGAGTGATTTTTGAAAACGTGATGAATTTTTCTAAAGCCTCATATTTAGTGCTTAAAAAAAGAACACAAGTGTATCTAGAAAAATCATCAACAAACACATATGCATATGATTTTCCACCCAAGCTAGTTGTCCTAATAGGCCCAAAGAGATCCATATGGATCAATTGTAATACCCTACTAGTTGAAACATCGTTAATGGATTTAAATGAGGTTCATTTTTGTTTATCCTTAGCACAAGCATCACAAATTTTATCTAATGTGAATTTTAGCTTAGGTAAACCTCTAACTAGATTTTGGGAAACTAATTTCCTTAAAACACTTATGCTAGCATGCCCTAGTTTCCTATGCCACAACCATGCATCATTTTCATCATTAGCAACAAAACATGCATGAGATGAATGTATGTCATCTAGATGCACCATGTAAATGTTACCCATGCGATGACCAATGAACATTATTTCATTTGTCTTAATGTTCACAATTTTACACCCATTAACATCAAAATGAACATTAAAACCCTTGTCACACAATTGACTAATGCTCAACAAATTATGCTTAAGACCATTGACATATAAGATATCTTCAATAAGAATAGAGGAGAGATTACCAATAGAGCCAATACCCTCAATGTGGCCCTTAGAGTTGTCACCAAAAGTTACCACTCCACCACTCTTTGGCTTGAGCTCCATGAATCTACTATTGTCGTCGGTCATATGTCTTGAGCATCCACTATCAAGGTACCAAGAGTTTTGACTTAAAGCTTTGGCCTTGTAGCAATGCTCCCCATACAAACAAAGATTAGTTCTTAATTTTTGGTACCCAAACCATTTTAGGCCCATGTGAGTTAGCTCCCAAGTACTTGGTTCCCTTAGGGATCCAAGAAGAAATAGCATGAATATTATTAGAAGTTACAAGTTCCTTGTAGCAATGTTCCCCCTACAAACAAAGATTAGTTCTTAATTTTTGGTACCCAAACCATTTTAGGTCCATGTGAGTTACCTCCCAAGTACTTGGTTCCCTTAGGAATCCAAGAAGAAATACCATGAATATTATTAGAAGTTACAAGTTCCTTAGGAACCCATATACTCCTAATTCTTTTACCTCTAGGATGTCTATAAGAGCTTCTTTGTTTGTAGTTAAAAACGTTTCTTTTTACATAGTTGGTTTTAGAATATTCACTATTTTCAAAACTAGAATAACCAACTTTTAAAGAAACTTTGAGCCCATTGAGCTCATTCACCACTTTGTGGTGTTCATCATGAAATTGAGAAAGAATATTGTTTAAATAAACATTTTTATTTTGAAAATATTTTAAATCATCTTTTAAAACCGAAATCTTCTTTTCAAAATATAAATTGGCTTTGGATAAAGAATCGTTTTAAGTTTTTAAATCGAAAATCATTTTTTTGTTTTTTCAAAACCGATTCTTTATATTTTCCACCAATTCATCATAAACCTCTTGTAACTCATCATAAGCATCTTGAAGCTCATCAAATGTAAAATCAAAGTTAGATGAGTTGAGGTTTACCTTAGGATCGTCATCAATGGCCATGAGGCAAAGATTTGCTACTTCGTTCTCTTCTCCATCAGATGATGATTCCTCATCGCTCCAAGTAGCAACATGAACCTTCATCTTTTTCTTCTTATCGAACCCATTCTTCTTGAGTTGAGGACAATCTGATCTAATATGGTCTGGTTTTTTGCAGTCATAACATATGAGTTGATTATTCTCTTCTTCTTTGCTTTTGTTCTTGAAGTCTCTTCTTCTTTGGAACTTTCTTCCCCGGTTGGACTTCATAAACATAGAGAATCTTTTGGCTATCATAGCCAATTCTTCAAATTCATCTTCTTCACTTGAGTTGCTCTCCTCTTGTAGTAGAGAGTCTTTGAGAGTAATCCCTTACTTTTTCTTCTCCACCTCATACTTCTCTACTCTTTTCTCTTCTCTTTTCTTCTTCTCTTTCTTGCTTCATGATCTCATGAGTAAGGAGAAATCCTACTAACTCATCGAGCTTCAATGTCTTTAAGTTATTTGCCTCGATGATTGTGGTTCTCTTTCTATCCCATGATTTGGGAAGAGAGTAGAGTAGCTTCCAGATAAACTTGTCTTCAGGAATAATTTCACCAAAGCCTTTGAGACCATTTACTATAACTGAGAATCGGTCGAACATTTTGGAGACGCTCTCATCTGGCTCCATTTTGAAGTTCTCATAGCTTAAGTTGAGGATCCCGATCTTAGTTTCCTTCACATCATTAGTGCCTACATAAGTGGTCTCTAACTTGTCCCACACTTCCTTTGTACTTGTGCACGATGACATTTTGGCATACATGTCGGGACCGAGTGCACAAAACAAAATATATAGGGCCTTGTCATTGATTTGGAGTCTTCTCCGATCTTTATCAATCATTTCTACCCTTATCTTCGGAACAAGTCTCCCTTCATCGTCTCTTTTCATAGGAATTGTCGGCCCGTCTTCCACTACATCCCAAAAGACATAGTCGGTAGATTTGATGAAGAGTCACATCCGGTTCTTCCAATAGGGATAGTTATCCCCATTGAAGTATGGTGGCTTGGTGATTGATTGTGACTCGAACAAGTTTGGCCCAGAGGTAGATGACATGGCTTTGAATGAATGAATGATCAACACTCTTCAAGGATCGCCTCTTATGGATGTGAAGCTTTCAAAGCTTTAGGCTTGGATACCAATTGTTGGTCTTGTAGCACGCTCAAATCGATCTCCAAAAACCGTCAAGAGGGTTGTTTTGGACCTTAGTTGAATTGGCTAAAATTGAAAAGAAGATAGACAATTTGCACAATGATTTTAGAGAGGTTCGAGCTATTAACTAAGCTCTTATACAATTTGTTATATCAAAATCAATATAGGTTTTACAATGGTACCTTGATAGTGGATGCTCAAGACATATGACCGGCGACAAGAGTAGATTCATGAAGCTCAAGCCAAAGAGTGGTGGAGTGGTGACTTTTGGCCTTGTAGCAATGCTCCCCCTACAAACAAAGATTAGTTCTTAATTTTTGGTACCCAAACCATTTTGAGTTCACGTGAGTTAGCTCCCAAGTACTTGGTTCCCTTAGGAATCCAAGAAGAAATAGCATGGATATTATTAGAAGTTACAAGTTCCTTAGGAACCCATACACTCCTAATTCTTTTACCTCTAGGATGCCTACGAGAGCTTCTTTGTTTGTAGTTAAAAACGTTTTTTTACATAGTTGATTTTAGAAGATTCACCTTTTTTCAAAACTAGAAGAACCAACTTTTAAAGAAACTTTGAGCTCATTAAGCTCATTCACCATTTTGTGGTGTTCATCATGAAATTGAGAAAGAAGATTGTTTAAATCAACATTTTCATTTTAAAAATATTTTAAATCACCTTTTAAAACCAAAATCTTCTTTCCAAAATCTAAATTGGTTTTGGATAAAGAATCGTTTTGAGTTTTTAAATCAGAAATCAATTTTTTGTTTTTCAAAACCGATTCTTTATATTTTTCCACCAATTCATCATAAACCTCTTGTAATTCATCATAAGCATCTTGAAGCTAATCAAATGTAAAATCAAAGTTAGATGAGTTGAGGTTTACTTTAGGATCGTCATCAATGGCCATAAGGCAAAGATTTGCTACTTCATTCTCTTCTCCATCGGATGATGATTCCCCATCGCTCCAAGTAGCAATATGGGCCTTCATCTTTTTCTTCTTATCGAACCCCTTTCTTCTTAAGTTAAGGGCAATCCGATCTAATATGACCCGGTTTCTTGCACTCATGACATATGAGTTGATCATTCTCTTCTTCTTTGCTTTTGTTCTTGAAGTCTCTTCTTCTTTGGAACTTCCTTCCCCGGTTGGACTTCATGAACCTAAAAAATCTTTTGGCTATCATAGCCAATTCTTTAAATTCATCTTCTTCACTTGAGTTGCTCTTTTCTTGTAGTAGAGAGGCTTTGAGAGCAATCCCTTGCTTCTTCTTCTCCATCTTATGCTTCTATACTATTTTCTCTTCTCTTCCTTGCTTCATGATCTCATGAGTAAGGAGAGATCCTACCAACTCATCGAGCTTCAATGTCTTCAATTTCTTTGCCTCAATGATTGCAGTTCTCTTCCTATCCCATGATTGAATAAGAGAGTAGAGTAGCTTCTGGACAAGCTTGTCTTCGGGAATGATTTCACCGAAGCCCTTGAAACCATTTACTATAACCGAGAACCGGTTGAACATTTTGGAGACTCTCTCATCCGGCTCTATCTTGAAGTTCTTGTAGCTTAAGTTGAGGATCTCGATCTTGGTTTCCTTCACGTCATTAATGCCTTCGTAAGTGGTTTCTAACTTGTCCCACACCTCCTTTGCACTTGTGCACGATGACATTTTGACATGCATGTCGGGACGAGTGCACAAAACAAAATATGTAGGGCCTTGTCGTTGATTTGGAGTATTCTCTGATCTTCATCAGTCATTTCCACCCTTATCTTCGAAACAAATCTCCCTACATCGTCTCTCTTCATAGGAATTGCCGATCCGTCTTCCACTACATCCCAAAGGACATAGTCAGTAGATTTGATGAAGAGTCTCATCCGGTTCTTCCAATAGAGATAGTTATCCTCATTGAAGTATGGTGGCTTGGTGATCGATTGTGACTCAAACAAATTTGGCCCGGAGGTAGATGCCATGGCTTTGAATGAATGAATGAATAATCAACACTCTTCAAAGATCGCCTCTTATGGATATGAAGCCTTCAAAGAGTAAGGCTCTGATACCAATTGTTGGACTTATAGCACGCTCGAATCAATCTTCGAAAATCGTCAAGATGGTTGTTTTTTGACCTTGGTTGAATTGGCTAAAACTAAAAAAAAGATAGACATTTTGCACAATAATTTTAGAGTGGTTCGAGCTATTAACTAAGCTCTTATACAATTTGCTATGTCAAAATCAATATAATTTTTACAATCTCCCCCTTTTTGATATAACAAAACCAAAGTTAAATTTTTAAGTAATTGAATTTTTTTGAAAAGTTTCTCCCCTTAATTTAAGATAGTTTTTTTAAAAAGATATAAAGATTTAAAAATTTTGGCACTTGTTGCAATTTACAAATCCTTACCCAAGATCACTCAATCTAAAAGGAGCACAACTTATGGTAAGCATTTGTGTACACATAGAAAGGGCTACAATATAACATTTTTTCTTAAAAAATTATGAGTATTTGAGTAGCTATATAAACCATTACAAAATATACATAATTGGTTACAAAAATGTCAGGAAAAGTGTACGTACAAAAATCCTTACCCGATATCACCAAACTAAAAGGAGCTCAACTTATGGTAAGCATTTGTGTACACACAAAAGGGCTACAAGATAATCCTTTTTACAAAAACTATGTGAGTTTAAGTTGCTACATAAATCATTACATAATATACATAATTTGTTACAGAAAAGGTAAGTGACAGTGTACGTACACAAATCGTTACTCGAGATCACCCAATCCAAAAGGAACACAACTTATGGTAAACATTTGTATGCACACAGAAATTGCTACAAGATAACCTTTTTTCTTACAAAAATTATGAGTGTTTGAATAACTACATAAATCATTACAGAATATACATATTTGGTTATAAAAAATGTCAAGAAAAGTGTACGTACAAAAATCTTTACCCGAGATCACTCAAACCAAAAGGAACTTAAGTTATGATAAGCATTTGTGTACACATAGAAAGGGCTACAAGATAGCATTTTTCTTAAAAAAATATGAGAGTTTGAGTTGCTACATAAATCATTACAGAATATACATAATTGGTTATAGAAAATGTCAGGAAAAGTGTACGTACAAAAATCCTTACCCGAGATCACTCAAACCAAAAGGAGCTTAAGTTATGATAAGCATTTATGTACACATAGAAAGGGCTACAAGATAACATTTTTTCTTAAAAAAAATATGAGAGTTTGAGTTGCTACATAAATCATTACAGAATATACATATTTTGTTACATAAAGGTAAGCAAAAGTGTACGTACACAAATTCTTACTCGAGATAACTCAATCCAAAAAGAGCACAACTTATGTTAAGCATTTTTATACACATAGAAAGGGCTACAAGATAACCTTTTTTCTTACAAAAATTATGAGTGTTTGAGTAGCTACATAAACCATTACAAAATATACATAATTGGATACAGAAAACGTTAGGAGAAGTGTACGTACAAAAATCCTTACTCGAGATCACCCAAACCAAAATGAGCTTAACTTATGGTAAGCATTTGTGTACACACAAAAATAGCTACAAGATAACCTTTTTTCTTACAAAAATTATGAGAGTTTGAGTAGCTACATAAATCATTATAGAATATACATAATTTGTTATAGAAAATGTAAGCAAAAGTGTACATACACAACTCTTTACCCAAGATCACTCAATCCAAAAGGATCTCAACTTATGATAAGCACTTAGATAACTTTTTTTTCTTACAAAAAGATGAGAATTTGAGTAGCTACAAAAAATCATTACAGAATATACATAGTTTGTTACATAAAAGGTAAGTAAAAGTGTACGTACATAAATCCTTACCCGAGATCACCCAATCCAAAAGAAGTTCAACTTACGGTAAGCATTTGTGTACACATAGAAAGGGATACAAGATGATTTTTTTCTTGCAAAAAGGATGAGAATTTGAGTAGCTACAAAAATTAGTACAAAATATACATAATTTGTTACAGAAAATGTAAGCAAAAAGGTACGTACAGAAATCTTACCCAAGATAATGAGAATTAACGTAGCTACATAAATTATTATAGAATATACGTAAGTTGTTACAAGAATCGTAAGGAAAAGTGTAACTACACAAATTCTTACCCGAGATCACCCAATTCAAAACGAGCTCAACTTATGGTAAGCATTTGTGTAGCCACACAAGGTGTTACAAGATAACTTTTTTTTCTTACAAAAACAATGAAAAATTGCGTAGCTACATAAATTATTACATAATATACATAATTAGTTATAAGAATTGTAAGAAAAAATGTTACTACACAAATTCTTACCCGAGATCACCCAATCCAAAACAAGCCAACAAAAAAATTGTCATCAGGCATGTGTTGTCCAAAACCAAGACATATATTAATCAATGTTCATAAATAAAAACTTAAAATTCTATAGATCTTTAAAATTTAAAATAACTAAAAAATAAAATTATACAAACAAGGTGAATCAAAGAAGAAAACAATTACGAGAATCATAAAAGAATAGGTCTTACTCACTAGCAAATAAATGAGTAGGAGATATAACATTGAGTAGACAACTTTCATAGCACACGAAGCATGTATTAAACAAGAACAAATAGTGTTAGAAAGAACAACTTTCGCTACCATATGACACATTGTAAATATTAAGTTGATAGCTAAACTATCAATTGTAAACTTTTTTTCTTTGTTTTCTAACAAAAAGATTCTCCATTTAAGAGTCCATTTATTTTACTGAAAACAAATTACGAAAAATAAACTTTGAAAAATAAATTATATTTTTTGATAAACAATTTACAGAAACCATTTTTCGATGTTTGGATGATATTATATAATTTATTTTCCGTTGTTTGGTAATTTTGCTAAAAATATTTTTCAAAATCTGTTTTAGCCAAACAAATAAATATTGCAAATTTTATTAATTTTTATCTTTCATTTAATAATTTTATAGATTTCGCTATAAAACCAAGATTTTTAAATGCTTAGTGACTAACTCAAAGATTATTAATTCCACTATTTCACCCTTTGAATCAAAAGCTTGTATCACTATTCATGAATTTCTATTTTATGGAATTCCTTGTAACACATTAACAATCGTCCTAGTAGTAGAAATCTGAAATTTTCATTCCCAAAAATTAAATTTCAATGTCTGACAAATCGTAAATATAAAGAATAACAAACAAATTAATTTGAGTATTGAATAATTCTCAGACAACTTGAGAGACAATAACATACAAAGAAGTTTCAATGTTCTACAGCAAATCGATGATTTATATAGAGTTTTAATGTTTCAAAAAATGGATTGTCATCTTCCACTCTAAGAATTTAAAGATCACAATACTAGTAATATATCAATAACAAGCATTTATGTTATATGAGATGTCCAAAGTTTTAAACTACGTCATGGAAATGAAAGCAAAGTTTAGGATATATATTTCACATGTAAAACAGATTTAACTTCAAATTGAAATTCGGTATATCCATTTGCAATGTCTATCCAACATCTAATCCATCTCACTGCAAAATCAAACAAATAAAAATATGGATGTCTACGAATATGATTAAAAAAGAGTTAAACTCCAAACTTAAATTAATTGCTTTAATCCTACTAATAACAGACAATTCCTATATAATTCTTGGAAATTGCATACCTAATTCACAATATATATTTTAGAATTCTGGATATTTAGTTCATAGAACATCAACAGAATATGACAAATAGTTGCAACATGTAGAAAATTTCCTCACTTATAGCAACATGAGCAGCTAGTTTACGGGGATAATTTTTTGCTTGTATATATCTATAGCCTATAGCAATAATGCATTCACACATGTCAAACAATATTAAATGAATTACTCTATGAAACAGAATAAAGAAAGAATAACTTGGAGAAATACATTATATGGCATTTGCAATTAACCTCCGAAGACCATTTTCAATTAGAAGTTCCAGGCAAGAACGATAGCAATGACTCAGAACATTCTCTACAACAATATGATACTTTACTGCATACTTGGGGCCTATAGTATGAATAACTCTCCTAACAACAAGATGCATAACTGGAAGCTTAATTATTTCAAATACATTAAAAAATTATGAGTGTTGATCCGATCTTTGAGACCTATAAACAGTTGTAATCACATTGCTTAATTTATGGAATGATTTCCTTAGGGTAAGAAGTTAAGCCTACAAGCCTATAGTAATCTGGTTACAATCAAAACAAAGCTGATTGTGATAAATAATTGGATCAAATTCTATAGCATGTTCATAATTTTCTCTTCTTTTGGCAATCCTAAAATACAAGTTTAATGCAGAAAACAATCTCTAATAATAAAAAATTACAAATACCTAAGTTCACAAATTAGCAACATTTAAAATGACAGAAATTCTTTGTTAAAAAAATGACAGAACTACTCAGATTAAATTTTTTGTTCATTTTAAACTAAACTAAATAAGGGGAAAAGAAAGAAATGTAATTCATTGAGATAATTCATCAAACACGTTAAGTGTACAACTTCTGGTATTTGAAGAACAGATCATTCTAATTTTTTTACACCCAAAAAAATTAAATGAAGATATTAAGAATATGAGATAAAACAAGATTGAAGAGATTTGTGAAAGATTACCTTAGGGCTTTAAGCACAAAAATATGAAGATCTCTCTTTCTCTATTTTCGCCAGTTTCACTCTGAAGGAGACGCTGTGATTTCAACTTCAGCTTGCTTCTTCTTCATCCACGGACTAAGAAAACTCACTTCTTCTTCCTCTTTGTCCAGAATTTACGCTTTCCTCAAATCTTTCCTAACCTATTTGTTTCATTTTCTTTTACCCTTTTTTCTATGCTTAACCGGGAACTCCTCTTTCCCGTTTCTCATTTTTTATTTTTTTATCTTTTTTTCATCCAACGGTGTTTATTCTTTCCTTTTAACAAAATTCTTATCCAATGGGTCAGATTCAACCGCCATTCATTAGCCATTTATTAGCTTTATTTTAAGGCTTTTCATTTTAAACACTCCCCGGCATGAATGCTAAAGAAGTTAACAAAAGAAAGGAAAAAAAATATCCGTATGGAAGTTTTTTGTTTTGTTTTACATATGTTTTTTATTTGGGTAATTATACCATGCACGGGTGATAAAAATATTTTATTTTTACAAGCGGTCTAATTTTAGGGGTTAGAGATTTTATTTAGGGTTTATAGTTTAGGGGCTTAGGTTTATGTGTTTAGAATTTAGGGATTGTAGTTTGAATTTATAGTTTGGAGTTAGAATTTGAGAGTTATAGGTAAAACTCTAAATCCCTACCATATTACCCTAAAACCTAAACTCTAACCTATAAACTCTAAACCCTAACACTAAACCCTAAATTCTAACAACAGACTTTAAATTCTAAACCATAAATCTAAACCCCTAAAGTATGAACCCTAAACAAAATGTTTCCACCGCTAGTGCATCATAAATTTTTCCTTTTTATTTTTATGAAAATGTCCTTATATATAAAGATAAGATTATATCATTTTGGACATTTATATGAAAGTAAATGGATAACTGAGATTAACAATAATAAAAGATGAGAAGACTATCATAACAAAAAATATAATAATTGTAACCATTTATTTACCCACATCTAACAGCTCAAAAAATGTGTAAAAATGATTAAATTGTACACAATATAAGTGACTATATATATATAATTTTACTACACAAGCTGTATATAAACCTGACAAATTTGACCCCGAAAATCGAGAACTGAACCGAGACCCAAAATCGTCCCGAACACGATAACCCAAATTTGGTCCAGAACTCAAAATAAGCCGAACCGATTTTTAATTGAACTAAAAACGAACTCGAATCGATTTTCAACTGAACCGAATGGAACCAAACCAAAGACAACTCGAAATAAAAAAAAAATATTAAAATAAATAAAGATGAGAAGTGAGTTGTCGTACAACTCACCAAAAAGTAAAGTATACATACTATATAAAGTCATATATAGGGTGAAAAACCTAACTCGGCCTAAAAACTCGACTAAAATCAATCGATCTCCTATTAACCTGATATCGACTCGACCCAAAAATAACCGAACCAAAATCAACCAGCACGAAATTTAACCGAACCGAAAATCAACCGACTCGACGTCCTAGCCCAATACCCGAACCGAATTCACCATAAACCCGAACTAAAACCAAACCAGTCATGAACCAATCAAACTAAAAACGAATGTAATTAGACCTAAAATGACTCAAACCAAAATAACCCAAACTAAAATCAAACTGAATGACCCGTTTACCACATCTAACTGTATAAAACAAATACAAGCCTACATTTTTACACTATAAAACTCATCCTTAATTCTTAACCTCAACCCTAAAAACTAAACCATAAACCTTAAGTCCTATACCCTAAATTCTAAACACTAACCTTATATTCTAAACCCCTCAACCCAAACTCATAAACCTTAAACTAAAACCCTAACCCCTAAAATTAAAAAAACATGTTTAAACTAAAATTTACACGGCTTGTACATCGAAGTTCTTTCTATATATAGATTAACATTTAGGCTTCTCAAAATAATTGCAAGATCTGTCCAAATCCAACGTCAAAGCAAAAGATTTAAAATCCAACTCCAATTGTTTTTACCCTATTTCAAGTTTTCAAACAAAGATAATCAAGTAAAGGAGAAAGGGAAGCGCTAGGCCGAAGAAATACCTAAACAGAATATTTATGTATGATGCATCAATTATCATTGAACCATAAAATAATACATAATATAAATTCAAATGACGTATCATCATCTTATTAACCGAAACTAACAGGAAAACCCATGTGGCTAAGGGAAAACCCAAACTAAAGAGTACCAAATCCATCCACAGTTTGTATTTATTCGCAGCAAAGTAATGATCAAAACCATGTCCATGGTGGTGGTAATGGCATTTTACAGCAATAATAACTGTAAATTATTAGAATCATGCTCGAAACAGTGTCGGCAAAGACTTAAGTATCCTTAGGGTAATAGGTTTCAAGGAACCTCCATTTTGGTCACCGGAGATTCTACGGTGGATGAAGAATCTTGAACAGAAGCTTCCCTCTTGGACGGACTAGTAAACTTCCACAGCACAATCTGGCAAAAACATTCAATCCAATCAGATTCTTTATGTTGATATCCAACTATCTTTTTACAGACTTTACTAAGTATGTCCCTGATATACTATTTATTAAACTTCCAACATTAATACTTCTCAACAGTCAAGACTCTCGTTGTCAAAAGTTCTAAAATTACTGAGCATGCTGCTAGAATAATCTAAAGATCAAGTCAAATTTATTCAGACACAACACCAGATTTCCTACGGCTGATATAATAAATCAACAAGAAAATGAAGTCCTTACTTGAACATTAGTTGCTGCAATCAAAGGGCCAGAAACATAGCCACCAAATAGAGAATCATTTTTGGCTGCCAAAGTGATCGCAACTCTGTAACCACGACCATGACTGAGGTTTAAGGACCTGGAGACATGCCCCGACAGGGATACTATTTCGTACCAACCCTGCAAGGGAAATGAAGAAATTGTTAGAGCCAGCCGCCACCAGATAAGAGAAATAGTGCTAGAGGGATAAAGCAAAAATGTGGTATGAGAATTTAGAAGCCTCGCCATCTCTAACAAAGATTAAGCAAGTTTAGAAGATAAAAGATTAAAACAGAACTGACAAAAAAAGTAGAAGTGGAATCATATTTATCATTTCTCTCATAATCTGTACAAACAGTACAGAAGAAAAGCCATGAAAAATAATTGAAAGTAATTCGGGTCTATGTGAAAAAAGAGGAAAAAGTTAAATTAACCAGGGACGGCACCAAGGATACCCCCACCCCCAAAATGGTAAATTTATGCTCTAGTCCCTGTAGAAATTGTTAGAAATTGTAAAATTTTCAAATTAATACAATGTAAAATTGCATTTGGCCCCTCCAAAGAAATTCCCAGGCTTCATCCCAGAAATTAACAAATTTTCCTATGACTAGAGTAAAAAGACGAAGATGAAATGCAATAATAATGGCCAATGCAAACACCACTGCCAACTAATGTGCAGTTACATTACGTTTGTTAGCAATAAGCATTAGTATTACTATCCGTACTGATAGAAGCCATTTCATTCCATCATTTGCAGGAGAAAATGAAAGATGATGGGGGATCCTACAGTGGTAATCAGCAAAAATTGCACACAGCATAGCTCTTTCCAAACTAGGAAACACAAATGCAATTTCTCATACATCAAGTTTAATCATATGCCTCCGCAAGTTTAATCTTAACACAAAAGCAATTTCTCATATATATGGCACGAGGCAGAAGGCAAAATGCCAGATATGACTCATACAAGAAAATAGTTCAAATAATAACACATCTGTTAGACCTACAGGCTACAGCTACTAAGGCTAAACCCATAGAAGCAAGGCTGACAATAAGATTTAGTAAATTATGTTTGTTTATTATTTATTATGCATTGATGGCTTTTAATAGTTGTCATCAGTTATTGTGTTTAATTTATGTTGTTTATTATTACCCCTAGCAGTTACTAACGGTTATTTTTGGTGGGTTATTTGTACTACAAAGAAGGGGAAACATGAGAGGTTTTTTGGGTCAGTTTTCTGGTTAGTTTTGGGAGGAAAAAGGTCCCTCGAAGTACCTTGTAGGCTGATATTTTCTATTTTTTATTTGTAATCTGCCATTGGCAGTAAGTAGTACTGAATTATTATCCAGTTTCCTAACAATATCAAATCCCTTTTCTCACCCCAAAAAAATCCTTAAAGAGGCATTAACGTTTCCTAGAACTAGGCTTACCCTTAGCCAGGCTTGTGGTACCAAATAAACCCTCTTATGAACAGTTCAAAATAAATACCTCACCATGAGGACTACTTTAATAAAAGCATAAATATGAAATCATGTTTTTTAAATCTGTCCAAACTCCTAGATTCTTTACATTATTCTTTCTACCTCTCACTATTACAAATTACAAGGCTTTCCTTTCTCCCCCCATTCAATATGATTAAAAAGTATCTATGAATGCTTATATGCAAGGGTTTCGTTCTAAGTGTGAGAAAAAAGAGAACTTTATAATACCTAACATGTTACGTGCCCTATCATGAGATCAAGCATGAGACATATAGACTTAAAATGTGTAGAAACATTACAAATGTTACAATATGTGAAAACCAAAATCCAATCAAGACTTGATGATGGTCTCTAATTAGTCCATACCAGTATTGAAGCATAAAACTAGATAGGAAGGTGTCAGTGATCTTAGTTCCTAAATTCTTTGGTGGCCTACCAAAAAACTGTAATCGAATCCTGCTTTATCAGGGATCGAAGCTTTGTGGAAGTGGAAAGGACCATCCATTGTATAGCCCAACAATTGTACCAAACAAACATTACAACTAACTTGGAATCCCCAAATACACAAGTGCACTAACCATAGTGCTTTTGGCCTGGTGGTCAACCACCCAGCCCAAAAGGAGTGACAACTGAAGATTTAGAGCTCCACCCACCTTCCCTCGATAATACATAGCATAAAAAAGAGAAATATAAATAAGTGGGAGAAGAAAAGGAACAGAAACTTGTTGTTACATTATTATTTTTATTAGGTTATGTTACTTTAATTATTTTTAGGAAGTATTATTATTTTAGAAGATATCAGTTGTATTATTATATTATTAGAGAAATATTGAAGATTTTAATTATGAATATCTCTTGCTTTCTAGAGGTCCTTCCTTAGTAGGATCATTTGCTTAGTAAGTCTTTCAATTGAACTATGTAACCTCTATTTAAGAGGCGAATTGAAAATGGAATAAAACAAGTCAGATTTTTTGACCAAAAAAAAAACCTACAAGATTTGAGATTCTCCACAATGAGTCTAAGGTCTGGATCCTTATCAATCCCCAAACACAATTGTTACTATCAGGTATCATCATAACATTCTGTATCAGGCCAACAATCCGATACACTAATGTTGACAGAGGAAGTTATTCAAGAAGCAATTAGACTAATTGATCAACGGCGTGCTGAAAGGAGAGATTTGCAAGCTGTGAAAAGAAAAAAAATGAAAACATCGAGATAACCCAGATGTTCAAGGAAATATCAACAGAAAAGATGAACGATTTAATCACTATTGAGATGCTGTATGAAGAAACAGGAGCATGTGATGCTACCCGAGGATTTGATAATATGTCCAACAGAGGTCCTGATGACATTGAGAAGTTTGGAGCCTCAAATGGAAACAATTTTATGGAAAATGTTGAGGAAAAAGCTGTGAAGTCTCAGGAACAACGACCGAATGAGAGCCAAAGTGGTGGTTTTCTAAGCACGAAGCATGGAGATATGCCGCCTTGTGTTAGTGGACCCTTGTCTCAAGTTGTTGGGGTTGCATATAGTGAATCATACGAACCTTTATTTTCAAAGACTGTTGATGTTGGAATAAGATTTGAAGGGGATATCCCAAAGGTGTTCACGAATGAAATTAAGATTGTGAGTCCAATTTCCAAAGGCCTATGGTTTCAACCATTACTAATGGAAGGGACTTTTTGATGTTTATCACTACTTCGAGCTTGAGGACAGGAGGGGAGCAATGTTAGGTTAATTATTTTTAAGATGCACTAAGTTGTTGTTGCTGTTCTGCTGCTGGTGGTGCTGCCGCTGCCACTGCCGCTGCCGCTGTTGTTGTTTTAGAAGATATCACTTCTATTATTATTTTATTATGGAAGTGCTAAAGATTTTAATTATGAGTATTTCTTGCTTTTTCTTTCCTTAGTATGATTACTTGCTTAGTAAGTCTTTCAATTGAGAATGGAATAAAACAAGACCATTTTTAACAAAGACCTACAAAGTTTAAGACTCTTTAATTTAATGAGTCTAAGGTTTGGAATTCCCTTCTATGATTTCCACTATTAATCCCCCAAACACACGATAGTTACAATTTGACACTATCATAATAGTTGTACTAAATATTAGTAAAATTATCAACAAAGTACCGGTCTAGTGGCAACTTATATGTGGATTCAAGTGTTGCCACGATGTCTAGGGTTTGATCCCTATGAAACACCTTCACCCCTACCCCCTACATTGTATGTAAGTTTTTGTGTATGTGTGTGTTTTGGAGGAGGCAGAAGAACAAAAGGAAGAAAAAACTGTAGGATAATTGTTTATACATACAAAACTTTTCATTTTGGTAAAGCGAAGTAAATGAGGGATAGAACAATAACACCAAGTTGGCAAGCAACTTTTTTTTGGAATAACTGGTTAGCAGAAAACTTATTTAAATCCTCTTAATAATCCTAGATGGTGTCCATTCAATATTTTGCCTTAATAGACTAGCATAGATAAGAATCACCATCCAATTATCTTAAGTTAAAAACAATAAAAAATTGAAAATCATCACTAGAAAAGGCTATTGATTAATTCAATCAAACAATAAATAAACAAGCAAAAAGATTTACCAGATTCACTAATATACACCTCCACTTACCATTAACTGGTGATGTGCAAAAATGAAAACTATAGTATCACATAAGGAAATATAAAGCACTTGAACAGTTACAGAACTCAAAATACATACAGTTAAATTGTTTGATTTGAGATCTCACCTCATATGTAGAAGCAATTCCACATTGAAGAATGATAGCACGAGCAACACACCCGGTAGCAGAAATAATGTAACAGTTACAAAAACAACTTTCACAAAATGAAGTTAATTTTGCGATTATGTCCTACAAGTATAAAAAAAAAATTGCCGCCGTCATCATATGTAAACTTCATTTGGTAGAAAATTAGATACACAAACCATGACAAATCTTCCCTAGAATAAGCAAACAAAATTATTAACATATTAGTGTAGTAATGTAGCCAAATACATAACTTACCTCCCCGGTACGGATAATCAATGAACAGGGGCGAAAATCTCCCCCAATCCTGTTCAAATCGAAGCCCTCTGCAAATATTACAATCCATGTGTGAAAATAACACATAAACCTTATTAATTGTGACTCAAAAAATCAGATTATCATTATGCATGTCAGTAATTCAAACAACAGATTCTTTCTATTTTCTTAGTATAGTCTTATTAAGATGGATTAAATTGTAGTGTGGCTTATATATAATCCATATATAAGTAAATATCGCTTAGTCTAAGCCAGAATCTGATTTACCTTCATTTGAAAAGAAATCAGTAGGGTTCTGAAGGGAAGATTCAGAGATTGAGAACTTGTCATTACAAAGGACAAGTTTCCTCGGGATTCCCTTTCTCTTCCTTTTCCTTGTAATCAACCTCTCTTGTTCCTTTTTCTCTTGATCTTCATCCATGGCAAAAGGTGCAGCCAACTTACTCTCCCTGTCTTCCATAGAAATCTATGCTTCTGTAATACAGATTAAACTATATGGTTAAAACAAAAACTAGAAAAGAAAAAAGAAGTTAAAAAGGCCATACGAAATGTCTGATCTCATCTACCAATAAAGAAAATAAAAAAAATCTTGAAAACCTGATTCTTGTATGCTAGAACACTTGTGCGCGTGCTTATAGCTTGGCGTGTCCAATAGCGCCACTACAATCAGACATACAGAAATACCATTTATGGCAAAGTTGTTACCAAAATACAATAGTATTCCAGATTGCATTTTTATTTAACATATACTAATTTAGTATAGACAGTGAAATTACAAATGTCTCTTTCTTAAATTTCTCGATATTCAAAATAGGCTCAGGGGGTAATTTTGACCTATAGTAATCCATTATCAGCAATTTTGTCCCTCCTTTTTAATTTCATTAATTTAGCCCTCATAGTCTTCCAAAATCAGTAATGTTATCCATCATTTTAGCCCTCAAACTCCTGAATTGCATCAATCTCACACTTTGGCCATCGTTGACTGTTGTTAAATTCTGCACATTTGGTCCCTATCTCTTTCCACATCAGTCGTTATCTCCAACTATCTCGTCATGTAAATTAGCAATGTTATCCATCATTTTAGCCCTCAAACACCTGAATTGCATCAATCTCGCCCTTTGAACGTTGTTGACTAATAGTGTTGTTAAATTTTGCACATTTGGTCGCTATTTGCTTCCACATCAGTCGTTATCACCAGTTATCTTGTCATGCCGATGATGATGGGTCAATTTTAATGATGAGATAGTACAAATGAAGGGTTTCATAATTAATTATTCATATTTTTAAAAAAAAATCCATGATAATTGTACCGCTACATCATCAAAAAGTGACTTGCCATCTTATTGGAGCACGTTAATTTATTAAAAATATGACATCTGGACATGCTAACTCAGACGACAGAGTGCCTAATATGGTAAAGGGCAACTGGTGATAACGGCTATATTAGTCAACGACGATCAAAGGGTGAGATTGATGCAATTCAAGTGGCTTGAGGGCTAAATTGATGAAATGAAAACGAGAAGCAACACTACTGATTTGGACAACTATAAGGGATAAATTGATGAAATTAAAGAGGGGTGTTACAGATTCTTAGGCTTAATCTTAGGCTATTGTATATAATGTGATATATTATGTTACCTAGTTTAGGCAAATTAAATTTGTATATATACCCCTATATGTTTTACGAATAATATAAAAGAGAAACGTATGCCCTCTTCTGTTTTGGTGGGTAACATTCCTTTCCATACTCTTCTTCCAACTAAAAATTTGTTCCCCATCTCACCAAAAAAAATTGTTGTATTTGTTTCGTTCGAGATGTTCGTCCTCAAGTTACAAAGCTTGATCCTAAGTCATTGAAATGTGTGTTTTGGGTATCCTCGTGGACAAAAAGGGTATCATTGTTATTGTCCTAGTCTGGGTAGGTATCTTGTGTCTGCTGATGTTACCTTTTTGGAACAAAAACCATTTCCTTTTTCTTCGGGGTTTGTGCATCAAGAGGAGGATTTCTTGATTTATCAAGTCTCGTCATTCTTGGAGTTGTCATCTTCTACATTGGTTCAGCCTTCCTCTATTATGCCTCCCATCAAAAACACTTACACCCGTCGGCCACACCCACCTAGCTCCGACCCAGTTACAGATGTTCCAGATTCATGTCCTGATGAACCAATATCTTCGTCATCAGATTCGCCTCGCATAGAAGATCTTGATCTTTCTATTGCTCTTCGAAAAGGTAAACGTACTTGTACATACACCATTTCTTCCGCTGTTTTCTATAATTGTTTGTCTTCTTCTTCTCCTGCCTTCCTTACATCCCTAAATACTATTTCTATCCCTAAAACTGTTTGCGAGGCATTGGCTCATCCTGGATGGCGTACGGCTATGCTCGAGGAAATGGCTGGTCTAGATGTCAATGGTACATGGACTTTGGTACCTTTGCCCCTAGTAAACAAGCTATTGGCTGTAAGTGGGTGCTTACTGTTAAATTTAATCATGATGGCTCTATTAATCGTCTGAAAGCCCGCATTGTTGCCAAGGGATATGCTCAGACCTATGGCATGGGTTATTATGATACTTTCTCTCTCGTTGCCAAACTTGCTTTTGTCAGGTTATTTATCTCCCTTGCAACCATCTTTGATTGGCCTTTGCATCAGTTGGATATCAAGAATGCTTTCCTTCATGGTGACCTTCAGGAGGAAGTATATATAGAGCAACCACCTGGGTTTGTTGCTTAGGAGGAGTATGGGAAAGTATGTCTTGTAGGATATTGGATGTAAATTAAATGTTGTAATCTTATCTTATCTCATCTAATAGTTTGAATTTAAAAGTTTAAATCTAGATAAACTCTATCTCATTAAAGGATAAGAGTTATATCTCTTAGGTAGACTACTCTAGGTTAACTAATTGTAAAGCCTATAGAAGGAGTACTCTTGTACAGCATTTTGGAATAAGATTTAACAGAGAAACACTCTAAAATGTTCTCTGATTTTAACATGGTATCAGTTTAGGTCGATCCTTTCTTCCAAATTTCAATTTTTTTTCCTCTCTTCTCTCGACCTTTCTTCCCTGTTTAGAAAACATGGCTACAGCAGAACCTGCTGCTTCTGCAATTAGCTCTCCAGTAAGCTCTCGTCCATCTGATTTTACCCTTTCAGATGCGTCTCTTTCTCCCATTTCGTCTTAATCAGTGAGACCAGCAGAGTGGAAATCCCAACAGGTCAAAGCCCCGAGAGAAGCACATGTTACTGCGCATGACAGTTCTTCCAGCAATTTCAGTAAGCAACATATTGTGGAGCTCCAACAGATGTTTGGTCAAATATTCTCCAAATCAGATTCTACTGCATTTCCTGCTACAGAAGGTAGAATTTCTTGTTTGGCCATAGTCAATCCCCGGAGTTGGATAGTGGATTTTGGTGCTTCTGACCATATGACAGGCAATCGTGACCTTTTTCATGAGTACAAGCCACATTCATTTGCATCATCTATCAAAGTTGCCGATGGATCTCTCTCCATTGTATCAAGAAGTGGTTCTATTAAATTAAATGATCATCTAGTATTGCCTGATGTTCTTTATGTACCAAAACTGGCCTGCAATCTTCTGTCTGTTAGCAAAATTGTTAAAGATGAGAATTGTGATGTTAACTTTGGGCTGTCTGGTTGTATTTTTTAGGCACAAGACTCGAGGACGGTGATTGGCAATGCTAGGCGACACAATGGACTCTACATTCTTGATGGTCTATCCTCTCGAAACAAAACTATTCCCAGTTGTCCTACGTCTACAGTTTTTTCCTCTTCCCTTCTTTCCAATGATGTCATGCTATGGCATTTTCGATTAGGACACCCGAATTTCTACTATCTTGCGAAATTGTTTCCTAAGTTGTTCCTGAATAAACATCCCTCGTCATTCACCCGTGATGCATGTCAACTTGCCAAACATACAAGACAATCATATATTCCCACTAAATTTAAACATACCTCTCCTTTCTCTATCATACAAAGCGACATTTGGGGTCCTAAAGTTAAAAATGTATCTGGAGCTCGTTGGTTTGTGTCCTTTATTGATGATCATTCTCGGGTTACTTGGACCTATCTCATGAAAGAAAAATTGGAGGTTGAAACGATATTTAAAACGTTTTATCACATGATCGAAAACCAATTTGAACGCAAAATAAAGATAGTTCAGAGTGATAATGGGAGTGAGTATCTTACTAAATCCCTTGGTTCCTTTTTACGAGAGAAAGGTATCTTTCACCTTACTTCTTGTGTCAACACTCCTCAGCAAAATGGGGTTGCTGAAAGAAAAAACAAACATCTACTTGAGGTAACTCGGTCTCTTCTGCTTTCTGCTAATGCTCCTCAGTGTCTTTGGGGGGAAGCACTTCTTACTGCTACTTTTCTAATTAATAGGATGCCTAGCAAAACTATGGGCTTCAAAACTCCTTTTGACACCCTTTTACATCTTTTTCCACATTTCAAACCATGGTCATCTGCTATTCCTTTTCGAGTATTTGGCTGCACAGCTTTTGTTCATGTGCATAGCAACAATAAGAGTAAGCTTGATCCTAAGTCCTTGCGGTGTGTGTTTATAGGATACTCATCAAGTCAGAAGGGCTTCAAATGTTACTCACCTATTACCAAGAAAACCTATGTTTCATTTGATGTTACTTTCTTTGAAAATCAACCTTATTTTGTAGGGACTAAGATTTAGGGGGAGAGATGTGAGGAATCTCAACCTATTACTCCTACTCATATTCTTCCTTTGTTGTCTCCTTTTCCAACCCTTGAACAAACACAGGACGAACAACCTAGCAACTCTGATGATCCTACAACTTCTCCAGAGCCTACATTTCCTAGCTCTCCTAGTGTTCTAGTAGAAAGATCTTCCCCAGAGCCTACATCTCCCATCTCTTCTAATGTTCCAGTAGGAAGACCTTCTCCAGAACCTAGATCTTACAGGCCTCACACTACTCAAATCCCACAACCTCCAGTCAAACAGCTTACTCCCTATACCAAAAGAAAGAAAATTGTCACAGAACTCATTGATCAGCCTAGTACTTGCCAAGAACTGATCTTAAGTCCTGCTGCCATAGAGGAAAGGGTAAGCAATGATGTCTCAAAAAGTCCAGTTCATGAGAATTTAGATGATTTTCCGATTGCAATCAGAAAGGGGGTAAGAAAATGCACTAATCATCCTATTGATAGATTTGTTGCTTATGGAAAACTATTGTCTGGTTTCAATGCTTTTACAGCTAATATTAACAATGTAAGGATCCCTAGAACAGTGGAAGAGGCATTTGAAAATCCTGATTGGAGGAAAGCTATTGAAGAAGAGGTCAAAGCCCTACAACAAAATAACACATGGAGTTTAACTAAACTGCCAGAAGGAAAAAAGGTGGTCGGATGCAAGGGGGTTTTCACAGTAAAGTATCATTCTGATGGAAGCATCGAGAGGTTCAAGGCAAGGTTAGTGGCAAAGGGATTTACTCAGTCATATTGAGTAGACTATCAGGAGACTTTTGCACCTGCGGCAAAATTGAATACAATAAGGGTGCTGCTCTCATTAGCAGTTAATAAAGATTGGAAGTTGCACCAACTAGACATCAAGAATGTTGTTTTGAATGGAAAGCTTGAAGAAGAAGTATATATGCAAATTCCACCAGGCTTAGAGGATGACTCAACGAAACAGAAAGTGTGCAAACTAAATAGATCCTTGCATGGGCTGAAGCAATCACCAAGGGCTTGGTTTGACAGATTCGCGAAGGCCATGGTGAAGAACAGGTTCAAGCAAACACAGGCAGATCACACCTTGTTTAAGAAGGTAGCTTCAGATGGTAAAAAAAACTCTTTACGTTGATGATATGATCATTACAGGAGATGACACAAAGGAAATTGAGAAACTAAAGACTTTTTTGGCAATAGAGTTTGAGACTAAAGACTTGGGAAGTCTTAGGTACTTTCTAGGAATGGAGGTGGCTAGATCAAATGAGGGAATATCATAAATCTGAGAAAGTACATCTTGGACATGCTCTCAGAAACTGGAATGCTTGGATGTAAACCAACAGACACTCCAATGGATGCAGGCTTGAAGTTTGGAAAAAATGGCACAAGTACTTCCGTGAACAGAGAATCCTACCGAAGGCTGGTTGGGATACTGATTTATTTATCACTCACCAGACCTGATATAGCTTATCCAGTAAGCATAATCAGCCAGCACATGAGTTATCCTAGGGAAGAACATATGGAAGCAGCCAATAGAGTCCTGCGACACTTACACCAGGATTTAGACTTATTTTCAGGAAAAATCAAGACAAATCTGTGAAGATTTACACAGATTCTAGCTGGGCAGGAGAGTTAACAGATAGAAAATCTGTGAGTGGCTGTTGTTCGTTTGTGTGGGGAAACTTAGTCACATGGAGGAGTAAAAAGCAAACTGTGGTGTCTCGAAGTAGTGCAGAATCAGAATATAGGGCTGTGGCCCTTGGAATTTGCGAAGGCATGTGGCTTAAAAAACTTCTCACCGAGCTGGAGTTGGATGAAAAACAAGAGTTCGAGGTACTGAGTGATAGCCAATCAGCAATGAGTATTGCTAAGAATCCAGTACAACATGACCAGACTAAACATATCGAAATTGACAGACATTTTATTTATGAGAAGGTAAACAGTGGTGTCGTAAAGCTGCACTATGTTCCTACAAAGAGTCAACTGGCAAATATCTTAACAAAGGCACTTCCGAGAGTGACCTTTGACGAGTTCTCATCCAAACTGGGAGTATACAACATATACACACCAGTTTGAGGGGGCGTGTAAGATATCGGATGTAAATTAAATGTTGTAATCTTATCTTATCTCATCTAATAGTTTGAATTTAAAAGTTTAAATCTAGATAAACTCTATCTCATTAAAGGATAAGAGTTATATCTCTTAGGTAGACTACTCTAGGTTAACTACTTGTAAAGCCTATAAAAGGAGTACTCTTGTACAACATTTTGGAATAAGATTTAACAGAGAAACACTCTAAAATGTTCTTTGATTTTAACAATGTCGTCTGAAGAAATCTCTATGCGGCCTAAAACAGTCTCGGGCTTGGTTTGGAAAATTTAGTCAGGCTATTGAAAAGTTTGGGATGCAGAAAAGCGAGTCAGACCATTCTGTTTTCTTTAGAAAGTCTGATGTGGGCATTATCCTATTAGTTGTATATGTGGATGATATTGTACTCACTAGTAATGACACTAGCGGAATTTCCTCTCTGAAGTCTTTTCTCCATGCTCAGTTTCACACCAAAGATTTGGGGATGTTGAAATACTTCTTGGGAGTTGAGGTGAACAGAAGTAAAAGAGGAATCTTTCTATCCCAAAGGAAGTATATGATTGATCTATTATTGGAATTGGCAAATTGGGCGCCAAACCTTGTAGTACCCCAATGGTCCCTAATCTACAATTAACCAAAGAATATGAATTATTTGATGACCCTAAAAGGTACAGAAGACTTATTGGAAAATTGAATTATCTCGCGGTAACGCGTCATGATATATCTTATTAGGTGAGTGTTCTGAGCCAATATATGTCATCACCAACTGTCAATCATTGGAAAGCAGTAGAACAAGTTTTGCATTATCTGAAAAGTGCTCTTGGGCGTGGAATTTTATATGGCAATCATGATCATACTACAATCGAATGTTTTTCCGACTCGGATTGGGCAGGATGCAAGGAAGATAGAAGATCCACCTCAGAATATTGTTTCCTCGTTGGAGAAAACTTGGTTTCATGGAAGAGTAAGAAACAAAATTTGGTTTCACGATCTAATGCAGAAGCTGGATATAGAGCAATGGTCAAGTCCGTATGTGAAATTATATGGGTATATCAGCTCCTCGATGAGGTAGGAATTAAATTTTCAGTACCTGCAAAACTCTGGTGTGATAATCAGGTTGCACTACACATCGCTTCAAATCTTGTTTTTCATGAAAGGACGAAACACATTAAAATTGATTGTCACTTTATTCGCGAAAAGATACAACAAGGTTTGATCTCTACTGGTTATGTGAAAACCGTAGAACAACTATGAGATATCTTCACAAAAGCTCTCAATGGAATCCGAATCAATTATCTATGTAACAAGTTGGGCATGATTAATATCTATGATCCAACTTGAGGGGGAGTGTTACAGATTCTTAGGTTAGAATATATTGTATTTAATGTGATATATTACGTTACCTAGTTTAGGCAAATTAGATTTGTATATATACCCCTATATGTTTTATGAATAATATACAAGAGAAACATGGGTAAAATTGCTGATTTGAGATTACTACAGGGGCAAAGTTACCTCTTAAGCCTTTAAAATACAAAGGATTCATCGAGTATATGTTACCTCTAATGTCAAGACAAGCATGTGATCTATCTTCAATTTTCAATTGGAAAAATACCAAAAGTATATTTTTTTGTCAATTTTATTCATTTTAATTCCAATAAACTAAAAAAGTTATAGAAAAAACAGGAACATGTTTAATGAAGACATAGTAACTCGGCAACCATATTGAAATAAAAGGTTTAAAAGGTAGAATTCTTTACCAGCCCCATATCTATTACGTTTTGGAGTTGGATACTATATAGTTGGTAAAACAACTATTCCTCCCATCAATGCCGAGAAAGGCATTCCAAATCAATGTGCATACTTTGCACCACTCATATTTCTCAACGTGGACAGTTTCAGCAATTAAAATGTCACCTAAATTAGGCAAAACGATAAGCAAATGAGTCAGTTCTAATTAGCCATCTTAATGGTAAATGAACACTGCAATTGCAGCTTATATCTCGGCATAGGTAGTGAACAATATTCCGGTACCTTCCAATATAGGAAGAAAACAAACTAATGATTAAAAATGTGTTAAGCTAAACAACACCGAAAGGAGAATAAGCAACATTTGATATAATAAGAAAAGCAATAAAAAAATTAATATTGATTATGTAGATGGATGTTCTTTTTCTTGCAAACTTTACCTCTAAATTAGGACTTCACTATCAAATTTCTAAATTTTTTTGCCAGTAGTCCTATTTGACATTGTTAAATAGAGTGCAAGGGCATAATTTCAAACTACTAAATCAAATCAACTCAAGTAAGCCTCAATCCTGACATGAATCCTTTCCATCCACATCCACTCCATCCAGTATTTTCTAAAAGGTACTGAGAAATTCATTCTTTCCTATTTACGTGGTACCAATGACTATGCAAATGTACTATGTGCTCTTCTTTCCTTCAAACATATCAAATCATCCTCCATCCAAACCATCTTTTCACATTTGCACCCCAAATGTACATGTTAACTTTGTCACACCATCAACGCCGCCACTACCATGTGTGTCATGCATATAAAAGCAAAAATATGCATTTGAATGATAGCACAAAAGGTTTTAATTTATTTTCTGGTCTCTCTCTATTTACTTCTCCACAAAATGCATCTATTTCTCTACAAAAGGAAAAGCATAATAGTTTGAGTTTCTAATATCCAGAATTCCATTGAATTTCCATTTTAATTATATTGATTGAAATCTACAATAGTTTATTAAATCCAAGTCTCGCTATCTCCATACCTTTAAGTTATTCACCTGGATAACTTTCCAAGACCTAAAGAATCAATATTTCCCACTTCATAATAATTCAAATTAGAAGATAAATAGGAATTAGTTCATTTTTCCCTTGTCCTATAGCTACACAATTATCGCTACCATAAATACAGAACACACATGATGGTACAAATGTCACCAAAACTACCCATTTGCCTTAGTCACAAAAAAGTAATGAAGAAATCATTAGAGAACACTCACTTTCTAAATTCAAAATATTCAATTAATGAACTTGGAACTTTGTTCCAAATGGTTCAAACTTCAAATACATCCTTTAGGAGACTGACTCTGCAAGACTGCATTTCTTTCCCCAACATTTACAAATTCCCCTTTCCTAGTTCCTTCGAGGCCTAGGCATCCTTTTGTACCAAAAGAAATTATTGAATTAATACGTTCATGGATTTTAACCAAACATAATCAGTATTTTTAACAAATAGGTAGAGGAAAATAACTAAAATAACAATATGGTATGTAACTTCTTTTATAGAAACACATTCAATTGAGAGAATAGGTTTCTACCGGCTATTGCGATTGACAGCAAGCTCACTATAATCAGAATCTATTACTCTCCATTATGCTTATATAATCATTCATATTCCAAAATCCTTGGGTTCCATAAAAGCGAATTATAAAGATGATGGGTATAAAGGAAAGTAAAATGATGTATATGTATATGAAGATGTATATGTATATGAAGATGTATACACACAAACACCCCTATGGTTGTTCGTAGCTATTTTCTTCAACATTCAATGGAATTTAGGTTCTTATAAGAAGTACTCTTCTTCAATAATAGTTTAAAGAAATGTAAATTAATACCGCCTAATTGTTACCATTTTGTTTTCTTTAAGTAACTTATGCTACAAAGCTGGATATGCGTTTAAAAGCAATTCAATAGAATTTTTCTTCGTCGCATAAGCATAAATACCAATCAAATTCAAAGAGAAACAAATACCTAAAATAAAAGAAATCGTAATTCTTGGCTAACAATCGCAATGAGCATTTCAAGCATTATGAAAGAAAAAAATAACAATAGATTAATAGAATTCGAAGTGAATACCGTAAAATGAAGATAAGAAGGGGAGATTCAGACCGAGAGTCCTTCATTTTAACTGAGATGAAAGGGCTTTTTTTCTTCTTTTTTCTTTGTTTTTCTCGGCGCTCCTGTTGCACTAATTGTTCCAGGAATTTACTGGAACATAAATAGACTACTCTTAAGCACATATTAGTAAATAATTAATTATTTATGTGGCTTAATGATATCTAAAGTCCAACTTTTGAACAAAAAGTGACGTGGCCCATAAACTTATTTTGTTAGTCTTTAAAATGGATAAATTTCAAACATCTCACTCCTATTTGGAGAATTTACACAAATATTGCTTTTAATTTTTTTCTAAGCTATGGCACAAGTTAAATTATTTTTAAAAATATTGTTATTTTTACAGTAAATTTAATGAATGGTGACTTTATTTTAACAAATAAAAAAAGTCGAAACCAGCAGCCTCCGTCTTTCAACAGTAGTCATAATGCCACATGATGCACCAGCGGTATTCGTGACACTGTTCAAAGACGGACTCAGATGGATCCATCTTCAGCATAGTCCAAGTAGCTTTGACCAGCATGCATGGCAGCCTTGGTCAACGTGGCATGCATGCATGGCTTTTGCAGGGTGACAGTGTGCAATGTGTAGGGTGGCAATGTATGGGCACCGGGAATTGAATTTTTTATTGGGGATGAGTTGGGGTGTTTAGAGTGTTTTTAAAACGTATAGGGGTAAAAGTTAAAATTTTGTTAGTATATTAAAGGAGTGGTAGGAGTAGTTAAGGGGAAAATTGAAATTTTTGTATTAAATAAGTAAAGTTGAAAAGAAAATTTTGAGTGAAAAAGAAGAAGATTCAATTTTTTTAAAAGTTTTGTTTTAATTTGTTCGTTTTATTTTGTATGTTCGATATAAGTTTAATTTGACGCATGTAGTTTTTAAATTTTAAATTATGTATTCATCTCCCACTTTAAGATGTTTAGAATTTAGTAATTTTTAGTATTCTTTTACCAATTAGTATATTTTTAAAAATTAAAATTGAAAAAATATATTCGGAATATGGTTAAAATGAAGGCAAAAATAATTTAGTACATTAAAAAAATATTCGAAATATATTTAAAAGAAATTAATAAAGTTTATTTATAAAAAATATATATTCGAAAAGAACTCGTCTCTGATGTTAGTAACAGTAATTTAAAATTTAGTATGTTCATTTTGTTTTGTGTATTCTAATTGAAAATCCATTTATGTATTTTGAACATGCAGAGAAAATGAGCAACAATAGATTTATGATGATTGTCCATTACAATGGACAAATGGTGAAAGCTGATGCAATGGTTGTATTTGAATCTGAAAGCACTACGAAGATAATATTTAAAAAGGAAATCATGCTCTGAGAAATGAATGAGAAGATATCCCAGAAAATTGGAGCTGAGATTCATGGTTTGCAGTACCGGTGTCTGATATGTGACAATCTAGATAGATATTGTGCAATCACTCTCCAAGATAAAAGACGTTGTTGGAATGATGATTGTAGAGCATGAAACTATAGAGATTCAAAATATCGAGTTGTTTGCTGAGGTTCGTGATGTTCTCAGCCTATCCAAAAACGTAGTTGGAGAATCTGCTCAAATAGGTTTCGGTAATGAGATTGATATGCATGAAGGCAGTTTTGTCGCAATGTTGGCAAGTGGGACATCGAGTGCATCTCATCTAGCTGGGCCTTCGACATATTCTTCATCATGCGGGCCGATTGTTGATCCGACTATTGATGTGGAAAACCTACGTGGTCGATGGGGAGAAACACTTGAAGATTCCAACGAAGATGAAGATATTGGGGATCTCAATTTGTTCTCCGGTGACGTTGGTGATGCCCTTGATTTCTGTGTTAGAGAACTTGTTTCGACTGAGGACGACATTACATACTATGAACCTCCATCTCACATGAGCTTAGTGGATTTCGATGCTGTGAGGGCGCATCAATTCCCAGATATGCCCCAATTAACTTCGAGTCAGCATGATGAATTATCGATTGGGTTTCAATTTAATGAAAAGAATGAAGCGGATAGAAATCTCATGCCCATTTTTAGTGCCTCTTTTTATACTCTAATACTAAAGATTATGTTTAGAGTTTAGAGTTTAAAGTTAGGGTTTGTGGTTAGGATTTAAGGAATTTGGGGTAGGGTGTATTTTTTAGGGTATAAGGTATAGGGTTTAGGATTTAGAATTTAAGGTTATGGCTTAGAATTTAATTTTTTGTGTTTTTAATGTTGGGGCATCGAAAAGAGGTAGAGGATTTTTATTCGAATGAAGCCACGTTGGAAATTAAAGAGTATAGCATCAAGAAGCATGTGGACTACGTTGTTGTAAAATCCAGCCAGGGGATTTTCTTTGCCAAGTGTGTGAAATATAGATAAGAGTGCAATTGGAAGTTGTCGAAGCTTTAGAGGAAAAATGCTTGGGAGGTCACAAAGTACAATGGCGATCACACATGTTTACAAACTTTCATCGACCAGGACCACCGCAAATTGGACTCGAATGTAATAAGCCATCACGTGATGAAGTTGGTTGAAGCAAATTCAATGGTTCTCGTTTTAGTGATTTAGGCAACCATTGCATAGCAGTTTGGATATTAGATAAAATACAAGAATGGGTGGCGTGCAAGGGATAAGACAATGCAGTCGGTGTATAGTGATTACAATAAGTCGTACAACGAGCTACTGCTTTATTACTAGCAATGACATGTTTTATCTCAGACACCATAGTGAGGTATCAAACCATGGATGCATACGACCGAGAATGCCAACTTGTTGAAGGACACAAATTTTTCCATCGACTTTTTTGGGTGTTCAAGCCATGCATTGAAGGCTTTCTATATTGCAAACGTATGGTCCAAGTCGATGACACGTGGCTATACGGGAGATACTCTCATGTACTGTTGATTGTTGTTGTGCAAGATGGTGAGAACAATGTTTTCCCAATTGCATCCGCAATTGTTGAGCAAGAGACAGCGAAAGCTTGGAATTTCTTTTTGAGCAATTTACGTGAGCATGTCGCCCAAGAAGATTGGGTTTGCATTATATCCGATCGAGGGACATGTATCAAATCAGCAATTAATCAAGACGGAAGTCGTTGGACACCTCCGCACACATATCCCTCGTATTGTGTTCGTCAATTGGTAAGAACAGTTACGAACAATTCAGAAACCAATACCTTCACAAAGATATTTTTAGCATCAGTAAACATCATTTTTTTGAAGTACGGTATATATGCATATCTATTTATGTGTTTTGATTTCTCTCGATACTAACAACATATATTATGACACTAGATATCTACTATTATGGCCATATTTTGAGAGGAAGATGGAGAATTTAATGAAGTACGGCGAGCGTATTTAGAGTTGGGCAAACAATATCGAAAGAGAAAGATGAGCCCAATCGTATGATGAAGGTGGTAGACGATACGGGCAAATGACAACCAACCTTGTGGAGTGCATAACTAGAGTACTAAAAAAATCACGTTATCTCCCAATAGCAAGCTTGGTGAAAGAGACGTACTACATGTTGGCTAAAGTTTGGACCGTTAAAGGGAAGAAAATCGAGTCCTTAATAAATAGAGGGCAAAGATGGGCTCCCGAGCTTGTGAGGAAAATGCAAGATAATGTATAGAATGCAACATCGATGAATATTCAACAGTTGAATCCTGAGTACACTCGACCAATGGATTTTCATTTATCGGGACCCCGATAAGATAAACCATGTTTTCTAGCGTGATCGTGCATTCTCCACAAGGCATATAAAATGTATAAGTTTCGGGTCTCCAACACTCAATTAGAGCGGTAATCACTCAGGGAACCAACTTGTACCCGCGAAGGAATGTTGTATGAAAAAATCCCGCCATATACAAGAAATTCAGGATTCTATTATCTAGGGGAGTTTCTACCATGCATAGATGATGTTTAAATATATATTATGTATCATGTAATTGAAACAGTTTTAAACATAATTATTAACAAAAATACAGATGTGACTGATTTCGTAATAAATAAATTTTTAAAAATTTGTACCATCTCATCAACCCTAAAACTAGTAATGTGTTGATCCTATAAATTCAACAGATGAGCTTGCTTAGCCATCCTAAATGACAATTAAGAAAATATTAGTAACCCATGACTAAATTTAACACAAAAATATTCAAAATATTAAACTTATATCAACACTAAATTAGCAAATATAAATCAAATTTTTGTACTAAATTTAAAACAATAATATTAAACTATAACATACAATTAAAAAAATAAAATTAAAGTTATTAATATTACTAAATTAAAAAATTAAAACATTTTCTTCAACAATATTTCTCACCTTCAACCTTGAACCCCTATTTAACACAAAAAAAAAATCAAAATATTAAACTTATATTAATCATCATGAACACTAAGTTAAAAAATATAAATCAAATTTTCATACTAAATTTTAAAAAAATAATATTAAACTACAACATACAATTAAAAGTGATTAATATTACTAAATTAAAAAAATTATTCAACAATATTTCTCACCTTCAAACCCTATTTAACACAAAAATATTAAAAACATTAAACTTATATTAATCATCATCAACACTACATTAGAAAATATAAATTGAATTTTTGTACTACATTTTAAAAAAAATATTAAACTACAACATACAATTAAAAAGTTGAAATTAAAATTATTAATATTACTAAATTAAAAAAATAAATACGCATCTCATACTTACAATATTTCTCCAAATCTTCTTCTTTACTATATATTCTTCTCAAAAATTTTCTTCAACAATATTTCTCACCTTCAACCCCTATTTAACACAAAAATATTCAAAACAGTAAATTTATTTTAATCATCAACAACACTAAATTAAAAAATATAAATCTAATTTTCGTACTAAATTTAAAAAAATAATATTAAACTGCTAAGTTAAAAAATATACTTACAATATTTCACCAAACCTTATTCTCAAAAATTTTCTTTTCTTCAACCTTCAACGATATTTCTCTCTTTCAAACTTCAACCTCCAACGATATTTCTCTCTTTCAAACTTCAACCTTCAACCCTTATTTCACACACCAAAATTAAATCCCAATCATTCAACCCACCAACCCACCCTCCAATCATAAAACTCATCATTTCCCAATTTTCCCCCTCGAAATATGTTGCCACCCTTCCCTAATTAATCATAAAGCTGCTGCCACCCTTCCCCAAAATTAAAGTTATCATCCCTTGAATAGTGTGCATGCATGCAATGTTGGCAACAATGGAGATGGACTATGCTGAAGACAGATCCATACGAGCCCGTCTTTGAACAGTGTCACGAACAATGTTGGCACGCCATGTAGAACTATAGCCACTATTATAAAGCGGAGGCTACTGGTTTTGACTTTTTTTATTCGCTAAAGTGAAATTATTGTTCATAGACGGATTCAGCTGAATACGTCTTTAAATTTACTGTTAAAACAACAATATTTTCGAAAATAATTTAGCTTGTGCCATATTTGGGGGGAGGGGGATAGAAACAATATTTGTGTAAATTTTCCCTCCTATTTTGGTCACTTGTGCGTTAAGTCATAAATAGAAGGATGACATGACATGCATGTCTAGTGATCTAGAATGTTTTTTTGTTGACATGACTGCTGACGCCATCATTAATCGATGATGTTAGTGTTGACTTTTACTTTGACCAAAAAGTTAGTTTTTTTTAAAACCTCTTATTTTATGTTTTTCAACGTTCTGAGTCTATTTTTGAAGTTTGTTTTGCAAAATTCTAACTCGAAAGCCTACAAATCTGACATTGAACCCAAAAATGCATGTGTTTAGTTTTTCAATTAAGTGCATGGTGAATAAGGATTGATTATGGATTTTGGTTAATTGAAGTATTCACATATCTTCGTATCTGAGTTGTTGAGGACATCGAATTTGTGTTCGAGAATGATCGAATAAAGTATCATGATTGATCGATATAACAAGGATTAAAGGTAATACATTACTACCTCTTGCATGCTTTATGAGACATGTGAGTAATTGGTTAATGCATGCATGAATATGATTAAGAGTACCGTTAATTATGCCTAAGTCAAATCGATTAAGAATTGTATTCTGGATAAAATCGTAATATTTGAATGAGAAATTTCATAAATCAAAAAGATCTTGAGTGCCATAAATTGTGAATAAGACTGTAAATCTCCAAATTTAATTAATATTGTTGAAGGATTTAATGCCTAAAATAGTCGGCTATAAAATTGTGAAAATACCTTTGAGGTGTAAGAATGACCATAATACCCTTGTTGATGAATATAGATATGGAAATCTACACTTGTTCTTGATTCATCTAGAAACCTCGTTGTACTTGGAAAGATACGATAACAAGACTGAAACCTTCGAGAATGACCAAAATGAATATAGATATGGGAAACTCTTTGTATGTCTGGATTAATCAAACTGTCAAAAAATACGAGATTAATTATAATGATTGAAATGAGTGAAAGAATTAGTAATACTGATTTGGTCGAATTGGAAAATGACCAAAATGTCCTCAGGTTTTGGAATTTCGAAATTAACTAAAATGATGGATATGCCCATGAGTTCTAAAATAAATGGATGGTTTGGAAAAACCGAAAGGACCGAGATGACTGAATTAACAACAAGCACGTTAATGATTGAAATACCCTCTTGACTTAAGATAAGTGGAAGATTAGAAAATCATGAAATTTTTTATAGACTGCAAATGACCATAATGCCCCTGTGGGTTTGAGGCATGACTTATGTACATCAGTCATTTTTAACATTGTAACAATAATGAAAGAATACTACATAAATACATGTTCAAACTTTCAAGGCTTGTTCTGAGATAATATGTGATAGTGATTTATTCAGATGTACAATGCAACCAGAACTAGATATTGAACATATATAAGGTGTACCAATTTGAATGCTTAGAAAGTAATGCATTGATGGGATGAGTATAGTGGAATGGTCTTGGAAGCCTGGCAAACCCTTAGCAATCTTAAACGCCGCAAGTCACTGACTTAACCCTATCGAGGTCAAATTATTGAATCACCCTTGAAGGTTAAAATGAACAAATTACCCTTTGAGCAAAATTTACTGGAACTCTCCTGATATATCTAGAATCTTAATTGAACCTGATTTACCTGAACTCTTAAAATATGTCCTGATATATCTGAATTCCTGCATAATCATGATATGCCGGTAATGTTGAATGATCATGAAGTATAATTCCTGAATACATAGATAAAGTTGATAATCAACGAATTCCTTCAAATATGATTCATGATTCTAAAGTCCGTCTAGAATGGACTATATTTCAGTGTCTTCTTTCTGTATTTAGCAAGGATTCCTCAGTAATAAATTAGACTATTTAGTGTGTCCCATGATTACATGATTAACCTTCATGATTAGAAGCCAGTCTATCCATTTTGATCCCAAGTGATCTTGTTATCTGAAGTAAAAATATGACTTATGGTTCCTGATTTCTAATACAAGTATACATGATTCATGGTTCATGATACTTCAGTTCTATTGATTAAACATTTGTCTATATCTTGAATTCCTGACATATTACTACTAAATACTGAATTAACTGCTATCGTTCAAATCTGTTTTATTGGGTACTGGGATATTAATTGAATACTGTAGGTTCAGCCCTGATCTGGCTGGTAACTCCGCCCGTATTTGGCTTCTACGCTTCAGTTAGGGTAAGTTCATCTGTATTAGGTTCCTTGCTTCGGTTAAGGTAATTCTGCCCATGGACCTAAGGTAACCTCTTAGGTTGGTACCTACGCCCATTGGGCCTAGGTTAACTAACACCTTTATTTGGTTTATATGCTTTGGCTAGAGTAATTTTGCTTAGAATCTAAGGTAACCCCTTAGGTCGGTACCCACACCCATTAGGCTTGGGTTAACTTCTATATAGATACAGTTCTGGGGAACTGCATACTGAAGTACGGTTGGAGGGTAGTTAGGCTAATAATAAATTTTTCCTATCTCTTTCTTTGCCTCTCTCAAAATTCTTCTATTGTCTGACACATTCTGTCGATCTTTCTTGATTTACGTTTATTGGGACACACCAAACCTCCTAGCTTAATTCTTGTAAAATATATTTCCTTTTCGATTCTCCTGGATTGTAAAATGCATGTCTGATATTTAGAAATTCAAGTATTGAACAACCATACTGCCTCTAAGTATGGCGTAATACGGGATTTTATACTGTAAAGGGACCTTGTTGTTACCATGATCTTTATGTATGTGTTATGCTTTACCTTATACCTGCATGTGCTTATAGCATTATTTGGTAGTTCTGTATTACTGAGCTTTTCCAAGCTCACGTTGTTGTTACCATCTCAGGTTAAAAGAAATATGTCATAGTAGTGACCGACATCAGTGTTGGAGTTCTTTCGGCGTTGCTTTTGGAGTACGGTACTGGTATAGTTAATGAGCATGCATATCATGTATTGTTTTATGTCAGAGTCTATAATATGTTTTCTGAGATTATGTTATATGTTTAGATGATTTCCTGAAATTGTATTTTAACTAGAAGTTTGCTTTTCAGTTTTAATGTGGTTAAAGAAAAACATTTTATGTGGATTTTTACTGTAGGTCACTCTCGTGGCCCTAATGTGACCTCTTACATTTAGGTGTGTCGTATAGCCGGGTCTAGGGGTTACAAGCCGATCAAAGTCATCAACGAGTTTTCCGTTTTTCCCTCTAGCTACCTTTTACTTGAATACTTTTAAAGAATGGCAAAAGCGCATCTAGAGGAACGGTTGGATTGAGACTCGTGAGGCTAGATTAAGACATGGCTCATCCATTGAAATCCTTTGTTTCTAACAACCATTTTTATTTTACTGAACGATATCAGAAGCACGAAACCATCATGTTCGAAAGTCTATTAGAGTTTTGTGCCTTGAATCATCATTTGGACTAAAAACGGAGTAAATAAAATTTCTATATGGTATTTACATACTACTTTCTTATGTACATTGTCCTCAAACATGATATTGCATGTAAAACGATAAAATGTTAAACAAATAGCTGCTCATTGATTACTTGTGATTTAACTAAATATAAGTTGTATTATAAGGTTGATTATAATACAAAAGACAACTTATATCAGTTGGTAATTTAAACATGTCTATAGTTCATAGAATTATCCTAAGCAAATAATTCTTCCGAATTATTACGTTGTCTAAAGTCCAAATGGGGAGATGATTTGTCTTGGCTATTAGTTAACTCACGAGTAGAGACATAGACGTGTTTGTTTAGACTAACAACACATTGGATTCCATCCAAGATGAGTTAAGATCTTAAATTCGTTTAAAAGTTAAATACACTTGTGACATTCAAAATATATTTAACTTAATCCTAAGTAAATGTTGGATCATGTGCGTGTGACTTGCATACTTTGATATATCAAGATCTTATGCATCTTGGAGTATTAAGTTGATGGATGATATGTTTGCATATGTGACTCATGCATGATGTGGATGTATTTATAGATATGGAATCATAACTCGATTAAAGATTAAATGATATCCTCTCAATGGCATTGAAATGGTTTGTGAAAATGGAACATAGATATGTGTCATTCATCAAGGATGAAGGGCTTATTATTACTTTGTGTGATAATTATTTTCACTATTTGGTTTATGAACTTTGAGATAAAAGTGATCAAACCAGATGAACAAATTTAATCCAAATGGATCGTGGATATCTTACGAGGAAACATATTTATGACAATGTCTTGGACAAAAGTTACATGATAAGCTTTCAGTGATATTATATGTGTGAGAGTTCAGTCTTGATACTATAACGGAATGACTCCTTAGCTTAAATAATAGAGATGCAATTAATTGACAAAAAGTTTGGAATTAATTATATATTATTTTAGCTCACATCATACAAGTCCAAATAGTTCTTTCGCTAGCTCAATTTCACTCGATATAGATTGTTTGATAAATTGTGGGCTAAGAGAAAAATGATAATTGAGAAATAGATTGCGGAAAATTACTTATTCAAGTAACTGCATTTTCTCATGGGTGAAAGAATTAAAATGATTTGAAAAAATATTTAATTTGTTTCAAAGTAAAACATTAAATTATTGAATGATGATTTAATTTAAATGGTTTAGAAATTAATTTAATAAATTTAGACCATTAAATTATTTAATGGATCCCAAAATAAAATATTAAACTAATAATTTTTTGTTTTGAATTGAAAATTAAAAATAGAAGATTAAGTAAAATTTTACGTAAGTTTTAAGACTTATCATGATTTAATGAAAGAAAAATAATCTTATTGTGATTTTACAGAATAAGAATTAGAGGAATTTTTACTCAAATATAGTTTTAAGGTTTTTTCCCAAAAATATGACACTTCCCATTTTAATTCCCGAAATATTATATTTGTTATAGTACTCTAAAAGTCGGATTCAGCTGAATCCGACTATGAACAATACTTTTCTCAAAAAGCCCCCCCAAAATGCCCAAAGTCAGAGCCTCCTGAACATGCCTTTAGGGGCATTTTTGTAATTTATAGCCTAAAGAAAATTAATCTTATTGTGGTTTTACGGAATAAGAATTAGAGGAATTTTTACTCGAATATAAGTTTAGGGTTTCCCCCCAAAAAATATGACCCTTCTCATTTTAATTCCCGAAATATTGTATTTGCTACAATACCCTAGAAGTCAGGTTCAACTGAATCCGACTATGAACAGTACTTTTCTCAAAAAGCCCCTCCAAAAGCCAAAGTCGGAGCCTCCTAAACCCGCCTTTAGGGACATTTTTATAATTTACAGCTTAAAGTAGGAGTCTCCTGAACCAGCCTTTAGGGTGCCATAACAAATGCACTAATTCGGGAAAAAATGAGAAGGACCATACTTTGGAAAAAAAAACAAACCCTAAAGCAATATTTATGGATTTCCTCCAAGAATGAGATGTTTTAATTTTGGACTTAATTAATTAATTAGATATAGTTGAAATTAAATAAACAATTAAAAGTTAAAATAATATATATTATATAAGTTGGGTTCGCGTTATATATATTATTTAATTAAAATAAATATATGGTAGGCTTAATTCTTAAGCTAGTATATTTATATTTTAATTTAATTAATACTCAGTTTTGTATTGTTGGTATCTTTTCCAATACCATAGAAAAACAAATAGAACGAAAAACATATGCATTAACCCCCATAGATTGAATATTTATCTATTGAATTATAATCTAACAAGAAAGAAAAAGGAAATATTTTAATGGATAATCAATTTTAGATTGGAAATTGTTACCTTTAATTCTAGCAAGTCTGGGAGCTGCACAGAGGGTATAAGGCTAAAACCATATGCAAAGAACTTAACTTCGTCGGTTTATGATACAGAGCTGGCAGGAGAATGGACTGACGCAATGCCTGCAATATTAGAGTGGATGGCGCCACTAGCTCATAATATGATTAGATGGCAATCCGAGCGGAGTTTTGAACAACAGAACTTTGTTTCCAGGACTAATGTGCTTCTGATCCAGACTCTCTACTTTGCAAACCGAGAAAAGACGGAAGCAGCAATCACCGAGATCCTTGTCGGTCTGAATTATGTCTGGAGACTTGGTAGAGAACTCAATGCATGCAAAGGCTCTGCAGGAGTGTGCAAGAGCCAAGAAGTAGAAACTTTGATGGATGTTTGGCTAAAACCAGGTTGCATGGCCAGAATCTTAGCTAAATTTGTACTAAAAAGTCTAATTTATAAGAGACTTCATAAGATCTTGTCTTTAGAAATTTCAATGGCCATACCATGGTTAAATTTGTATCATTGGATTCTTTGAGGCTTACGACCTCTTGTTGATGCTAATTTGTCTTTTATTTCCCATTACTTTACCCACTGCCCTTTATCATGTATTGTTTTTCCTAGATATCAGTTGTTCATCATTTCAGTTTTCATTAGAGCCGAGGCAATTGGTGCATTTAAGATGAATAAACACAACATTTTTAAACAGAATTAGCACGTTCATTTTTTAAATTATAAAGAAAAAAGCAAGACAACAGAAATAGCACGTTCATTATATTGTTTTCAGGTTTAGAGTTTCAATGTTTAGATGGCTTAGGGTTCATGTTAGGGGTTTGTGGATAGGGTTTATGATTCAATATTTATGGATTATGGTTTAGAGTTTAGGGTTTTTTGGTTTAGTGTTTGGTTTTAGGGTTAAGGTTTAGGCTTTAAGGTCTATATGTTTGGGTTTTAAGTTTTATGATTTAGTGTTTATGGTTTTTAGGGTTTAGTATTTAGTGTTTATGGTTTGAGGTTCATGTTTTTAGTTGTCATGGTTTAGTGTTTGTGATTTAGGGTTTAGGGTTTACATCAATTTAAATATAATAACTATAAGCCTTGAACCATAGAACATAAACCATAACCCTATATCATTAACCCTAAGCACTAAACCTTAAACCCTACACCATAGAACCTTAAACCATATATCCTAAATCCTATACCCTAAACCATAAACACATGAAACATGAAACCCTAAACATTAAACTCTAAACACTAAACTCCAAATCATAAACCCCAAATCTTAAATCATAACCCATATAAACACTAAATTTTAAACCCTAAACATACACCACAAACCCAAAAAATAATTTAATAATTAATGTCAAAATAATAGGGAAATGTGAAGCTAGAATTTTAAGGTAAAAAATTATATTCATATATAACACTTATCTTTTTAACTTCATCCCAAATCATCAAACCAAACACTTCGATGTAACCATCATTTTTCTAATATACAAATGTTATTTAATACAACATACTTCTTTTACATTCGTTATACCAAAACATATGATAATTATTTATATTTTTCATAATACAAATGTGTTAAATAATATATCATATTAGTTACAAGCAGACTAAACACGCTCTTTATATTTAATAAAATATAATGATTGACATCTTTACGCTGGATATCAATTTTAAGAGTAATTTTAGGTTAAATTAATTACCTTTGCTTGGAATTTTTCCCAAAGGAATAAGTTCAAAATTTATTTCCGTTTCTGGAGAAGGACCAAAGCCGTAGGACCTCGGAAGTTGTTGCGTGGAAGTTTCCATTTTGACTCGTCAATTAATTAATTAATTAGAACAGGTGGGTAACTCACGAGCCACCCCTGCATCCTTTCTCTCGTACGTACGCGTCTTTTTCAAGGTACCTCCGCTTTCCCTTTTCCAACCTCCTTCCCATTCTACCCTTCATTCAATTAAAAAAAAAAACTATTCTACCATCCAATTAATAGTTATAGTAAAGAAATGAATGATGTTGAGAGACCAAATTATATATTGGTTATTGAAATTTTTAAAATTTTAGTATAGGTTATGTTTAATAATTAGTGAGTAGTTGATGATATATAGCGAATTAAATTGGTTGATAACATGTAATTGGTAATATTAACTGATTATATAAAATTATTTGATAAAATTAACTGATAGATGATAATTGTTTGATTATTTGAACAAGCAAAAAACATATAAGGACCTGATTATATTAAATATTTGTATGAATAATTTATTAGTTATTAATATATGAAGGATGTATATATTAATTTTTTATTTGTGAATTATATTTTTAATATAATTTTAATAATTATTAAATTTAGATGTATATATTAATTTCTTATTTATGAAATTATATTTTAAATAAATAATTTTATTAATTATTAAAATTAGATGTATATATTAATTTATATTAATTTCTTATTTGTAAAATTATCTTTTTAAGCTTATTAGTTATTCAAATTAATGCTATTTAAAGAATTTTTTTGTAATTTATAAGGACAAAAGTTTACAATTCTATTGCAATCCGCTATTACAATCTTTTATTTATCAAACATCTAAATTAACAGATTTAACTGTTTAAACCTCTAAAAATGGTTCAAACCTATACTTTTGGCTCAAAAAGTTGTTTACCAATCATGGCCATACTAATATCTAATGTGTTTTTTAGTTTAAATTTTAGTCAAATAATGTATTTGTCTCTCCCAATTTTTAAATTTAAAGGTTTAATAAACTTTTGCCCCTCTTAATGTTTAATCCTAACTTCGTCTCTGTTGATGTTCATCGTAAGTGATCCGAATTTGAATAGCTTTGTCTCCATGGAGAGCGCCTCATAAAAAATAAAAAACATAAAAGTATTGTATAAATTACCTTAAAACTATTAGAAAACAATTATGTCATCTAATTAAATGAAGGGAAAACTACCCAAATAGTACCTCAGCTATTGCCGAAATATCGTTTTAGTACCCCAGCTATTTTTTTGGTAAAATGGTACCTAACGTTACGTTTTCATTTTGGTACCCTGCCGTTAAAAAACTAACTGTGTGCTGACTAGGAGAGAGAAAATCACATGTGGCAGTCTGCCATGTCATTTTCTCTCTCCTAGTCAGCATGCAACATCAACTAAAATCATAAAAAAACACACATGGCATGCTGACTAGGAGAGAGAAAATGATGTGGCAGACTGCCACATGTGATTTTTCTCTCTCCTAGTCAGAATGCTATTAATTTTTAACAGTGGTATACTATTTTAAAAACGAAACATAACGTTAGGTACCATTTTGCCAAAAAAATAACTAAGGTACTAAAACGATATTTCAGCAATAGCTGAGGTACTATTTGGGTAGTTTTCCCTTAAATGAATTCAGTTACAAATTTTACGTTGTATACCTTGTATTAAATAAAAATTATATTTGTTAAATAATATAATCGATTATTGATTTAATTTATTTAACCTGTTCGTAATCTATTCGGAATTTGTATAATACATTTTTTTTTGTAATCGGAATTTGTATAATACATTGAATCCGATACACCATCGATACATATATTAACATTAGTTGACTGATCAATTTGAACCAACCTTTTTATTCCATGGTTTGACGTGTACATCTTACTTGAAAAAAAGGAAATGGTTTATTGTCATGTTTTTTCGTATTAGAATGATAATAATTAAAACCAAAAGGTCTTACAAATCTTTGGAAATTCAATTCTCATTACCTAAACTAGAGCCTAAGTTATCTTCCTCTAAAAGCTGTAATAGACTGTGGAGGGGTGTCGAAGTGAGTTATAGTTCTGTGAATAGGACCGGCAAGTTTCGCCATTGTATCGGCCACGGAATTTGAACGTCGCGGAATCCATATGAGTGATGTAGTCCATGCTTTCACTCGGGTTTTGGCTATTGCACGTACCAGATTTATTGAGCTTATAGCTGCCTCATTGTGGTTTATTAACTTGATTGCCTCCTGTGATTCGGATTGTATCATTAGGACCCCAAATCCTTGGTCCCAGGCAACCTGGAGGCCAATGTAAATTGCCCAAAGCTCAGCATGTAGGGGCTGCATAATTCCAATGCGTTGATTAAATCCGAGGATCCAAGTACCTTCATGGTCTCGAAATACTTCACCTATAGTTCCAATACCTGAGGTAGGGGAGACTACACCATCTACATTCAGACATAGCCACCCCTGGATCGGGGCGTTGCCAACAGATTGGAGCTGGGGTCGAGACTCGAGATAGATGTCGATGTATTCAGGGAAAAACTTTCAAGATAGAACCGTGCCCATGTTACTCCTCTCTTATGGACGTTGTCCGGGGAATCCACAGTTTCATTAAACACCTTGTCATTACGGTATTTCCATATTTGCCAAGAGATCGATGAGAACAATATCAGCCATGGTATATCCCATTGGGTGACGGTGCGATGGGTATGTAGGTTGGCGGAGATCCAATCCTACATATTTAATTAGAAGAAATCGTGCACCATCGAAGGTGGAAGAGCCAATAACCAGACATCTCTAGCTGCCTTACATTCACGTAAAACGTGCAATGTTGTCTCCATCGGATTATGGCATAATGAACACTGAGGTTGATTACTCACTAAACGTTTGCAGCGTTCATAATTTGTTAATAGTTTTTGCTTGAAGGCGAGCCACACAAAGAGTCTCACACGTTGCAGAACCGAGAGGAACCATATATACTTCCATATGGTTTGGTTAGCATCCCATGTATTCGAGGCTCTTAGCTCATACGCGGACTTGGTCTCAAATAATTGCTTATCATTCCTATGCCAAATGAGACAGTCATCACTGTCATGCGGGTCTGGAGGTTTTATACTTAGGATGTGGGAGACTACTTCATTAGAGAAGAAGGAAGATAACTTATCTTCATCCCATTTCCCATTATCATCTAGCATCTCTGAGAAGTTCAATGACTTTGGAACTGCAGTGTGTGGTCATATATGTGCTCGTAAAGGACTCAACTTCGGTAGTCAAACATCGTCTAGAGGTTGGGCCAGCGTGCCATTGTCGATGGACTATGCTATGCTTGCTCGCAAATCAGACTATGACTCTGATATAGCTTTCCATAGAGGTGAGGCATTGTTTATAGAGACCGTTAAAGGGCATAGCATATCCATTTTATACTTTTCCCGTAGGAGGCGAACCCATAGAGAATCGATCTTAGTGACCAAAGCGTATCTGATCTTCAATACAAATGCCAAATTAAAGTCATAGACTCGCCTAAAGCCAAGGCCTCCTCGATCAATAGGTTGGCACAAACTTTCCCAGCTTACAAGAGACATCTTGTGTACATCACCTGTAGATCCCCAGATGAAGTTACGTATAAGCTTTTCGATATCATTGCAAACTTTTCTTGGAAGGATCGAGTGTAACACCCCCGGCCCGGATGTCACAATTTGGGTCTCAGGCCCAAATCAAAACCATTAAAAAATCTCAAACGACGTTTAGCCCAACAAGTTATTTCTCAAAAGCATTTAAAGTCAACAATTGAAAATATATACATTTAAATAGTTACAAAGGAGCTCCAATTTAATTTAAACATTTGATTTTATTTATAGAATTTCAAAATAAGGAATACAAACTCAACCACGTAAGGCCCTATGAATACATAGCCCACTAAACACAAGTATCGTACTCTAAAGGCCCCTACATGCTGGAATCCTAAACTGATAGTGTTTCTCAAACCCACGATCCAATGATCAACCTACGCATGGAAACAACGATTCTGAGTGCTGAGCTTACAAAGCTCAGTGGTAAACATCTACTCTACTGAACTTCATGCTAATTATAAACATAAGCATGCAAGCTAGTACGAGCAAAAACGAGAGATAAATAAATAGGTGGCGCTACCACTAGTCGTCTAAACACATGCTCTCAACATAGCAATCATCATACATGACCCAAAAGGCCCAACCATACTCGAGATCCTATCGGATCCTTTGAGCAAAACACACAATGACATCATCACAAACCTAGAGTGAGGCTCGGTGTCACACAACCTCGGGAGCGTACACTCATGCTCAGAATCTCACATCGAGCATCAATACTCGGAATCTCACATCGAGTATCATCACTCAGAATCTCACATCGAGTGAAATGGCTCAGAATCTCACATCGAGCATTATCACTCAAAATCTCACATCGAGTGGTCTTCATTTGTTGCCACACTGTACCACTGGGTATCCAGATCACACTAACTAACGATGATTCAACCACACGAGTGCCTAAACTTGGCACGACTCAACCCACGATCCACCAAGGATCCTTATGGTTTACTATTACAAACAAGTCACCCAACAGTTACCGATTTATTACTCATTAGGCTCATATATAATTAATCCCATTCATTAGCTCCATTTTTATTATTCATATCGATTTACATCCTTAACTTGCATTTATTGATTATTTAACGTATCGAGTGCTGTACTCGAACACGAGTATCTATACGGTGCCCTCAAGTATCGGTACTCACACGTGTATTGATACTGAAACTGCTTACTGGAAATCATTAATTTTCACAAGTACCGATACGGGTCGATCCGTACTAATATGACCCATAATTCGCGTACCGATACGGGTCGATCCGTACTGATATGACCCATAATTCGCGTACCGATACGGCCAAAGCTCATACCGATACCCTATTCACGGGTTCATACAATTTCCTCGAATTACGATATTACCAAGCTTATACGATCCCTAAAGCTTATAAAAGTCATTAGAGTTAGTTCGCTAACGCATTCATCCCATTAATATTAATTACTGGCTTATACTCATTTATTCGAATATTATCATTAGTCATCTAACACACAATTCCCATTGAATCACATCAATCCATTCAAAACGAGCATACAAGACATCACAATTATCAACCAATCAGCAAATCATCAAATATCACACAATCATGGTATACAACCCTACATGGTCTTTAAAGCCTCTAACAGTCCCCTCATATCCGTATTTTCATCATGCATCTTATAAATATCAAATATCAGTATATTGGTCCCTACTCATGCTTATCTATCATTAACCCATTTGCAACCACTAGCAAGCAAGACAACCACATTTATGATGTTCATGAAACAATAGGAGTTTGAGGTGTACTAACCTTATGCTGATACCGCTAAAATCCTCATCCAAGCTTCCCAAGCATTCCACTTGACCCAATATTCGCTCTCGAATAATCCTCGTATACCAATTAATATCGTAAGTATCACTTAAACATATTTTCTAAGGAATTCGAAGGGTCAAATGCGTAAAAACAGCTTACTGGGTTTGAATTTGGTGAAACAGACTGCGCCATTGGATCTGAGACGTCGAGAAACCCCCAAGTAAGGTCCCCCGAAAAGAGTCAACTCTTGGTCAACGATCAAGGGCTGGTCAATCTCCCAAATGATCTAGTACGATGCGGTGCACAGCAGCTAAGGTGCACTTGCAGGCAGCAATCTAGTGCGGCAAAGAGTAGGTGCACCCGACCGAGCGAGATCTAGTGTGGCGCAGTGTACTGGATCTGGGTGCACCCGTCTGGCCAAGCGCACGCCTACTCGTAAGAGCGGAACGTGGGCTATCCTCTGGTGGCCAAATGGCAGCGGCAAGCTCTAGATCCGCTATTTTCCGGCTACTGGTTCCAATGTCGGCCTCCGTTTGTGGCGGTGACGGTCGAAACATGGTGTATGAAGCATGGTCAGATCTTCTTTTCTTTTACCCAGGTGAATGACGACGGCAACACGAGGACCACCTTCGGACTTCTCTCGATGAGCTGAAGACGACGATGGTGGTGGTACACTCCACGGCGGCTCTAGTGGCCGTATATCGGAGTTTAAAGACTCCCCTCCAACCTTTTTCTCTCTTTCCCTCATTTTTCTTTTTCACTTAAAAATATCTCCTTTATTTTTTTTCTTTCCCCTAACACATCACCGGCCACCTTTTATTTTTCTAACTCTCACCTTTTTTTTTCTTTCCTTCCTAAAATACCCTTATTCATATCATCTCTTTTAAAATTTATCACAAAGCCCAACTATCTAAGATTTGGGCTTCCAAACCCAAGGCCCAATAAATTGGGTTCAAAGCACAATTGCTAACCCGAATTTCGGGTCGTTACATCGAGGTTTACATGAAGTATACCGGAATGGTTGCAAGAACCAATTTTGCCAAGGTGATCCTCCCCGCTATGGAGAATGAACGGGGTGCCCAACCCAATAGGTGATTGCGCATTTTCTCAAGAATGAATTCATAATCCTAGTAATTTGGTCTATTATGAAGGACCGGTACACCTAAGTATCTCCCAAGTGTTTTGACTGTTTGAAAGCCCAGGAAATTGCTTATTTCGCCTCTCATATCAATGCTAGTATTTGGCAAAAAGTAGATTTGAGTTTTTGCTTACTTACTCGGTGTCCTGAGTATGTGCCAAAGACCTGAAGTATGTCATGAATGGTTCCAGCTTGCGTCATATTGGCCGTAGCATATAGAATTAGGTCATCGGTAAAAAAAAAAGATGTGAGAGGGGAATACCGTTATGAGAGAAGCGAAAGGGATCCCAGGTTTGGTCAAAGATTACATTCTTTATCATGTGACCCAAACGTTCCATGGCCAAAACAAACAAGTAAGGGGATAGCGGGTCTCCTTGCCTAATACCCCTTTTAGGCGAAACAGATTTTGAAAGTTTATCATTCTATTGAATTTGGAGAAAAGAAGTAGTGATACATTCCATGATAATGCGATGACGATTTGGTGGGAAGCCCGCATTAATCATGGTGTCTGATATGAAGTCCTATTTGATTCTATCAAAGGCTTTTTCAAGATCAACCTTGATAGCCATCCATCATTCCTTTCGTTTCAAGGATTTCATCGAGTGAATTACCTCATGGTTTATAATTATGTTATCCGTGATGTTAAGGCCAGAGAGGAAACTCGTTTGGTTCTGATCAATGAGAGTCAGAAATAATGGCTTCAAGCGACGCGTAATTATCTTCGTTAAAAGCTTGTATATTACCGTACATAGGCTGATAGGGCGAAAATCCGCAAAAGATTCTGGTGTATCGCTCTTCGGTATAAGAACTAGAAATGTTTTGTTTAATTTTGGTTCTAAAGAGGATCCCTAGAAAATACCTTAGATCATTCTAAAAATTAATTCCCCAACATTTGGCCATTATTTTTGAAAAAATTCTACATGCAGTCTATCCCATCCCGGTGATTTCAAAGATGCCATGTCCATGAGGGCAGCATGTATTTCATCCACGATCAGGATTGATTCAAGCCCAGCTATCATGGTTGTAGGTATGTGAGGGAAGATACCCGAAATAGGAAAAGGTTCGCCACTGTTGATATCATTCTGTTCGACAGTAAACATGGATTGGAAATATCGGGATGTTTCACCCTTCAATGTATGCTCATTATTGCACGATTCATTACCATTGATTTTAAGAGCTGTGATTTTTTTTTTTGTTTGCAGTAGATAACTTGTCGATGGAAATAGTTTGTGCTCCTTTCACTTTGTGTAATCCAGTCGATCTGTGATTTTTGTCACCATAACAACTCCTCTTGATCTAATATATGTTCAAGCTCAATTAATAGTTCTCCCTCCAAATTTTGAAGGAATTTTGAAGATCGCACGTAGAGAGCCTTTTGTATTCCCCAAAGATGAGCCATAATCATCCTTTTTTTAGTGCCAATATACCCGGAAACTGTTTTGTTCCAAACATCATCAACCTTCATAAAATTAGATATAGTTTCAGACATGTGCAAGCAAGGATTCCAGTTATCGTGAGCCGTTCTTGGGAAATCATCATGGGAGAGCCAACCTGTGAAGTAACGAAAAGAACCAGATTGAGTGTCTCTCAATGGAGTCTATGATTTGATTTTAACCGGAGGAGATGATGCACGACAACCTCGGGAAACATTTCCTCCCAATAGCTATTACAAATATACTTGTCTAACCGTACATTCGTTGTACCTCTAGACGGCGTGAAATTAGGCCCTTGATATCCCATACCGTGTAATCTATAATCAGTGAGAAGCTCCTGAATAACTTTGCTTGGTCTTACCGATAATGCGCAATCCTTTATATCGGAGTGAAATAGAGTAGCATTGAAGTCACCGAAGAGGATCTAGGGCGAGTCTATTGTGGTTGCGAGTCTTTGAAGATGTGGCCATATGAGTTTTCAGCCAGACACCGATGGACTCACATATATAGCAGTGGCAAAGAAGGAGGAGCTGTTACATTTGATGGTAACTCGACAATGAATGAATTGAAAATGGTGCATGAGGATATCCACCAAGATAGTGTTATACCATGCAAGCCATATCCCACCATCAAATTCGACAGCTTCAACACAATGCGAATGAGGGAACCCGAGGGCCGAGATAACTTTATCAGCTTTCCTGCCACTTATTCTTGGTTCTACAAAAACAAGGAAGCGTGCATGATCGCAACCCTGGACATTCCAACATAATGCTTTAAAATCTATAAAAATAAAATTATGGTATAGAAGGAATAATAATTATTCAAGCATGGCCACAACTCGGTCACCACCTGAGTCATGACTGATATATTCAATCAAAATATTGTCGACATCTACACCATTAGAAGCAGTGTGTGCAGGGGGTATCAGATTGGGATTGGGATCCTTAACTGCATCTGGTGGATCACCAACAGGTGTATTTGCACTTATACCTAAGTTAGGTGGATCTTGGACAATTCTTTGAACAAGGCTAGGGTCAGCTTGCACACTTAGTACAATCGTAGAATGCTTAACTTTATCTAGTATGGTTTCCATGTAGGCAGTTGGGGGGTGAAGGGAGCTTGCTTTACTAGAATTCTTAGTGAGAACCGGAAAATCCGAAAAATTAATAGTCAATGTCTTGCGGACGGGGATGACACTCGCTTTCTTAGATACTATAGGAGCTTTACCCTTAGCTCTAGGCTTCGGAGTTGTTCTGGTCGTAGTACCAACAACTTTAGTTTGAATCATCGGGCCAATCGGTGCCACGACAATATCAGTATTTTTAGGGGTACTCAGATCATCAACTTCTACATCGAATATAAGGTTAAACCGTGATCCCTGGAAGATTGAATTCCCTGTTTGCTTCTTAGGTTCTTCGGGTTTTTTCGTATTGCGTCGTGGCCTACGTTCAACGACCATCCAAGGACCAAAGGAGCTGTCAAATTCCTGGATGATTTTCAGGGGTGGGGGCCTCAGTTGTATCTGGGATTGTTTCTTCCTTTAGGCCTGGACAATGTTCCTGCGTATGGTCATATTTGCCATACTTAAAGCAAATAGTAGGGAGCGATTCATATTCAACAATCTAGACTCGACCATTAGCTATAATATTTGACATCAAGGGCTTTGAGAGATCGATTCGAACGACCATTCTAGCAAAATGACCTTGCCTGCCCAATTCAGTTTGATAGTCTAGTCTGATCACCGGACCAATAGATTCTCATATTTTAGAGATTAAACTCTTCTTGTATAGGGTCACATGGAGTTCGGGTAAACGAATCCAGACCATAACTTTGCTGGGGTACAAGGTAGAAGAAGAAAAGTCTGGTGTCCATGGATCGACTGTTAGGTAGTAGCCATAGATAGTCCAAGGACTGCCTACTAGAGCATGTAGATAATCAGCATGGGTTCGAAACGATACCAGGAAATAATCATGTTCAATATCCATAAGTTTGATGGCTTGCTTCAGCTTCCATAACTCGTAAATCTTATTACGCATGGTCGTGTAGCCGATGCGTCAAAGAATAAGCCTGATAACTAGGGTTTGTTCCAAACTTTTCTCTGCTAGGGTTTGAACACGCTCCGAAAGCTCGATGAAGATAAGTCCATCAACCATCGTTCTCACCATATCATCATCTTGTATGTCGATATCATCTTCATCGAGTATTTCATCAGGGAACTCTTGTCCAACATGGAAATCTTGCATGAGGTGCAGGTTTGGGCATGGGCTTGGCAGCATCGGCCTGAGGGTTGTCGTCTTCAATCCCTCTTCGGTCGAGGGGATCATCATCCAGTCGATGTTGCTTTCTAGGGTTGCTAGGGATTTGATTTCTTTCAAGAAAAAACCTATCTTGCTAGGGTTTGACATTGACGATTTATTCTCATATCATTGAAGATATGTCACAATTAAGTTGTGGTAATGTCAGTTTACCAACGTACCATCATTGTTATATACATTTTATGCTTGTGTTGATGGGGTTTATCCTTTATTGCAAACAATAGTGTTTGCTTGTGTCTATAATTTGTCTGAGTTATTTGATTGACTTTTTTAACATTTTTGTGTTCGGTCTATTTTAATTTTAAGTGATTAGTTTGCCAAACTATCATAATTTAGGTGGAATATATCAATTAATCTATTATTATTTTATAAATTTATGTAGTTTTAAAATATTTTTTATTCAATAAAATTAATCATTATTATTCGTAAAAAATAAAATATCATTATTCTGAAACGTAACAATTTTTACCATAAATACTAAAAAACAGATTTTCCATTTAATAATTACCAAGTTGATATATTTCAATACTATATATATATATATATCGTATTTTAATTTAAAATTTTATTCACCATGAATTTGATGTAAAAATGAAATGCGATATTATAGGAATGTTTCAACTGTCTAAATTTTAACGTTAAATGATAAAATCCTTAAAAATGGTTAGAATGGAAGGGAATAAAAATACTATAATAACCTGACTAATATTTTATGTACTTGCCTTTTATTAATTTCACAAATTTATATATAATATATTAACAATAAATTCAGACATCTTCTTTTATCAGAAAAGGAAAAAAAACAGTTCAATGGGAGTGGTATTTTCGTAAATTCATACAAGTATTCCTACATCTCCCCCTCATCTCGATTTCCAACGACTCTCACTTTTCTCTCTATCTCTATCCTCCGCAATGTCCGCAACCGCCACTCGCCTCCGACGCCTCGCCACAGCTGCAGTGACAGTCACCGTCTGCGGTGGCGCAATCCTTTTAAATCCCTCTGTATCTTCTAATGACCGCTCCAGTGGCCACTCCACCGTTGAGTCCCTGAGGCGAACAATTAGTGATCCGAGTGCCGTCGTTCCGTCCCGTGCTGCCCAGGAATCCGCTCTGATTGGTTCCAAATCTGATAACCCAATCGACATCCTAGTCGTTGGCGGTGGTGCCACTGGATGCGGTGTTGCTCTGGACGCCGCCTCCAGAGGCCTCCGTGTCGGCCTCGTTGAACGAGAGGATTTTTCCTCCGGAACGTCTTCGCGGTCCACGAAGTTAATTCATGGAGGTAAGCATAAATATTCGTATACGCGTATATGAACGGTTATTTCAAGCTTTTTAAATTAATAAACGAGGCATTTTCTTTTTTGCGTCTGTAAATTCTCTCTTTGATATGTAAATGTTCTTTAGTAAATGATTTGAGAAAACGAAGAAACTTCAAGCGTATTTAAGCGATCATATATGCATTTTCTTCTCCATACGTATGAGATATCTATATTTTTCAAAATTCTGGTTTTCAACTTTGGTTGTTGTTGACGACGTCATATCATATCCAACATGATGATCGCATAGGATTACGAATTATATAAATGGGAAAAGAGGAAATTCTTGGGATTTCATTCTCTGTAGAAGATATTAGATAGTGCATTTTTGAACTTTTTTACTGAGGGAGCGTAGATTTTAAATGCATATACATTGATTAGTTCTGTGAAAAAAATCTTCGGTATATCTATAACATATTCTCCGTCAAATATTGATTACAGATGTATGAATTTACTAACAAACTTTTTCTTTTATTTTTCAAATTTAAAGTAGATTTTGTGCCTATTCTTTTTTATAACGTCAGAAGTTTTCCTTCCAGTTGAATTATATAAAATGTTTTGGATGGATAGCAATTTATAATGTAATGTTACAGGTCTGTTGTTGCCTTTATGATTGAAATTTAAATATATTCCATGAAATATTGTACACAAGGCAATTCCTTTTCTTCTTTGTAAGCTTGTTTCTGTTTCTCGGGTCTCGGCTAATCCATTTGTTCAATTATGGTAGGTGTCCGCTACTTGGAGAAAGCTGTATTTAACCTTGACTATGGGCAATTGAAGCTGGTTTTCCATGCACTTGAGGAGCGTAAACAAGTTATTGAGAATGCTCCTCATCTTTGCCATTCCTTTGCCATGCATGACGCCCTGTTTTGACTGGTTTGAGGTAGTATACTTCTGGATGGGCTTGAAAATGTACGATCTGGTTGCTGGAAGACGTCTTTTACATTTGTCCAGATATTATTCTGCACAAGAATCTATTGAACTCTTCCCTACACTTGCAAAGAGGGAAAACAATAAAAGCTTGAGGGGCACGGTTGTGTACTATGATGGTCAGATGAATGACTCACGCCTAAACGTTGGATTAGCTTGCACTGCTGCACTTGCTGGGGCAGCAGTGCTTAACCATGCAGAAGTTGTATCCCTGATTAAAGATGAAGATACTCAGCGGGTAATTGGTGCAAGAATTCGTGACAATCTGTCAGGTAGCTTGCATATCCATTCTTCAAAATAAGTTCACATAAATAATAACCAATCCAAGCATACAACAATTTGTGTATCTGTCTTGATTTGTTTGTTTCTGTGCTCTGCCACTTCTTGAAACATTAAGTTTGAAATGGTAGGGGAAAAAGAATTAAAAAAAAAGCAGAAAAGCCAGAAGTTACCATAAGATTAAAGTACTTATTACTGACATCCTAGCAATGAACTGAGAAGCATTTGATATCTAGCTGTTGATTGAGGTGTTCCCCATTTGAATTCATTTTAGTTGACTTGTTCTAGTTAGTTTTGCCTTGAACGCATTAATCACCTTTTTATTATCACCATTTGATTTCTGTGTTGGTAACTTGCTCTAGTTAGTTTTGCCTTGAATGCATTAATCACCTTTTTAACCCTTGAATGTGTTTCATTAGGCTGTTTCCTTATTCATACAACGATAAGACAGATTGAGATATAAGTTTTAAAATTCCTTATTTCTTAGAATCAACGACCAATATAATGCAGGGGTGTGATTGTGGCTTAAATTTCCCCTAAACGGAAGTTTTCTTTTATCAAACTTCAAGACTTTTATTCAAATCATATACTGTAATTAATTGTTTTTCATAGAGCTTTGAAATGATTAAATTGTTCAAAAATGTCAAACATTCTTTAGATGAATGTGCTCTGTGATTGGAAATAAATAGTTTTTTCTTCCAGTTTATACCATTTGTTATTCAATCTTTACATTTTAAATAAGTTGCAATCCTAGTTAAACATTTCTATGTTTCATTTGTTTATTTTGTCTTATTTCATGTCCTGTAGGGTTGAAGCATCGTAGAAATATTGTATTTTTAATTCTGTTACCCAGATTAAGAAAAGGATTAAATCATGAGGACTAAACATCTGCTTCCTATATTTCTTCCTTCAAAATTAAGCTTATTGCTGCATATGAATATTGGTGGAGTTTAGGTAGTGTGCCTTGTAATCTGTTTGATCCTTTTGGTCATTATCATATAAACAGGCCAGGAGTTCGATGCCTATGCAAAAGTTGTTGTGAATGCGGCTGGACCATTTTGTGACTCTTTAAGGAAAATGGCTAACAAAGATGCATTGTCTATGATATGTCCTAGCAGTGGTGTGCATGTTGTTCTCCCAGATTACTATTCTCCAGAAGGAATGGGTTTGATTGTCCCTAAAACTAAGGATGGAAGAGTTGTCTTCATGCTTCCATGGTTGGGGAGAACTATAGCTGGCACTACAGATTCTAGTACTTCCATCACCCCACTTCCAGAACCACATGAGGACGAAATTCAATTTATACTTGATGCGATCTGCGATTACCTTAATGTCAAGGTATAACATGGATTTATCAATGTTAAGTACTCGACTTTGTTTTTCTACATTATTTTTCATTCAATCACTTATTTTTGGGTAAATAGTTCAGTCTCATTTTTTAATTAAATTATTGTGGAAAATATTAGGTGCGGCGTACAGATGTTCTTTCTGCCTGGAGCGGTATCCGTCCATTGGCTGTTGATCCTAATGCAAAGAACACTGAAAGCATTTCTAGAGATCATGTTGTTTCTGAGGATTATCCTGGTTTGGTAACAATCACTGGTGGGAAGTGGACTACTTATCGAAGGTAATATTTACTCTGGTTTTGCTAAATCTTCTTTTGAAGTAGCAACATATTCTGGGGGTTGTTTCCGATACATAGTTGCAAGTATTAATTGTGTTACAAGAACTGAGTTAATCTTGATGGACTACTGTTGAACTTATAACATGAAGTGAAAATTTGGTGTATAGTCCAACTATTGAATAACATAAACAGTGATAGACATAATCTGATTTCCTTGATTTTCGAGCATGGTATCTTGTTCTGCTGATCTCTATTTCCTTTCTGTCTTCTTTCCGGCATGAGTTGTTGTGCTTACTAGAACTAGTTTCAGCATGGCAGAAGATGCAGTTAATGCTGCTATCAAGTCTGGTAAACTGAGCCCAAGCAATGAATGTATAACAAGCAACTTGCGGCTGATTGGTGGAGATGGATGGGAACCCTCGCTTTTTACTGTTCTTGCACAGCAATATGTACGCATGAAGAAGTCACATGATGGTAAAGTTGTTCCTGGGGTGATGGACGCTGCTGCCGCAAAGCATTTGTCTCATGCATATGGAACCTTAGCAGAACGAGTAGCCACCATAGCTCAGGTTGGTTTGATATGCTCTCATAATCATAACTGTTATTTATGGGTCTTAATAGCTGTACTGACGAGGAGGTAATACTGCATTGTCTACTGAACATTGGACTAAAAATGTTGACAAATTTAGGAATTTTAGCGAATATTTATCTAACAACATCACATTAACCAAATAGTCAATTGAATAGCTTTCAAGGATCTACATCTAATACAATGTTAATTTGTTCTTCTTAGAGGGAGATAAATTACTGGAAATAAGCTAGGAATTATAGCCTTAGGCATTTCTATGCCATTAATTGATGAGAGAAAATAAATGGAAATTTTTCTTTAAAATGTCATGTGTTTCTTCTCATAATTGATTTCTGGTGATAGTGCTTAGGGGTGAGCATTTAATCGATTGAAAAAGTTTTGAATTAGAATTTTGGTACAAGAGTCTTGAATTTTTCACCCCAAGTGGCACCATCTAAACTAGTGACCTAGCGTACGGTGGCTTGCGATTATTTAATGATTACATCTTTGAATATAGCAAGTTATGTCTCTGAACAATTTTCAATTCCTTCTTGGTTGGTTAACAATTTCAAATCTGCCTCGGAAATTCTAGAATGAGAATTTGGGTAAGAGGCTTGCTCATGGGTATCCTTATCTGGAGGCGGAGGTTGCATATTGTGCTCGAAATGAGTACTGCGAATCTGCGGTTGATTTCCTTGCTAGGAGGTCTCGCCTTGCTTTCCTTGAAACTGATGCAGCAAGCCATGCCTTGCCACGCGTTATTGAAATACTTGCCACTGAGCACAAATGGGACAAGGCAAGGCAGAAGGAAGAAATGCGGAAGGCTAAAGAATTTTTGGAAACTTTCAAGTCTTCAAAGAATGCACAGTTTCATGATGGGAAGCACAAGTAGTAAGTATCATTTACTATTCATCAATCGGTCGAAAGACTTTTACGCTTTTTGGTACTACATTACTAAGTTGTCGCTGTTAACTTTGTTTCAGGTGTCTTGAAAGCAATTTCGGAGTTCAAGGCGCTCTTTAATTTAGTTTTACATACAGGCACATACATCTTCATCATTCAGCGGAGCAAACGGGATCGAATTGCTCTACATCGTTAATAAAGCAACTCTTTTAAGAGATTGCCGGTTCCCAGGACAGTTGTAGCGTGTTGTTGGACCTGTTTTAAAGGATTCGGACATGTTCCCCTGTTCCTGGTTCACTTTGGTAAATGATTTTATCTTAATTGATAATCTCTTCATTTCTAGTATATCTCAATTCATGCTTAAAAACTGTTGGTCTCCAATACAAAATTTAATTACTTTGTTTAGGTATATATCTATTTTCATGTGCACCGTTTTCATTATTCATCACTGGAAACTTTGAGTCTTAAGCAGTGTGCTTGCCCCTATTATACTCATGTTTGTATCTTTAGACACAAAGTACTTTAAAAAAACGAATAGTTGCAACAACATAAACTTGGGGCGTTCATTGTTTTGCTAAAGTCGAATTAACTGATTGAACCGAATTTGGTTCGGTTAATCGATCGTATAATGGATAAAGATTTTTTTTTAAGTTTGGTTATTGGTTAATTCAATTTGATATTAGTTAATTAATTGAATTAATCAAAATTTGAATATATAAATAATGTATTTTTTAAGTCTAAATCTCATTAATGACCCATAATATTTACATTTTAATCTTAAATTTAAATCTAAATATTGTAATCTTAAATTTAAATCTAACCCCCCAAAAATCTAATAATTAAAATTTTCTAGCAAAAAATCATTTTTTAATTTATTATTACTTGAATTGTTATTTTGAATCAAAACTATATTTTCTAAAAAAATTGTTTAATTTGAAAATTTATCGAGTTAATCAAACTTAGTTCTGTTTGATTAATGTTTTTTTAAATTAATTCGATTAACGGTTAAAGAATTAGGAGTTTAGTTAATTTGATTTGGATTAGTTCGGTTAGACTATTAATCGAACTAATCTTTTGAACCCCAGCATAAACTTCCTTAGAGGTGTTCATAGCCGAGTTCAACTTTGTTTATCTAAACTTGAACTTTAATTTAAAATATAGACCTCAAATTTTAATTTTAATTAGTTCTTATTTATAAATGAATAAACTAAATCGTTAAGATTTGCCTGCCTTATTTAAAAAAAATGTATTCTATTTTTATTTATTATTTTAATAATTTCATACTTATTATTATATTTTAACGGGTAAACTACTCCAATAACCACTAAATTATATGGGCGTACCTATTTTGACCACCGAACTATACAATTCGTCAATCAGACCACTAAACTTACTAAATTGACCTATTTTGACCACCGTTGTTAAAAAATTAACTGATGGGTGACGTGTCAGTTAACAAAAATTTGTAAAATTACACATGTGATCCCTGTTATTTACTTTTTATATCAATTTGATCATAATTTTAATTTAATTAAAAAAATTAATTAACCAATCGAATGAAGACACGTGGCATGTCTTTTTTATTTTTAATTTATTTAATTTAATAGATTTAATAGTGACACGTTGGTGAGAAACAAAAGAAAGGAATAAAAGGAAAAAAGTGAGCAGGGTAGGATTTAAACCAACGCCAATAGGCGTGAAAGCAAGCACCCAAACCACTACACTATAACTTAATTCTTGTAAAAGCTTTTTAACATTATTTATTTAATCCATATATTTTGAAGAAATTAAAGAGAATAAATATAATGCGAGGGAAATCGAATCCGATTTTAATAAAAAAATAAGAATGGTGCTTGATCGTTGGATCAGAGTTAATATTTGATTAAAAATGATGGAATATTATTTATTAATGACACTATACTCAATAAATTTAAATTAGTTTTTTTATTAAATTGATATTAATAGCATATAAAATATACCACAACGTACTTAACCGATTTATATCAATGAATTTTAATAATCAAATTATTATAATATTACAAATGAAAAATATTATCAGGCATTCGATTTATTAATGAAGCCAAAATTTATTGCAGTGTAAGGTAGTAACGTTATTATTAATATTCTATTTAATAACATATTAATTAATAAATAATATTCCATCATCTTTAATCAAATATTAACTATAGTCCAACAATCAAGCATCATTCTTATTTTTTTTTATTAAAATTGGATTCGACTTCCCTCACATTATATTTACTCTCTTCGCAAAACGTATGGCTTAAATAAATAATGTTACAAAGCTTTCACAAGAATGATGTGATAGCAGTGGTTTGGTTGCTTGTTCGGCCTATTGGCACGGGTTCAAATCCTACCCGGTTCATTTTATTCCTTTCCTTTGTTTCTCACTAACCAGGTAGTGACACGTGTCACTTTTGTTTGGTTAATTAAATCTATTGAATTAAATAAATTAAAAATTAAAAGATATATCATGTGTTGTTATTCGATTGGTTGATTAATTTTTTTTAATTAAATTAAAATTATGACCAAATTGATATAATAAGTAAATAACATGGATCACATGTATAATTTTACAAATTTTCATTAACTGACACGTCACACATCCGTTAGTTTTTTAACGGCGGTGGTCAAAATAGGTCAATTTAATAAGTTTGATGGTCTGATTGACGAGTTGCATAGTTCGATAGTCAAAATAGGTATCCCCCAATAGTTCGGTGGCCACTGGTGTAGTTTACCCTGTTTTAAATGATTTTAAGAGAATTACAAGGTAACATCTAAGAATAGTTATTTAACCCGGACTCAACGGCTTCCGACCCGATCATATTAAGTTTTTTTTTTGTTTGTGTGTATGTGAAAAGTCGGGTTCGAGTTTAGGGTGAAAAAATCCAACCGATCCGACCCGAGACTAATAGTATAATTTTACCCATATTTTTAGGGATATTTTACAATATTACCCCTCTTTATATATTTTTTTATAATTAGGTTCTTAAAATTGTTTTTTATAATTAGGTCCCTGTAATTATTTTTTTCAATTAAGTCCGTAAATTGATTTTTTTATAGATCGGGTCAGGTTGAGGTATATGATTTTCGAGTCAGGTTAGGTTTTTTAAATAATAGGTCAGATTGGGTTCAGATTTATGGTGATTATTTTTGAGTCGAGTTAGGATCGGCCAAAAACCTACCCGTGCCCATCCCTAGTAATATCTGTAACCAGGGGCGGAACTAAAAATTTATAAAGAGGGGACCATAATGAAATTAAAATTTTTGAGGAGGGCATGATAAAATTTTAAAAAATTAAAGGGATTATAGAACTTATTTTATTTTTTTCCTAAAAAACTATTTCATTATTATTAAAAAAAAGTTGGCAGGGCCAGTGACGGTTCTGGACATGCACAATATGAGCGACCGCACAGGGCCCCTAAAAAGAGGGGCCCAAAAAATTTAATTTAACTTAATTAAATGATTACGATAAATTATAAATTTGAAGTCCGATAATTAACAACTTACAATCAATTAATACCACAATTCAAATTTATTTCAAAGTAATAATAATTAACAACTAACAAACGGTTAATGCCACAATCCAAATTTATTCCAAATACTTTTGGACTTGAATCCTAAAACGTTTTATACTCTATGTGGGTGTCATAGTCTTAACTTGGTTTTGTGTGACATTACAAACACTTCAATAAAAAGCGGTGGACTAATTTATAATAGTTCAACGTATTTATACTTTGTTTGCTAATTTTACAAAAGGGGTGAAATATATTAAGAGAAAATGTGAAGGGTTTAACTTTTAAATTATTGTTGGTCACAGATAGACAAGTTGTGTTGAAAGTATTAAGTCAATAAGATGAGAAAATATGAGTTGCCTAATGTTGATGAAAATGAGTTATTTATTGAGATAAAATTACTTAGAGAATTTTTTACATGAGGGGAAAAAATAGGAGCAATGGATTTATTAAGATTTTTAAATTACTTTAATTGCTTCCCAAATGGGACAATTGCTTATAGAATCTTATTAATTATTCCTATTATTGTTGCTTCTGCAGAACGAAGTTTTTTAATTAAAATTGTAGAAGTCATACTTACGAATAACTATGTCACAAAAAAATTAAATGATCTTGCTTTGATAGCAATAGAGAGTGATATTTTGGAAGAAGTTGATATTGCAAACGTTGTAGATGATTTTGTTTCAAAACATTGAAAAAGAGTAACACTTTTTTAAGTCAAATGTTAGATTATTAGATGTTTATAAGTTATTTTTTGTTGTTCAAAAAAGTAATCTAACAATATTTTTTGTACTAAGATAAAAAATAAAAAAAAAATATTTCGTAATATTATAAAAAATTGGGCAGGACCCTTAAATTCTTTAAACTGCACTTGGGCAGGGGCACACCCCAAAACCCACCCCTATATTCTACCCTTGTCTGTAACTAATAAAAAGTGTCCCCAAATCAAGTGAGATTGGAGGATTAAAATTTGTAAGTAATAAAAGGAGTCCCCCAATATTAACTAATATGATCGAAGATTTTTTTTGATAATATGCATGTTTGTTTTCGGTCTATATTCGAAGTGCGAGGCTGTGCCCATAAACATTTTTTAGAATCACCAAGTGTGTGTATATATATTGTCACTTAGTGCATTTGAATATATGATTAGAATTGTACGGTTTTATATTTTTTTGAATAGTCTAAAGATAATTACAAGATAGTATCGATTCATATATTTTCTTAATTTTTTTGACAATGAACATACACATTGTAGATAAAACAATTTGAACCTATGTCTCTTAAAATAAACATCATCTGCTTTTCTATTGAGACACTTGTTGGGTTCTATACATATTTAATACAATATTGATACTGCAAATAACATTAACTAATCTAAAAACATTTCATCAAAATTGATATAATAATTTTGATACTACAAATAACATTAACTACTCTGAAAACAAGCAACAAATTACAACGTTGCACATACTCACCCGGTCAAAAGATCATCTGAGGTGCCAAAATAAACCCGAACTTGTTACGCCGAAACAAGTTCTTTGTGTTGATAATGAAGAACTCGGCAGTTCTAGTTCTTGCACCCAAAACATTTGAACCTAATTTTAAGAATCAAACCCAGTAATATATAGTGGTTACATCAACTATGTTAATATCAGAGTTAATGCAGTTGCAGAACCTTGTATCGACCAGTAATATTGTCCATGAAACTAGACTCTTAAGTATAGTACAAGATCGATCTTCTTGTCGGTACGAATCCTAATCAAGTAATCAAACCACCCTCGAACCCGTCAACTATGTTAATATCAAAGTTTCCTACTTGTGACACTAACAACCGCGAATATTGTTTATGAACCAAGACTAGAAGTATAATGAAAGATCGATCATCTCATGCAATGCCCTAGTTCTCGATGCAATACCGATCAAGTAACGAAACCAACCCAAACCTATATGAACCTAGACTGGAAGTATAGTAAAAGATTGGTCATCTCATCTTTGAATATACCAATATATATAGAGAGATGAATAGATAGATTGATAAATAGATAAATACGGAAATTCAAGTAACAGTGGCAGAGAATTCAGTTATGTTCCGCAACAAAAAGATTAAAAAGTAAAATTTTAACTAGGGAAAGAAATCAAAGAAACAAACCTGAATACGGTGTGCTTCCCCTTAGGTCCTGGTTTTTCCATATGTTCTATGATCCTGCTCATTGATGCAGCCAGAAATATAACAGCAAATTTATACCTTTTGAGAGAAATCTGATTCAAAGTAAAAATGGTATTTATTAAAAAAACAAAAATCTGTTTACTTTTACAGAAGTTTTTACTTGTAAACTATGTATAATCTAAGGCTAAATTTGCTAACAAGAAATGCAGAATCTATGATGAAGGATGAGTTTGAACATTTGCGAGAAGCCGGGTAAGTTTGCTTAGCGTTTCACGAGCAGATACGGTATCTGGATGATTCTCGCCGCAAATTGAAGTTCTAATAAAAATAGCTTTTCGGATAAGGTCATCTCCGATGTCGAATTGACCCCCTCTTAGCATTAACTTGGCCCTCGTTTCTAGCACAGTAGCTCTCGATACTGCTAACTCCTCCCAGAGATACGGATTCAATTGAGCATTAGTTTGTATGGGCCTCCAACAAAGTGACTTGTCCAACCATTTCTCAACTGGGGTAAGGAATGCCTGGTCTGCTGCCTCCAAAGCATCGGTGCATACGCGGAGGAGTTCGAGAGCAGCTCTGCACCTAGAGACTGTAATGAATGTCCAAATTGCAAGAGGCAAAATCACCTGTTTGACAAGGTATAACAGTTCCGAAACCCTGAGCTCAACAACTTTAGGATTATTACCGAATCCAAATAGCAAGAAACATGCAGCCCACATATGTTCTGAGTGGAGGGATAATGATCCATGACTAACAACAGCTTGAACCACGGCTTGTGCAACACCGGTAACTCCTCTCTTCTGAGCATAAACTTTGATTAGCTCGTTGAAATGGAGACAGCCTTCCCTGGTAGAAGTTCTTGCAATATTGAACCTCAACAACATCGACGATGCTTCTGCTTCGGATCTCTTGGAGTATGATGAAGAAAAACCACAAGGCAGGGAACGCAATAATTTTCTCCAAAAGCGGGTTCCTTTATGTTTATCGGGTATCTTGTGAGTAGCTATGGCTAAAAGGGAAACCGGAATGGCAGCAGGTGCAAACCAACCACTCACTAGGACCATTCTCGTTGCTAAGCTCCTTGGTCCATCTGCATGATCAAATATTGAAAAACACACCTCGAAGAGTTGCAGGAGGAAAGTGCTTTTCCTCAATAAATTACCACTCCATGAAATGTCTCTTGAGGGCATCCTGTTGATGGTATCCAGTAACCTGCTCGGGTTTATGGGTAACTCGGATAGGATTGCACCGATAATTGCAAGGGCCAAAGTTAGCCTTCCAACTTTCTCCTCGATGATCCTAAGCACATCAATCTCTGCAATAGGGTAGTCTTTAATACTTCCCTGCATTAATGACATTGCCTCTACTTCAGACAAGTACGAGAGTTTTAATGGTTCTAAGTTCATCACACGAGGAAGGCGAGTGGATATCAAAATGTGGGTCTCTCCGCCAAAACGAGGAAGAAGATCCATTACAAGTTTGTGATCCCACCAATCCTTTTCGCTCTCTAAATTATCGATCACCACCAGAAAAAGGTATGTTTCTGATTAGCTCTTTCCTGACTCTAGAAATAGCAGCTTCTTCTTGCTCTTCAAAGCTGTTAAACCTGCTTTTATCTACGAAATTTTCAACCCCGACATCAACCTCTAAAAATGACCACAGATTTAAATAATTCTGCCTAATATACTGGCTTTCCCCTCCTATCCATAGAACCATCTTATACCTCTGGTGAAATCTGTAGGCAAGTTCCAGAAGAAGCTCGGTCTTCCCTATTCCCGAGTCCCCAGTTACGCAGGCAACGCCCTTTCCGTACACAATTTTTGTTGCTTTCTTTCTCCGTGAATTCCGTCCACCGCCTTTCGGTCTTTGATAGTGCTGCCTTTCAGTACTTTGCATCTCAATCTCCTTTTCAGACTCCTTCCAAATGACAGGATCCTTACCCTTCCGGCTGACACTCTCCCGATGTTGTTCCTTGCGTCTTTCCTCCACCAAACCACTCTTACTCCACCCAACGGCCAAATTCTTTCTCTTCGATCTTGCCTTTAGTTCAAAATAGTCCCTTTTGGATTTTCCGGTAATATCACCAAAAAGTATAAATTCCAGCTCCGACAATTCTTTCTTCCTGCCAATGAAGTTTTCATTTCGAGGAAATGGGAATTCCTCTTTGTCTACCTTATCTCTCCACTTTGTTAATCGCTCTAGAACGCTTCGTCTTCCTAACTTCATCGCCAAAACTGTAACAGCTCGTAATATGCAGTCTCTCCAGTTACCATCCTGTGCTTCTAGTTTCCATTCATCCACTCGAAAGAGGCCAGTAACAGCTTCCTTCCACTCTTTCTCCAATCCTCCGTATAAAACCCATAATTCGGCAACATGTTTTTCCCACAGCTCTCCCCTCTTCTCGACTATATCTCGGACAAGACAATCATCAGGTTTCAAATCAAAGTAGATTGGCACCAGATTTTTCTTGCTCGAAAAAAACTTAAGCTCCTCAATAGTATACGGATTCCTTAGAGACTTCCTTGTTAGAATTACAACCCCAAAGGAAGAAACATCCATCGCCCTCTCGATAAGTTCATGCTTACGAGAATTTCTGAATTGAGCTCTATCAGATACAAAGCAACTTATCCCTTGAACTTCCAACTCAGCACGGAACCAATTTGCAAACCTCAATAAGGAAGGTTTGAGACCATGCAAACCTACGTATACATCATAGCTTCTGCGTCGGTTAGAAGATAACGACATTGGAACAGGGGAAAATGATATATCATGGTTTCTCATATGCTTCCAGTGCTTCTCTGTAGGGCCGGAATAACCGTTGCCACCCATACGATCGTAACTAGATTGACTGCCATTAGGAACAGGAGTTACAGATGACACATGATCAAATTTCCTGAAGTCAGAAAATCCAACATTTGGAAGGCATTCTGAAACCTGAATGCCAGAACTGGAACTTGGTGGATCAGCACTTAAATTAATGCTATCACATTGAGCATCAGACCTTGTCGATTCGGACAATTGACATGATCTTGGAGAGAAGAACGGTGATTGATTCGCTGAAAAGAATGCTGCTGACGACGATGACGACATATGTCTAGACGTTACGACTCGTAATGACTCCAACCTGGCACTATCTTCTTGGAGATCCATACTTACAACACTTCCGATCATTAAAACGATCCCATAAATGCGATCACAACACGACAAACCACTCTGAGATCAAAGAAATCAAATTAATCAATAGCAAAAAAGAAAGTCATACCATAAAAAAGACATGTAACTCATAATTTATCCAAAACCGAATGCCATATTCACCAGAGCCACTCAAACAAACATCCATTGAAGAACAATTGCAGGAAATAAAGCATACAATTTCAAAGCAAGACTAAGAAATTAGTGTAAAAATACCCCCAGGACGGGAAAAACCAGCAGAGTTTCTGCAATACAGGTTAAAATCTAAAAATTAAGAATACAATATTCGAAGCTAAACTCCATTATAGCAAAATCAAGCATACAATACATAAAGAACAAAGGGTCCAATTTCTCAAAAATTTAAAAAGGAAGAAGCAAAAAGCCAATAAGTAAAGCTTGAACTCTAGAGCATGACAGATCTAAAAAAGGTATTTAATATACAAAGAAAGTTTAAATATAAAGACCCACTTCTCAATTTAGTACAATAAAAATAATATTTCAAATGCAATTCAGATCTATGTTGCCAAACCACTCATATACAAACTCAACTTTACAACAATGAAAAGCAAGCAAAAAAAAGAGGGCATTTTATCTTAATACAAAATCAGCCATAAACATAGAAAAGAAGCTATTTTTATGGCAAAGTTGAAAACTTTTCTTTTTCTTAAGACAATGAAAGAGACACTCACACTCACAGTGTAAAAATCAAGCAAAGGAGTTAGTTGTTTAGTATTAACATTTAAACCCAGATTTGATAAAAGGCTCGTTTTCAACAACAGACTAAACAAAAAGAAAAGATTTGTATCAATGCCCAAAAGAAAACAAACTTACAGTTAGTCCAACAATGGCACCCACAACCAAAAAGCCTAAACTTTGTAAAGAAAAGAACAGGAGTTGGTTTCTTTGTCAAACTAAACTAAAATCCAACCCTTTTTTCTGCTGTTTCAGTGTCTTGTCGTTTTACAAACACCCAGTCTATGAAAAGATTTTTCTCTTTCCATGTCTTTTGTCTATAATTTCTTATAAACAGAAGTAGAAGAAGAAGCAGTGTTTTTTTATAAAAGGGTAAAAGAGTGGGACCCACAAGGACGGATCTGACGAGGTATGACCCCTTATTTAGACTGTCACTGCTTTGCCATCCACCGTTTTCTGACGTTATTAGGCGGTAATTTGTGTATTTCTAACGTATTTGTATACATTGTTTAAAAAATATTGTATATTTCTTTTATTCTTAACCATCGAATAAATATTTAAACTATACATTTTTAATTAGATATTTGAAGTAGTTTTTAACCCAAGTAATTGTCTAATGTTTTATTTTGTGACTCAAATAAATTTTTTTCGTCAATGACTATTAAAAATATTTCATCATCTAATTATAGTATGATATGTGATTTTTTTATTTATTTTATTTAATTTCTATAATTCTTTAATTTTTTAATTTATGTTAGTCAAATGCTCAAATTATATGTCCTTCGCCATTCGGTATCTCTCATATGTCGGTGATTTATCGTTCACCGTTTAAGCGTCGTCTACTTCACCATTCAACATCTTTCACTTTATACCTGACAGTTAAAAATCTACTCAGTCTCTTTCGTCTTCATTGTTAAATGTTCGTCGGCGGTGCAATCGAACAGCTCATTCGACGATTTTTGACGACGAGATGATATGATTTTCAATCGTTGGGGTCTAACGAAAGCAAGAGTAATCGGTGGCGGTTAAATCAATGGTTAGATGGGGAAATTTTATGAATTTAGGTATTTAAGGTTAGAGTTCGGAGTTTTTTTTTTGGAGAAATTAAAGGTTTTTATACGATTTTTATAGTATTAAAGACTTTTTGATTTTTTAAAAATAAAAATAAAGAAAATAACAAAAATAGGTAACATGTCGCGTTTTTATTGGATAGATAAGATTTGGGTATTTATACAACAGTTAAGCCTTGTTTTTTTAAAGCATTTTATATTTAATAGTTATATATGTGGATGATATCTAGTTACACTATGTAAAACTCAACTAGTTTTATACTATTTCATGACTATTTGATGAGTAAGGAGTTAATCTCATCCATCTACTTCACTCATTTAATGGCCATGAATTCATGTAAAACTAATTGATATTTTATCTAGTGTAAGTGGGTCCTAACTCATATATATATATATGGGGGATAGAATTCAGTTGCATAGTGTAAAGTTCTTTAACTTTTACTCGTTTTCTGGATCTTTGGATTGGTGAAACGGACGGCTGAGATTAACAGTAGAATATGTGAAGATTATCATTTGGAGAAAAAAAGTAAGGAGTTAACCTCAGACATCCATTTCTCCATCAACGATCCAAAAAACATGTAAAACTTAAAAGGGTTTTACACTATGTAAGTGGATCCTAACCATATATATGCAAGGTCGGTAGAAAAAAGTTTTCTACAAGTGTTAGTTTTTAGGATTATGTTATGGTTTAGGGTTAGAGTTTTAGTATTTGTAGTTATATTTTAAGGTTTGAGAATAGATTTTGTGGTTTAAAGTTTATAGTTTGAGATTTAAAAGTTATGGGTTAAATTTTAAGGTCCTTAAAAAGAGTATATGGTAACTTTAAAAGTCTGTTTGTGAAAAAAGATTCAACTGACGGAACATCAAATAATTATTATATATATATTGTATTTTAAAAATTACTGAAGTCACGAGGGCATCAACCCAGTTCGAAAATAACCAAGTTATTTTTTAAAATAAATATTGTAGTAAAATTATTTGGTATTTTCATTTTTTATATATTTTGGAAAATACTTTGACGCACAAGCTTGTGTAAATTTTAGTTTACATAATTCTTTTAAATTAGGATTTAAAGTTTATGATTTTAGATTATAATTTCTGGGTTTAGTGTGTATGGTGTAGAATTTAAGGTTTATGGTTAGAATTTAGAGACTTAGGGTTTGAGGTTTAAGTTTTAGGGAGCTAGGGTTTAGCATTTAAGTTATATAAAACCGTTGTTAAATTTTTTGTACATAACTTGTGTATCAAAGTATTTTTCTTTCTCTAAATAAATAAATATAAATTGAATACAAAATTAACATATTTGTATACAAAATTCTTTTTTATAAAAAATTATTATCATATGACTCATTAAAATTTTTCTAAATTTAATCGGAATAAAAAAAATACACACCATAATAAATACATGATTAACGAAATAAACCCCGCAAACTTACCTTCCTAAACCAATCACTACTTGCGCAAAATAACGAACTAAACACACATTCACTAACCACTTACTAGCACCGGAGGTTCATGATGGAGATAAACTCTAAAATCATCTGTCCCAACCATCTTTACTAGTTGATCGTCGACCATATTTTCAGTCCGACTAATATGCTGAAAGCGAACAAACCAATTAGGTCGACATAACTCCAGAATATGCATCTCAATGCCGAGCATTCTTGGCCTTTGCGAATCATGTTGGATAACACCAAGAGCTTTTATATTATATATGTGATTATTTCAACCGACACTTGAATGAAATAAAATAAATACAAAACAATATTACAATTTAACAAAATAGAAATGAAAATAAAAAACTCAACAATTAACATTCAATTATTATAGAAAATATATCAAATAGTCTATTTTAGATGATTTTTATAAAGAGAAAGAAGTGAAGGAGAGCAAGTACGTAGAGAACGAAGTAAAAAGAGATACATGAAGAAACTGAAGGAGTAGAGTCTGAGAGACTTCTCAAATTTTGGTGGACCGATGGGTAATTTTTTTAAATATTTATTTTGTAAATATACTTATTATGTATATTAGGTATGTGAGAATAATACAGGGCGGATAAGACGGGGGCAAGAATGAAATAAATACAAAGTCATACTCACATCTACTCAATAAACTATAATAAATTTATTTTATCTTCATCCTTACCTCACCACCCACAAAACATATACTTATCATTTTCAACAAAATACGAAATAAAACTGATCTCGTAAAGTTCGTTCCACTGACATATTTACGGTGTGCCTTTGTCATATGTTTAAGAAAATGAAAAATTTGTTATATGAATCGTTGAAAGTAAGCCACCTCACTTTTTTTCCCTTCATGTCATATTTTCGAAGGACAATTTTTTTTCTCATATAAACATAAGTGAATGATTATTTAAAAGTTAATTATAAATTTTAAATAATTTAAAATTTATTACAAGATAATATCTGTTTATATATATTTTAAACGCTTTGATAATATACACACATTTTATAAAGAAAGTGATTGAATTTAAGTTTCTTAAGATCGACGTCATCTACTTTTTTTAGGACCAAAAAAACTTTTGTAGTTTTTACATTGATTTTAAACTCAGTTTCCTTATAATTCTGGTATGAACATTGTTTTCTTTTTTATTAAAAAATTAAAACCCTTAAAAGTAAGTCGAGTATGAATAATGAAATCTGAATCTGCATGGAAAATAAAGCCCCTACTCTTCATAGTCGGATTATATTCAAGCTGGTTTGAAATTTTTTAATCAAAAACTAAAAACACTATTTATAATCCAATAGTAAGCAATCCAAATTTAAAAGCATTAAATTAAAAAATAATTTCTGGAGCACATCATTTTAGGGAAAAAAAACTTAAGTGTAATATTACACCAATTTTATCAATTTTTTATACATGAGAACATAAATAATACGGTAAAAATCATTCATATAATAATTTATCCTCGTCGGTCGTCGGAAAAAGTTATGGTGTGTCACTTTTAGTGTGCAGCTAAAATGTGATGTAAAACTGACTAATAATCTAAGTAGAATCGATATTCTTACTAATTAAGTAAGAATTTATAATCAACTGAATAAAAATTTATATAAAATTTACCTTAATAATAATTTATATAATTACACAAACTTTTATATTATAACATTTGAGTAAAAATTTATATAAATTTTATTTTAGATAAAAATTTATATAATTATACAAATTACTAGTCCAATAAAAATTTGTATACAAAACTGCCTCATTCTAGTTTCACCCGGGGGCCTCGCCTCAGTCGTCAGACCCCTCACTTAATTTTTTTTTTCTATTTACTTTATAAATACTCATTTCTCTTGTAGTTCCTCTTTACTTGAGAGAAAAAAAAAGTCAAAAACAAGAAAATGGCGAAACCCAAATCTTTATGTCTATTTTCCTTTTCCCTTATCCTTCTCATTTCCTCATGTGCCGCTGCTTACCCTGTCGTTGACGACCTACGTGTTGCCCGATCGAGTTTTCCGTCGCTGCAAGCAAAGAAGTTGATAAGGGAGTTAAATTTGTTTCCTAAAGAGGACGTCAACGTGGTTGATGAAGGCCGTATTTCGTTTCCGGAGGGTTTGAAGTTGGTGGAGAAGCGGTTCAAGTTCCCGGATGTCGAAGGTTTGGGTGGGTTTTCTGTTGAGGATTTGGGTCATCATGCTGGGTATTACAAGCTCCCTAATTCTCATGATGCCAGGTAAACAATCATTTCTTTTTAAAATTGGGATGTTTATTTGGTGGGGGTTTTTGGGCGAAAGGCTATATTTTTTAACTATGCTTTTCGAGCAGGAATCAAGCACTGAACTATATGTTTGGGGTTCACTGGGAGGTTTTACGAGCCCTTAAAAATTGGGTATTATTTGGGGTTAGGGTTTTAGTTTAGGGTTCATGGCATGCTTGTGTAAATTTCTTTTACACTGGCAGTGTATCAAATATTTACCAAAAGATTGGAGGGTTCTTTTTTTTTTTTTGGCAACATAAATTGGAAGTGAGTTTTTTATATACAACGGGGAAAGGGGTTTTACTAATATGATTTGAACCCTAGACCTAAGGTCTAAGTAGTCTTAACCACTACCCCAAAGGGGTGTCGGGTGTGAATGAGGTTCAAATCGTGGGTTTGGGGGATTTAATTATTAAAACCCCATGAATTGGAGATTGAGATGATTATTCTGTGGTTTTTTATAGGTGAAAGTTTGGATTTTTAATAGGAATTTCAGTTCTTTTTTTTTTCTTCTCAAAATAATATTTAGTTAAAGAAAATGAATATTTAATTTTCAAATTATAGTGCCAACCTGTTTTAATTTAATGTTGAAGGCTACTCTTGTCTAAAAAAATCTTATATTCCGGTGAAATAAACCAAAAGAGGTAATGTAAGATTTCCACTAATGTGTTAAGTAATCTACATTTCGTGGACCCAATGCCCCGAATGATTATTATCTGCATGTTCATGAAATTAGAGATTTTGGGGCTGTTCCCTTACCTCATGCAGATGAGAATTAGATTCAATGAGAAATTCAACAAAAAGATTCTGAACAAGCTCATTTTTTGCTTGTATCAATTAAAGTCTCTTGAAATGAATTGCTGGATAAATGTTTTCTCGATGGGAGGAAAAGACTTCCTCCAATATGGATTACTAATTTAAGAATAGCATGTTTTCCTGATTGCAGCTTTCTTGTTGTTCTGCTAGGTTAATTAAATGTTACTTATATTTTTCTTTTCAATTTGGGTTGACTCTATCTGGCTTTTGGCAGAATGTTCTACTTCTTCTTTGAATCACGCAATAGCAAAAAGGACCCGGTTGTAATCTGGTTGACTGGAGGGCCAGGTTGCAGTAGTGAGTTGGCTTTGTTTTATGAAAATGGCCCTTTCACCATTGCTGATAACATGTCTCTTGTCTGGAATGAGTTTGGCTGGGACAAGGTATTTTATCCTCTTTCTATTCACTGTTCTTTGGTATTTTGTGTTTTCCACCTTGAATAGCAAGTAATTTCTTATCATTCTGAAACTATGTAATCTTAAAAAGTTTTAAGTTCTAGATATTGATTGAAGAACCTTTTTTCTTCTATCTTCTTTCTCGGTTTTGTTTTCAGGCATCAAACCTTCTCTATGTAGACCAACCTATTGGTACTGGCTTTAGTTATAGTTCTGACAGAAGGGACATTCGTCATAATGAAGATGAAGTTAGCAATGACCTTTACGACTTCTTACAGGTTAGTCATTTTATCATCGGATCATATTTTGGAAAAGGATGAGTTTAGCATAATTATTTGCTGTACACTAAAATATTGTGGAAGTGAATAAAACCCCATTCAATATGTTGGAGAAAAATGAATAAAGTTGTTTTGACTGTGCTCTTTTTGCCATGTTAGGCATTCTTTGAAGAACACCCTGAGTTTGCAAATAATGACTTTTATATAACTGGAGAATCATATGCTGGGCACTATATTCCAGCGTTTGCCGCACGAGTCCATCAAGGAAACAAAGCTAAAGATGGAATTCATATAAACCTAAAGGTTTTTTTTACTACTTATATAATCTCTAGCTTCTACATTTTTAGGAATTCCCCAAATTTCAACTCAGTCTGAATCTATTAATTTGTTTACTTGCTTCAACTACAATGTGGTTACCAGGGATTTGCAATTGGAAATGGCTTGACTGACCCTGCAGTCCAGTATAAAGCTTACCCCGATTATGCTTTGGACATGGGGTTAATTAAGGAGACTGACTATAAACTTCTCAACAAGATAGTTCCAATTTGTGAATTTGCAATAAAGCTTTGTGGTAATGATGCATCTGAAATGGCTTACTCTCTTTCCTACGATCATTCTCTACATATTTATCTCGTTATTTCAAATTTCTAAGTCTTGATATATTAGTTGATTTTTTCCCCTTTCAATCTGCCTTAACTTATGAGATATATCACAGATTGACTTGTTGTTGCTCATCTCCTTTGTCTTTTTGTTCGTTTTGGAAAATTGTTTTTCCAGGCACTGATGGTACAATCTCTTGCACGGCTTCCTATTTTGTCTGCAATGCCATATTCAGCGGCATCCTGGCACGTGCTGGCGATATCAATGTAAGAGACATGCATTATTTGTTTACCAAACTACATTTGATGAATTATCTTTTAATGCTTACTCATTTGATGAATTATCTTTTGATGCTTAGAACACATTTGATGAATTGTTTGCTTAAACAGTTGTGGTTGTTTTTTTTCCAGCTGCATTATCCTGTGAGGTAGAATGTGTTTCTTTTCCTGGTATTACCAAACTACCTTTGCTAAAAGATCTAGAGAAAAGTTTTTGTGCAAATAATATAATTTTTTTGATTAGAAAAGAAAACGAAAGATAGTTTATTAATGACAGAGTAGGGCCTGAAACCGGTCTTTATATTGGTGATGTTCTTTCAGATATTTTATAGAGCAAAGGATACGTAGAATTTTTTTCCTATTGTTAAAGCATTTATAATCAATGTTACTTGGACTCGAGTGTGAGTGCCTAATATGAGTATGTGCGTAAATGGTATATTTGATTTTTTTAGAAGTTTTTTCATTTATTTCGAGGGCCATATGCGTGAGACATGGGTACTATGAGAAAAATGAAGATTCGAAAAAAGAAATTAAGATGTTGGGAGGAGTTAAGTGTGGCCTGATACTTTGTGATTTTTTGAATAAAAAAATGCTCCAATGTTTTGTTGTTGCAGTACTATGATATTAGAAAGAAATGCGTGGGGAGTCTTTGCTATGACTTCTCAAACATGGAGACATTTCTGAACAAGAAATCTGTTAGGGATGCTCTTGGTGTTGGGAATATAGACTTCGTGTCCTGCAGTCCCACGGTGTACCAGGCCATGCTGGTTGACTGGATGAGGAATCTTGAAGTTGGTATTCCTGCTCTCCTTGAGGATGGTATCAAGCTTCTTATCTATGCTGGAGAATATGATCTTATCTGCAACTGGCTTGGTAAGCATTTCCTGTATTTGTTTATGGATAGGGGGCATATTATACTGGATACATCAAGCTAATTACCGGTCATATCATTGTACTTGGAACAGGCAATTCAAGATGGGTTCATGCAATGGAATGGTCTGGTCAAAACGAGTTTGTAGCATCGCCAGAGGTTCCATTCATAGTTGATGGTTCAGAAGCAGGAGTCTTGAAAACTCACGGACCTCTCGGTTTCCTGAAGGTTTGGTCCTTCTCTATACCAACACTTATTTGCGTCTTTAGATGTAGTTGCAGCCGGGCGGTACTGATAGGGCTGTGTGATGATCTTAACAGGTTCATGATGCGGGTCACATGGTTCCTATGGACCAGCCCAAGGCAGCCTTAGAGATGCTGAAAAGATGGATCAACGGTTCACCAGCCGAAGGTGGTAGCTCAGAGAAACTGTTTGCTGAAATGTGATTTTCTTCACTTTTCTCTGTTTGCACTCAATATTTTAGTTGGCTGTTGGTCCTACAATGGAAAAAAGAAAAACCCTCCAAAAGAAAGTTGCTTTTGAACGCCTGTAAATATATGCATGTGGATGATATAGGATCCTGGTTATCTTGCTGCTTTGAACATTGCCTACTGAACGTAATAAAGTGCCTTGAACTTCTTGTTTGCTGCTGTTCTTTTAATGTTGTTAATTATTTGTTTTTTTTTATCTATTATTATTTACAATTTATATTTATACATCATCTATAAATCTATGCAACTGTATGCTGCTGCGTGTTAACGATTTTAATTAAATAAATTCTGTGCTTTAAAAATAATTTTAAAATAAAAAATTACAAATTAGATGTCATTGTCTTAGTTTTTATTTGTAAGGTGCGTGTATTATGTGCAGGGTATGTGCACAAATAATATCTTGTATACGCCTTTAGACTATATAAAACATTGTCGTTTTTGAAAATGTTGAATATAGGATTTTCAATTTTAAATTTAATTGATGATTTAGTTTTAGTTCAAATGCATATAAATATAATAATGTATTTAGTAAAAGGATTTAAATAGTAAACAGCGATGATAAAATAAATAAATGTATAAAGTATTTTATTTTTTTAAATACTTAAATTAATAATTGGACAAAACATGCGTCTAAAATTTTTATTTTTGTCAAAAATTTAAAAAAAAAATCAACCCTCAATCAATAATTGATATGACCCAAAAATCTAAATTCAGAAAAGTGTTAAAAGACATTTATTTGGACAAAAATTAAAATTTCAAACACTTAATTTGGTAAGAAAATTTTATGCACTTATTTAGACTAAAATAGAAAAACTTTAGACACATTTTTTAAAAAATAATTTAGATGTCTAAATGAAAAAAATAAAATAAAAACCTTTACCACTTATTTTATATTTAAACCGATAAAATCTGAATTGTCTGGGTTTTGATCCAATTAGATTTAGATGAACAAATTTTCTTTCTCCGATTGGTGGCAAATTTTCTTTCTCCGATTGGTGGGTGTGGTAAATAGCAGTTTGAGTTAAAATTAGAGGTTTGATCGGTTAAATCCGCTAGTTTAAATATTTGGTGAATAGCAGATTGAAGTGAAACCTGTAATTTTAAAAAGTTGATGATAAGAGCTTTTTAAAACTAGAGGTTTTGACATCAAAGTTATAAATACCTCTTTACCCTTAACAATTATAAAAAAAATCTTCAAATAACCTAAATTTAACATTTTTCTATTTTAATTCTTCACCCTCACATATTTATATTATGACATTTGTAAACTAATATTTTTTTCACACATTTATATTTGTATTTAAATTTAATAGTTAATCAAATTATATTAAAAATTATATAAATAATAAATTAATATGTAGATCCTTCAAATATGTTTAGTAACGTTATATTAAAAAGATATTTTTCATAATCTAATTAATATTAATAGATACAAAATATTGATAAACTAATAAACTATTCAAACAAGTCGCAAATATAATTATGTCCTTATATGTCATTTTGCTTGTTTAAATGATCAAATAACTATCACTATTAATTAATTTTACCAAATACTTTTATACAATCAATTAATACCTAATGTAATCTGCCATCAGCTAATATAATCTGCCATCAGCTATCAGCTATACGCTAGTTGCCAAACAGAACCATAGTTTGTATGAAGCAGTTATAACAATCGTTTGTCCGATTTTGTCTTGTTTATTATTTGAATTTATTATTTAATTTTTGTACATATATAACTATTGAACTCATCGATTGATTTTAATAGAAAAAAGAATAATGTTTATCCTTTAAGAATTAAGTTCGAGCAATTGTTTGTGCAAAATGTATGTCTTATCAAAAGATTAAGAAAAAATATAAACAAAGATTATTATGTAATCACACTAATATAATAAAAATATATAATTACTAAAAGAGTAAATACTATTAAAAAATCTATTTTTTTTTGTATTTAGACAAAAATTATTTAAATAATCATATTTATACGTTCAATTGTCTTTAAAAGACATTTAAAAATTAATAAAAACCAAATAGAGGTGGTGAAACATGACTATGATGAATGCATTCAACATTAATGAAAATGATATTGGTTTAAAAGAGGCTTAAATACTCCATTGGCCCCTAAAATATGCTATTTGTATTGAGTTGTTGTTAAAGTTTTTTTTAGACGTTTTTTCTTTTAACATTTATCTTTGTTATTTGTTTTACTCCGACGTTAAAAATAATCTTTGGCTAGTTAGATTGCGCCACATGGAAATTTTCACTGCCTCACTTTAATGAAAAAGGTCAATTGCATTTTAAGTCTCCTAAATTTTATTTTTGTTCAGTTTAGTCCTTAATTTTTTTATTTGATTCAAAATGGATAATACTATTTTATTTATATGTAATATTAAATTAAAATTATATATAATAAAAGTATACGAAAATTATAATTCAATTTACTATTACATTATGATGGGGATTTGGGGATATCCTAGGCAGTGTAATTTTGGTTAACAAATAATTCTGTTGCCATATTTATGTTTGAAATTCTTTATGGTTTTATTTTTTCCATTTAAGTTGACATATCTACTCATATTAATTAGAAATTAATTTCTTTATAAACCCATCAATTACCTCCAAGTTTCCCCTATCCCTTAAATAAAATAACACTGGTTTTTGTTAGTTTGTGTGATGGGAAAGTTGAAGAAAATGGTAGCCCCTTTGGCTCTTGTTTTATTTTTATTGGCTTCCTTTGTGGTTGTGAATGAAGGTAAGTTACCAAACTAACATTTCATATTACTTATTTATTTTAATTAGAAAACCTTTAACTCTTTCTCTGTGTTTATATATAAAAAACAAAATCAAAAAGCAGGGCGGATGATGGTAGAAAGGAGCATAAAGCTAGGACCATGTCTGCTGCACCCTGAATGCTCCCCCAACGTTGCCTGCTGGTGCTGCATGGGCGACCCCAAGAAGCAATGTTGGTATTACAAAGATGACTGTCTCCGCGGCTGCTGATCTTTTCGACGGTCCAAATATATACTATTTTAGTGTGATATGTATGAATTCCTAAATTCCTGAATTCTGTCGGATACCATCATACATTCAACACAAATAAATTCAAGACTCCAAATTTATGACAATTCTATGCTATTTGTACAGCTCTTCATTTTTCGAGTAACCATAGCTGATACATTCTCGAAGACAGAAAACTCGAAAGAAAAACATTAACATACATATGATAGATGCATTACCTGTATCCTGCATTTACACTCCATGAGTGTATTATAAAATAATAAAGTAGCTGATAATGAACAACATATATTCTCAGATCATGTCTTCAATAATAACAAGTGTAAAGTAGATGCGGCTGTTTATGAATTAATAACCAAAGAACAAGAATAAGAATCTCTGCTTTCAAGTACTCGCAGTGTCACGTTGAAGCACAAAGAATAAGAATCTCACCTCTAAACTACTCACAAAGCAAGTTGAAGTGCAAAGAATAAGAATCTTTCTTAATGGGAACTTAGTTATGAAGAATAAGTACCAGAGACAAGACTGGAGAAATATTGGTACCGTTTTAGAAAAGAGCAGAATGATAAGAATGTAGACAAATACCCCAATGCACAGTCTATGAATCAAACTATAATTTAACCGGAAGGGAAAACAAATTAGTACATAGATTAGAAGTTCAAAAATTTAAATCATACATACTTTACAACAGAAAAAAGGGAGAAAACACCAAGAATTGTTAGCTTTTACAGATCATAAAGGTATCATCTCAGTATGATTTGCTCTTTTATCCCTGACAACATATAGGCAGTGACCTACAAAAGCCAGATTTATATCAATTAAAAGTCTAAGATGTGCACTAAGATGGTTATATTCTGCAACCAAAAGCAGCTTTGCTAAGTGCTAACTAATGCAAACCGTTTTTGGTGCTCAGAAACTCTTAAATAAAGTGTACTACTTGTTTAGCACCTGTAACAGAGTAAGTCATACACAGTTAATCTGCCAAGAAAAATTCCAATCAACCTCCTGGATGACTAATTAAACACAAGATATTCCTAAAAGTTTTAACAATTTATTTATGAACTTCGAAGTTTTAACAGCAGATATTTCTCGAGTTCTAGTAGCACCGGATGTCTCAGCAAAATTTTCAACTTAAATCTTGGGATGCCATGGAAGGAACCTATGAACGGTGCTTTTCTTTTTATGATTTCATACCATACTATGCATCTTCTCAATCATAGAGTTATTCTCTTCCTTCCATATGACTGGAATGGATAAATACTTATGCAAAGCTTCTTACAAAAGAAGAGGTTAGAAATCAAAATATTCTTTAATTCCAAAAAACAGTAGAAAGTTCAATGGCCATTCATTGCAGAACACAACACAGTCAATAACATTAAACAAGATAATTATACATACACCTCATGATTTACATTATTATATCTACAAATGCACTGAAATCTCAATTCTAGTTTTCTTTTCCAGCTAAAGGGCACTTAGAGAATAGCACAACACTTCTTTACCTCCTCAACTTTTGGGGTGAAAATAACTTTAACTGCCTCAAATACCTCTTCTATGGGCTTTGCAGCATCAATCTGAAGGTAGATCAAGAACATTTGAGTTGATGTAAACATGCAACCTATAAAACCAAAATATTTCAGTGAAGCGGAATTTCACCTCTTGAACCTTGCCCTTTGCCTTATAGTACTCAATTACAGGAAGACTGGACTCTAGAAACACCTTAAATCGCTTCCTTACTGTTTCAATATTATCGTCGTCTCTTCCCTTGAAATCCAGAAAAAAAAATAGTTTAAAGAACAAAAAATGGTACAACAGAGAGGCAGCAAGGAAATCATCTGATTCAAACCAATATATATCTTTTAGACAGGCCATTAAGTTAACCTGGTTTCTATTAAGAATTCGCCTCTCCATTTCTTCTTCAGAACAATTACAAAACAGGACAAATTCTGGCTCAATTTTAGTCTGCATTCAGCATGTAAGTGAAGTCATAACTCTAGGCTTTTGTTGGAATATCTAAATGAATGATGCAGAGAAGACTACATAAAAAAAATGAGATATACAGGGAATGAAGAATAATAGCCTTACAACGGCTTCAAATGCAGCACGGTTTTCTTCATTACGAGGAAAACCGTCAATAAGAAACTTGTCATTACCACTTTCCAACATTGCTTTTTCAAGAAGCTTAATTGTTACCTCAGAAGGAACAATCTTTCCTTCATTCATCATGTTCTGAATCATGTTTCTGTAGACCAGAAGAGATCAATGCACTCATTTCACACAAAGCCAATGATAAAGAATACATCTACATGGAAAATGTTTTCAAGAAAAATAACTGATCCTGAAATGAAAAACCCAGACATGATGTGCAAGATCTATTGACACACAAGGATGATAACCAATCATTTGAAAGAATATTTTTTTCTCAATCCTAAAAAACAATAAAATTAACTCATAGATTCCACAAAAAGATAATCTTAAATATGTCTAGAATTCAGATAGAAATGAATGCATGTCAAACTATTATAGGGGAGATATTCCATACCCATTTTCAGAACCAGAGTCTTTTTCAGCTCGGAGAAGATCTCCCGCGCTAAGATGAGTGTAACCAAAATGCTGGACAATATTAGCACACTGGGTACCTTTCCCACTGCCCGGACCACCTTATTGAATCAACAATAAAATTAAGTGGCTGAGAAAGGTAAATTTAAAACCTATAACAGTAAAAAAGAAAGAAAAATTACCTAAAACAAAAACCACCTTTGGCTTTTTCTCAGCCAAGCTAAACTCCACAGCCTGCATTTAGATTTTTCCTTAATAACTCAATGTAATCTATGTAACTGATTTCATGAAAAGGAATTCCTTTCCCATTTCCAAGGTCAAACATAAATTCCATCAAGCGAATTACCTTGCTTGAAGCATCTGCAGTTCTCATTACTGAAATCTTTAACTTGAAAGCCTACATGTTTAAAAAAGCATCAATCCAAAAAATAATAATAGCTCAATTTCTTTTATTAGACCATGTACTTTTTAAATTTAAAAACTCAACCCTGATCCAAACAGTAGCAATTAGTTTCAGTAATATGCCTAAGTTGAAAACTTAGTTCATGTTCTCCAAATTGATCATTCGAGTCATGTAATTTACTAGTATTGTCACTGTATTATTTAAGTTAGGACTAAAATTTCAAAATTTAAGAAAGTATAAAGATTAAAAACAATTAAATTAAAGTACAGGCCTAAATTTACAACTAATGTATAGTTTAGGGAGTAATGACATGATTTGACCATAACAATAATGCAGCAAACAATCCACATTCAAACATTCAGTATTATGCAGTAAAAACGTTCCAAATTTAAAGCTACTGTGTGTTTAATTTTACAAACAATTTCAAATACTAGTAAAAGAAAAGAAAAACCCAACTTGTTTAAGCCGCATAAAAACACAAAGCAGAACAGATTAAAAACAAGCAAATACAAATATGTAATTTAGTGCCAGAGAATCAATTTACTTTAGCATAATAAAATGGGGAAAAAATTCCATGATTTCGCATAATGACATTACAGGCGAACTGTAAAATGCAATTACCTGTTTAGTTTTCTACACACAGGATCAAAATCGTAGCTTAAACAGAGGTGGATACATTAAAATCCTTTAAAAGGGAGTTGAAAATAGCGAATTCCAGACAAAATTCAAACGTGATTAGAATAACAAAAAGAAGAAGATTAAATAGTTGGAATTATAAGATAGCTTAAAGCCACGTTCTTCTGCCATTAAAACACCATGAAGAAACTAGAAAGAGAAGGTTACCTCAAAGTGAGAGAGGAGAATAATACAAAGAGAAAGGGAGAAGACCACAATGCGAAATTCATGATCTGAGGACGATGCTCTTAAATAAATAAATCCATTTTTTTTTTGCCCGTGTCCGCGTGGAAACTGGAAAGTATATACGGTAAAGTTTAGAAATGGCCATAAAATTATTTTAAAATATTTATTTTTGTTGAATCAATTTTAAACTTAATTTGAAAATTTTAATAAAGTTAATCATTGTTATTTGGCTTAATTATGAAATAAGTACCTAAATAATATCTCTTTTTTATAATAAGTGTCGAAAATATTTTTTTATTGAAATATGTGCATAATATTTTATTTTTGACTAAAATAGTTGCCTAAAGTATTTTTGGCTGAAATAGGTGCTTAAAATTTCATTTTTGGTTTATTTTAGGTGCACATTTATTTTAGCTAAAAACTTTAGGCACATGTTTCAACAAAAAGTAAAACTTTAGACACTTATTTCAACAAAAAAATATTTTAGGCACCTATTACAAAAAATACTTTAGGCACCTATTACAAAACCCTCGGATAAAATAAACACGTAAAAATAGCTTACTAGGTTTAAATTTGACGAAACAGACTGCGCCAATAAGTTTATAGCGTAAAAAATCTCCCGGATAGAATTCTCGAAAAAAGTCAATGGCGGCAACTGACTCGGATCGACGACTTAGGCTCGGCTTAGCAGGCCGACTTGTTGGGCCTGCATCTCGACTCATTGGGCCTACATCTTGGCTCAGTAGGCTGGCCCAACGGCTCAACAGTCATATACAACTACCCCTTCTCAAGCGGACATCACTCACGTGCAGGATGATTTTTTTAAAGTTCAGTGGTATAATCGGACCTTTTACTAAAGTTCATTGGTATAATCGAGTCAGATCTTAAAGTTCAATGATATTTTGTATAGTTTACTCTTCTTTTAGTTTAATACTTGAATTAAAATATTCGACCCGAATTCAAGCTCCGAATGATTAACTCGAAAACCGGGTCATTACATGTTAGTTTTTTTTTTAAAAAAAAGAAATGAATAAAAGAGGCTTAAAGGATTTTCGAGTCTTTTTCCCTTTATCGAATTACATGCATGGCGACCGGAGGTGGTAGTGTCGAAATGGGTCTCGGTTTCAGGTAGATCATGGTGGGAAAGAAGGGTGAATCCTATTGGGTTCAGTTAGATTTAAGAGATGTTGAAAGGTTTTTCGGACTTGGGGTTTTTGAATCTAAAAAATTGGTTTAAAAGAGGATTTGGGTGTTTACATGGATCAAACAGAAGGGAAGAGTACATAACAAGTTTGAGTCCTTAAATTTTTTTGTGTTTGATCCGTATAAACACAAAAATTAAGAGGATATCGTGTTTTTATAGATCAAAATGGCTTTATGAGAAAAAAACGAACGAAGAACAAGGCTTGAATGTTTGGTTTCGATTGAAAAGATGCTCAAATTTGGAAAATAGTGTTTTTGTTGTTGATTTTGAGGGAATTTCGGAGAGAGATGAGATAAGAGAGAGCGATTAAAAGATAAAAGAGAAGGGAGTAATTTTCGGCTAGAAATAATTTTTTTTTTTTATAGATAATGTAATCTGGGCCAAACGACCCGCACCCCCTCGAGAATGGCCCGCGCCTTATTTATGGATATCTTATAATTTAGCTTGCAATTTTGTAAATAATTCAATTTTGTCCTTATTATGTGTTTTTTAAGTTTTAATTTGTTCATTTCTGCCTTTCTATTTTAACTTCAAGTTTATTTTTAATTTCAATTTTAATTATTTAATTTAGGGTTTTGCTATACACAGCCCTAAGGGTTGTGTGCAAAAACTACTAGATTCCTAATTTTACTTTTTAATGAAATCTATTATAATACAATTAATTACATTCTTAAAAAATTAAATATCATTAATTTATGGTGTTTAATAGAATTAAATCCTAACATTCTAAACCCTAAATGCTAAAACCTAACCCTAAATCTTAAACCTTAACCATAAACTTAAACCCTAACCCTAAACATTAAACCTAAACCACAAACCCTAAACCATAGAAACCCTAAACTTAAAAAACCATAAAAATACAACAACACTAAAACCCTAAAACAATAAGACCTAAACCCTAAAATTATAAATTATACACTAAACACTAAACCCTAACTCTAAACCCTAAACACCAAAATCTAAACCCTAAAAACCCTACAAATACAACAACACTAAAACCCTAAACACAATAAACTCTAAACACGTAAACCCTTTTACATGATTATTAATTACATTAAATACCATGAATCAATGATGTTTAATATTTTAGGAATGTAAATAATTACATTCTAGTAGATTTTATTAAAAAATAAAATAACAATTAATGATAAGAATCTAGTAGTCTTTATACACAGCCCTAAGGGATGTGTATAGCAAAACCATTTAATTTAAATGCAATTTAATTTATATTATTTGTTACATGATTTTATTAAAGCATGTAGTATAGATAAATTTACTTTAAATACTTAGTTTAAATTAAATAACATGTATAGAACCTTAGTCTAAGTTCCTTTAGTTTAAGCTTTAATTAAATAATTTGATTAAGATTTAGCTAATTGTAACAAATTAATAGGTATTGTTTAGGAAATTTGAGAGTTCAAATTTGAATGGTATTATAAAGTAATTAGATAGTATTCAACATGAACTTTTAAATTAAATAAACAATATTTATTTATTTTGGTGAAAGAGTATGATTTCATTAACAAAAAAGCATACACAGGTTGTAGTAACTAATGCCTCATTAAAAACATTTCCTAAACCTAAATGGAGGAAAAAAGTACACCAAAAAATGGATTGGTCTAGAGCGTGCGACACATATCGCTAAACACCACTAACACAATACACCGCTGAACATTATTATTTTTTAATAACTTTTAAATAATTATTAAAAATCTCAAACTTAACATACAATTAATTATATTTCAAAATAAAGTTAGAAAAAATTATTCCATGAACCATTATCACAATCTCATCCATGATCCTACCCAATTAAATAAATTCACATCATATATACACTTAGATTAAATATTTCAAGTCACCATCTTCTTCCTTCGATCTCATAAACAATGTACCTATCAAAAAAATTAGGGTTTGGCTTTTACTGTAAAAGTAAAATTTGAATTATCTTACTGTAAACAAGAGGTACCACGGCATAAACAAAATCATGAATTTCTGGTACATATCTCAAACAAGAGACATTTACTCTTACACCATTAGAGACAACAGATTAGGTGTTGCTTTTGTTAGGACTGATATTGGGAGGTGAATCAAAAATTTTCAAACTTCATCTGCTCATATTGCTGATGCCTTTGTTCTGCGTTTTGGTGTTAAATTTGTCAAATGATTTAACTACAGGAGTTACTTTTGAATCGAGTAGTAATAGTCTTATTGAACGTTTTAATTCCAGTTCTTGTTCTTGTTCTTCTTGGAATACTGCTGCCATCGAAAGGGATGTTCTTTTAAATGCTAACTTCTTTGATTCTTCTTCTTTCTCTTTTATTTCTAAATCGTGTAATACCGTTGCTGTGTGGGTTGCAAGGAACACCATAACTAATTTATGTCTGAATGACTGGTTCTGTTCTATTTCTGTCATACTACAACAGCTTTTGTAATTTTTTTATTTAATGGAATGAATTCTTTTATGTTCAAAAAAATGTTATGATTAAGTACTGAATGCTTGGTTGTTTTGAGGCCTTCGAATTTTATTTTTACGGTAATAGTTAAACCCTAATTTTTTTGAATAGGTACACTGTTTATGAGATCGAAGGAAGAAGATGGTGACTCGAAATATTTAATCTAAGTGTATATATGGCATGGAAAAAAATGATGTGGGTTTATTTAATTGGGTAGGACTATGAATGAGATTGTGAGAATGGTTCATGAAATAATTTTTTCTAGTTAAATTTTGAAATATAATTAATTGTATGTTAAGCCATTTAGATTTTTAATAATTATTTAAAAATTATTAAAAAATTAATGATGTTCAGCGGTATATTGCGTTAGTGATATTCAGCGGTGTGCGTCGCCCATTCTAAAAATTTCCCCAAAAATTACGTAATAAAAAAAGCAACGGGAGCAACCCGACTAAATAAAATGATAATAAAGCCAGATTACAAACTAGGAGTATCACCCTATAATAGTGGAACAACCCAAGTGGGTGGCGTATCAAAAAAAATAAGTCACAAGAATATCATCAAGATCACTCTTAGCTATAGCGCCGACCACTTTATTACCGTCGCGTAGCACATGGCGCACTTGAACAACCCAATCTCGACTACAAAGCTCATCCAAGTACCAACTTTAAAAATGAGTACCCTAAAAATTACAATGAAAAACATAAACCGCCTCTAAATTATCTATTTTAAGAATAACACGGCGGAAACCCGCACTCCAAGCATATACAAGCCCATGATACGCCCCCATAACTCAACATGAAACACCGAACAAATTCCCACCATCCAAGCAAAACCAAACCTCCAATGCCCCGAACTATCTCTCGCCACGCCACCACATGTCGCATACCCATCAGCCTGTCTCCTAGCTCCATCGGTATAGATCTTTATCCAAGGCTCTTCAGGAACTGACCAATGGACAGGGTCATTCCCCAAACGGCTACGCTCAACAACACTGCCAACTCCATCCAATGGGTTGCCAAAGACTCTAGCATTCCGAGCAAGCCACAAATTTCAAAGAACAGTACCGAACAACAAATTCCAATGGTCCATATTACATGCAAAAGCCACTGATCCGGAAACATTAGCCACAATCCAATCGCCCAAATCCAAGGATAGGAAAAAGATAAGTGATGAGGCTGTATCAACTCACTCCAAACATGAACAACGGGGATGCAACGGCGAAGGACATGATCAATATTTACTTGAACCCTAGAAAATATTAAATAACCTAGATTAATATTTTATTGCATTAGATAAGATTAACTACTTTACATATTATAGTGTAAATAATAGGGAATATTACATGTAATTTTGAGATTCAACAAAGAATGATATCTTAAAGTAATTGAGTATTATTCTATATAAATTTTGAAATTAAATAATATTCATAGACTTAAATAAATCATAAAATAATTAGAGCTTTTTTAGGTTATTTACTTAAAATGAATTTCATAATTGGTTGCATATATCAAAATCTTTTAGAAACAAAATATATTTTAGGAATATAAAAAGACAATACCATTATTGTATAGGGGTGTTCCATTTTATATTCAAAATAAAATATATTTTATCATAAAAAGAATATTTTTATTTTAAATATAAATACAATTAGAAATGAATGATTAAATTAAATTCGAAATATTATTCTAAATTCCAAAATGCAACACGAAATTGAAAGGTACTAATTTTGGGCGTTTGTGGGGTGCTAATCCTTCCTTACACATAATTGACTTCTAAACCCTAATTTTTATAAATATCTGGTTGTTTTTTCTGGTGCCCGATCTACCAAAATGACCGGTAACGATTATATTTTCTAAAAAATTAAATTTAAAAAAAAAACTTGAATTCAAAATGAATGGTTCAAGCTATTTTCAAAAAATGGTTTCGACATCAAGCCTAACTATTGCTGAACCATGTGCCTGTCAGAATACCCTTCAATGAAAATTCATATTAAAAAAAAAGAATTGAAAGTAATTAACAGAAGGTTCCACGCCTGAGGAATAACTCCAGTTTCAACATATATGGGTCGGTAAGTTAACCTTTTCGAACATCTGAACGAAGGTTTTGAGCAATTCCACCTTGAATGAAATGCTTTTCTCCAACAGAAAGCCCCACCATTGCTGTAAATCCACAGAAAAAGCCAAAGGAAAAACTAATAAAAAATACATTGAACTCAATCGGTTTCACTTGCACGGTGAAGAGTTCGAAAATCCCTTGGCTGGGGGGGGGGGGGGGAGGGGAGTTATGAGGACACAAGAAAGCCAAAGCTAAGGAAGTGCTGAACTATGTTAAAAAAAGAGAGGAAGTGCTGAACTTAGAGTTAGGTCATATAAAAATAAGTTATCAAACTATACATCTTTTGAACTTTAGGTGCTTAAAGTATTTTTTGTTGTTGAAAACAAGTGCTTAAAGTCTAAACGTTACAATTTTAGGTGTATGGTGATTAACTATTGTTAAAAAAAATCTGTTAACCAATTACTGCTTGACACGTGATAATAATTTGCACGTTGTTCGTCGTTTCCAACGATGCCGTGTTGAGAGAAATGACCGGCTAGGTCCGACGACTGAACAAGTGTTGTTGAGATATTTATTTTGAAATAACAAAGTAAAAATATTTTTGGACTTAACAAATATTGCAAAAACAATTCGAAGTCCATTTAATTCGAAAAATATGTTCGAAAGCTTTTAAGAGTGTTTTTGACTCAAACAAATATTTTCAAGTGATTTAAAAGTCAAAAACAGGTCTTCGATACCGGTACGATACTCCTAGTACCTATATGAAGTTGCCCGTACAGTACGACAATGCCCTGTACCGATACGCTTTTGTTTTCTAGATTCCAAAGAGCACTTGACGTACAGATATGGAAGTCTCCGTACAAATACCTAAAGTACCATATCGATACGGGTGTATCGCGTACCAGTACGCTCTGCATTTATGTGCAACAACTCTCTTGTTTTGGCAGGTACTGATATTCACTTTCGAGTACCGATACCCAAAGTTACATAAATGCATTTATGGCTAGAATTAAAGTCCCCAACGGCTAATTTTTCATTCCACTCTATAAATACAAGCGGAAAACACTTGAAGAATGAGAGGATGGACATCTAAGCTTAAAGATCAAGAGATTAGAGTTTTTCATTGTTTATTTTGTAATCTCTTATAATTCTTCAGTCTAATCCTAGTGAACCAAAATGTATAAACATCCACCTAGAGAGGTAATTAGTTTACATTGTCAAGACCTCATAATTGAGGGATAAATTCTAGTTGATCCTTATAAAAACTAGAGAGAAAGTTCTATCTTATTCCATGAAAAGATAAGTTGTAAAAGTTACTCTTGAGCCTGCAGAAAGAAATAATTCATAGTAGTGGATTGAGAAATCCTTAGTGGTGTGCTAAGGCAGTGGATGTAAACTTAGTTGATAAGTCGAATCACTTTAAAATCGATTGTGCAAATTGTCCATCCTTTCGGTTTTTGCCACTTCCAACCGAGAAGAAATTTTAACCCCCTTGGCGGTCTTCGGTTGATCGAATTTGAGCCCAACATGTGTGCTTAGGGGTGGCGATCGGCGGCTGAAGGGGAGACAATTTGGGATTTAGGTTTGAGAAATTTTAGAGATTTAGGGACTGCTTTATGAAAATTGAAGAATTTTGGGATTTATTGAAAAATTTAAATTTTTGTGTAAAAAATATTTTTTTGAACAATTCCTACCTAGTTGGAGGGGGAAAAGGAAACTTGCTCATAATAGGCCCAGAACTCACAACCTAGGAGGAAGAGAATGTGTCAACAGAGAGCTTTTAACCACTTACTCTAGATGTTGTTGGTCTGTAAAAAATGTTTTAAGTTTTAAATTTTGTAAAAAAATAAAATAAACATGTTATATATCATATTTTGATAGATTAACAATTATTTTTAACGGTAGTTAAAATTACCATGCACCTAAAATTGTAACGGTGTAAACTTTAGGCACTTATTTTTAGCAAAAAATACTTTAGGCACCTACAATTTAAAATATGTATAGTTTGGTCACTTATTTTTTTATTTAAGCCTTACAAAAAGTCAAAATATGTTTGTACTATGTTACGAAATGTATTTAGTTTTTGGGTAAATTACACTGGTGACCATTCAACTATAGAGTCGTACTTATTTTGACCATCGAACTAAAATTTTTCTTAATCAGACCACCAAACTATTAAAATGCTTCCAATCAAAACATCGGCCGCTAGAATCTAATGGAGGGGTAGTCAACAGAAATTGGTAGAGACAATTACTAAACCAATAAAGTGTCTTAACTATCCGCAACAATCGAATTTTTATTATTTGAACTTTACATTTGATTCCAAATGAAACATCATCTTAATGCATATAAAACCTTGAATACATCTTCACCACTAGGAAAAACAAAAGTATAAAGATGATAATCATATTAATAGCAGAATCACAAGCAAACAACATTTACAATTTCAAGTACAAAAACAAAAAGACAAGAAAACGTGATACACAACACATAAAAATAAGAGCACCTACAATACAGTTCCAAAGTATTATATGATGCTTTGAAAGATTAATGTGAAGTCATCAAAGTGAAAAACTATATTAACTTCCAACAATGAAAAAATAAGAGCACCTATGATACAGTTCGATAAAAAATATGCAGTAGCAATAAAAGTAAAGACAAACCTACTTAAAACTAATCCTTTTAGGCTTTCAGCACCAATGCAAGGGCTTTCATCACCGTTACTTGCAAACACCGCATTCTTAGCTGTTTCCACTTCCTTCCCATCTATCAAATTATTTCCACCAACAATGCCACCCCAAACATCTACTCAAGGAACCAATGCTTTCCAAACCTTCATCTCATTCTACCTCATCGAAAAGAAAATGTGGCACAAACCAGGAATATTGGAAGGCCACATGGAAGGACGAGAGGTCTGCCTGCCTTCTGATTGTAAATATCAACTTCAGCAACAATGTCAAATCTAATTGGCTTGTTTAAAACTTTTCATTTCAAGTAATAACTAAACAACTCTTCATATGTTGGGTGGAATCAAAACCCAGATGCTTAGGCAGTCGCTGAACCTCTAGAATTTGCCACCGCAGATGGTGTTGTAACTATAGCTAAAGATTTTTCACCACGCATGGTGATAATCTTTTGGGATAAATGGAGATAGATTATTTTCATAGATGGAGAGGGAAGAGTTGAAGGAGAAATGAAATGAAAATTGCTTTCAAATATTTTTAAATAGTGAGCAGTGAATACAACAGATGAAATAAAATAATATCCACTGCAGAATAATTAGAAAATTAGAGAATTGTGAGAATACTTGAGCTCTTCTTTTTACGAACGAAGCTGCAAGTAATACAACATAAGATGCCACAATGATTTGGGATTAAAACCACGTCTACTACATGTCACCTCTTAGCTCCTCATTCTCCTCGCTAAGCAAATATATTACTGCTTGAGCACTCATCAGCTCAAGTTTCAATGTCTCTCTTTCAGTAGAAATCTTGAAGACCTCATTCTACAATTCATTTATAAGTTTCATGTAGCCAATAAACATCATCAAATTCATATTAGAAATTTCATATACTAGTGGTGGAATATGGGTGTCAGTTTCTTCTCTTTGGGTTATCTAAATTCTATTAAAGAAAGTTCTAGGAGTGCAAAAATTGGTGATGGTGATGTTGTGGTTGTTTCTGTTGTTGTTTTAGATGAACAATGACCCTGAATCGTTCTAATTGAGTTCTCGAAAATATTTGCATGGTTAAGTCATGAATTGTTGTCTTTTTCTTTTATAATGGATTAGCGTTAAGGGTGTTTCTTTATTGACCAAGCATAAAAAAATGACCTTTATCCTGTCTATCAATCTTTCATGGAGGTAATGAAGTACATTTATCTGTTTTCTCTATTTATAGTTGAGTCCCTTTACATCTGATGGTTCCTACTGATTTATATTGAAAGTTAAGATCGAAACTTACCAACCACATATGGTACAAAATTAGCATATTCCCTAGATTCTAATCTCTATCTAAGAAAATAATCTTCTATGTTCACATTGATGTGGATGAATAAGTCTTCTAGAATCTTTCCATGGATCGGGCTAGTCTGGTGGTCTTTTCAATCCCAAAATCTTCTTTAGAATCTCTTGGACAGTTTGTTGTGCATGTGACTCGAACCAGAACTCATGGTCCATGACATTCTCCCCCACCAAACTCAGTGATGCCTTCATCTTGTCTTTAGAATGAAGCTGGATTATGTGATCCTGTAACTTTCATGATACCTCGGCTTCTCCCCCCAACTCGAAATTGGGCTTGACACTCATGGTTTCCTCAACACCAAGTGTAGCTTGGCAAGGACTAGGCCACCAACTTTAAATTCCTCGTCCACGCGTCTTCAATCAACCCACTTCTTGGTCCGCTTTCCCGTCTTGTGTAAACAAGCTCGGGCTAAGTCATAATGCGTTCTTGTCACGCCTTGGCAACCTTGTATGTTGATGTATTAGCCCCCTCGTAATCGAGAACAACAACGTTGTGCGTGAGTGGCTATTGTCCAGTCATAATTTCAAAGGGACTTTAGTTTCGTGTCGCATGATGGACTTTTGCATAGGGCCCCATATTTAGAGGAATTATCCCAAGAAAGCCAAGATCAATGTCATCAAGGAAGATAGGGAGATCGAGCATGAGACTATCAAGCTTGGCTAAATTATGAGCTCCATTCAGGTCAAGAGGGGTCATAAGTAGAAGAGACTAATGTTCGTAGACATCATCGTTGCAAGCAAGAAGATGAGTGCACTAGTGGGCACACGTGTCTTAGAATTATTCATGTTCGACGAAGTTGTCAAGAGACTTGACCTTCCGGTGGAGAAGACAAGTAGATGGATCAAAATTGTCAATTCCAAAGAAGTACAATAGTGAGTGTGACAAAAAGGGGTCAAACTTGTACTTGGAAGATCGTAAATGTATCATCTACTATATCACCTTCGCCTAAATAAGCAACAACACTACCACAACAACATTTTTCAACAATGAACCAAATGCTAATATAATGTCCACCAGGGAAAAATAACAAAACCAGAGAACAATGAAAGTACTTGAGCTCTTTTTTTTTCATTTTTACAAACGGAGCTGCAAGTAATACATGAGAAGACAACACAATAATTCGGAATTCAAACCACGTCTACTAGATGACACATCTAACATCTTAGAGATGAGCCAATTGCACCATTCTCGGGTCCAAGGTTTCTCCCCTTCAGCTCCTCGTTCTTCTCGCTAAGCAAATCTATTCTTGACCAGAGAATCCTAACCATTGCTTGAGCACTCATATGTTCAAGCTTCAATGTCTCCCTCTCAGCCTAAATCTTGCGGACCTCATTCTGCAATTTGTTTATAAGTTTCATGTAGCCAGGAGGGACCATCAAATCTAGATTTATAATTTCATTTACTGGTGGTGGAACACGGGCTGGCTTCTTCTCTCTAGGTTCTCTAGATTTCATTAAAGAAGATTCCAAGAGTGTAGAAACTGTCGTTGTTGTATCACATGATGGTGATGCTGTGGTTGTCGGCTTGTCGCTGCTATTGTTGTAGATGAACAATGATCTTGAATTATTTTAATTGAGTTCTCGAAAACATTTGCATGGTTAGGTCCTGAATCATTCTTTCTTCTTCTCTTGTAATGTATTAGTGGTAAGGGTGTTTCTCTATTAACCAAGCATAAAGAAAGACCTTTATCAGATCTCTCAATCTTGCATGGAGTTAATGAAGTACAATCATTTGTTCTCATATACGATGGCTTCCTCGGAACTTTGTCATCATCAACAATTTGAATCTCACGTGTGTAAAATAAGTTTAAGAAGTAATTCTAAAAGAAATTTCAGAAGTTATTATTCAATCCAGACTTAAGAATAAACGGGGCACATGACAATTGGTTTTAATGTATCTGTTACTATCATCCAAAGTATAGATGAAAGAAACCTTAGGTAGAGATAATTACTAAATCAATAACGTGTCTTAACTAGGAGAAACAAAAATATAAAGATGATAATCATATTAATAACAGAATCACAAGCAAACAACATATACAATTTGAAGTACAAAAGCAAAATGACAAGAAAACATGGTACACAACACATGAAGGGATGTAGAACCAAAATATTATCCAATTCTGTCAGCACACACAACCAGTTGGTGTAAAGATTAATGTGAAGTCATCAAAGCAAAAAACTATATTAACTTCCAACACTGAAAAATAAGAGCACCTACAATATAGTTCGATAAAAAAAGATGCAGTAGCAATAAAAATAAAGACAAACCTGCTCAAAACTAATCCTTTCAGCACCATTGCTTGCAAACACTGCATTCTTAGCTGCTGCCACTTCCTTCCCATCTACCGAATTATTTCCACCAACAACTCCATCCCCAACATCTACTCCTGGAATCCATGCTTCTGAATTATCATCTCATTTTGCCTAAGTGAAAGGGGCATACTGATTTTGTTGGGTGGTCCAATATTAATCTTATGAAATACTCTACATAGCACGTACTCCTTCAACACCAAAAGGAGAGAAAAAAGAGAGAAAGGAAAATAAATAATTCTTATAAGATTAGTTTCTATAATTGTACAATAGTAAAGTTTAGTTTAGAGAAAATTCTCGGACTTCTAAAGTTAACGTTTCAAAAAACTAACGGTTTTATAGAATAGAGTCTGAACTACCAACATCAAGTAAGGTGCAGATGCATGTTTACTGTATTAAATGAAATATCATAATGCATGAAAAACCAGAATCACATTTTTCATTCATTTTCTAAATTTTCTCAGCAACCACGTTGTTATGAAATCAAAGTAGCCGAAATACAAACAGTTCATCTCATCATACCCCAAACGTAATATGTTCTGCATATAGAAAAATGTGTTCCCAATATTATAATCAGATCAATGCAGCACAGTCCATCACAGAAGGAAAAATGTACTTAAGTATTTCATGTTAAATTTCTATATTTTCATGTCATCCAAAATCTTTAACATAAATAGACATATAAACCGTAACATCAACACTTGCAACCATGCATAACAGATTGCCACCAAGATCAAGATCAAATTAAAAGGCCTCATACATGCAATGCCCCAATTCTTTCGGATTCTTCTTCAACAAGCCGATACTCATGCATAACCCAATTGGTCCGCAACCCATCTGGAGCTATCCTGTTATAAAACACTAGTGTCTTTTTCATCTCAATAAGCTATTCATTGTGGCAGACCTCTTGGCCCTTCCCTGTGGTCTTCCAATACCCTTGATTTGTGGCCCTATTCATTCTTCCTCCATTCCCATACTTCTTGTCCAATAGAGTGAGGAAATACTACTCATGATCTCTAATTTTTAACCTTGACTTGTCTAAAAACAAGCCACGAGAAGAAACTTTAGTACCTTAGCTTAAAATGAACTAAAATTCACCTTTATACACCAACAAAACAGTATAACAAAAGATATTACTTGAAAAGAGAGAGCAGAAAAATAAATAAAAGGAAGCATAAACCCACATCGATTGCATAGTATAGAAGAACAAGAAAACTTAATATCTAAGAATCCCATTTAACTATTAAAGGCATTTAACTAGTAAAGAGACTGCATTTAACTATTAAAGGCATTACATTTGTTATTGTCCTAGCTTCTTAAAAAAAATTGAACAGAAAATCTTTTAAAATCTTCTAAGAAAAATAAATTTTGAATGATACTGGAAGGACCCAATAAAGAAATGTTCAAACATGCAAATAAAAAGAAACTCAATATATATACTCAAATTTTCGACTAAAAAATCTTCCCAAAAAAAATTAAACACAACTTTAGCAAAAATAGAACATTCAAAAGCAAAACCCTCTAAAATTTCAAAAAATTTCAGCAAACTACTTAAATAAACACATAATAAAAGAATAAATAAAAACACCCCAAAAAATCAACCTGGAAGCCCCCAAGGCTCGTGCTTGTAAATATCAACTTCAGCAACATCGTTAAATCTGACTGACTTGTTTGAAACTTTTCTTTTCAAGTAATAGCTAACCAGCTTTTTATTTGTTGGGTGAAATTGAAACTCAGGTGCTAACGCAGTCACTGAACCTCTAGAATTCGCCGCTGCAGATGGTGTAGATAAAAAAATTTCACACGCATGGGGATAATCTTTTGGGAGAAGCGGAGATAATCTTTTTAAGGGAAGATTTGAAGGAGAAATGAAATGAAAAAGAAAAAGCTTTTTGATTGATGATAAAGGAAGAAGGTACCTTCAGTTGCAAGAAATTTTCAAGAAAACATTTCTAGGGTAGCAGAGTAAAACCTAAATTTTAGAGTAAACTATTTAAATGATGTAGGGGTGATATTGATATGACTATTTTTTAATTGTGTTAATATGACTCATAACTGTTTAAGGGGTACCAATTAAACCACTTAGCGTTAAAATCTAACGGTAGGGTAGCATGACAGTTAACATAAATTTAATCCATGTTACTTACGTATTTTACCATTTTGGTCTTAATTTTAATTTAATCTAATAGATTTAATCCACCAATCAGATGATAACACTTGTCGCTGTCTGATTGAAATTTTTTTAAATAATTTTATTTATTTGATCTCGACTTACATAACCAACAAGGCTTGGGGTTGGGGAACCTTCTACCTGATAAAATCTAGTGTTCATTTTTCCGCTCATAATCTCAAGCGTCATTATTAGGGGTGTAAATGAATATAGTGTTCGATCAACTGTTCGTGAACAGTTCGTATAACATTCATTTATGTTTGTTTATTAAGCTAAATAAACGAGTATGAACAAAATTTGTATGTTTGTTAAATAAACGAACGAACACCAACAAATGTGTGTTCGGTTCATTTATATTCATGAACAAGCTCGTTTATAAGCTCGTTTATAAGCTCGTTTATAGATTCGTTTATAAACTTGTTTAAAGACTCGTTTATCTTGGGAAGATAAAGCAATCCTCTAGCGATTCCCAAAATGATGTTGAAGCCTGCTGAATTGTGTCTATTTTTTTCTACTTATGTCTTCAAACGGTTAGTACCGGTTATAAGTGTTTTTTTAGGGATGAACCCAAAGAAGGCTGGAGGGGCAGTCGTCCCTTTAAAAATTTAAAATTCATATATAATTTAAATTTTTTTTATGTATTTTCTATTGAAAATTTATTTTCGCCCCTAAAATTTTATAAATTCGTCTCGTTAAAATTTTATAAGTTCACTCTCCTTAACATAAAATTCTGCGTTCGTCCCTTATTTTTTTAAATGCCTGCTTTGTTTAATACAAACCATTTTGTGATTGCAATCAGTGTTCTGCGTTGTGAACTTTGAATTATAAAATTGGGCTTGCAAACTATAATATATATGTAATGTTGCAATTTAGGCTTTTAGCGTGTCCTACTGCTGTGACCCGTATGGGTTCGAATCTCTATCCAAATTTCCTTCAATTAGGTCCTACATAGGACTGTAATCAAATCGAGTATGGACTGAATTTAAGATTTATATTTTAAGAATTATGTTTAGGGTTTTAGGTTTAGAAATTTAAATTTTAGAGTTTAAAGCTTATTAAGAAATATATAGTTGTGTAAACTTGTTAATTTTAAACGTTGTATTTAGAATTTAAGATTTAGATTTTAAGACTTATGTTTAGGGTTTTAGGTTTAGAAATTTAAATTTTAAATTAAAAAATTTAATATATTATATTTTGAGTAGCTCACGAGCTTTTTGAGTAGCTCACGAGCTTTTTGAGTCGGATATCAAGTAGCTTGACTCGGCTCGTTAAGAATTTAAGTCGAGTTTGAGCTTGAGTCGAGTCCAATCACGTCGAGTGTTGACCGAGTCGATCTTGAGTAGCTCGCAATCTGTTTCGTTTACAGCCCTAGTAACACATGTTATCATCATATTGGTAGATTAAATTTATTAAATTAAATTAAAATTAGTACTAAAATGATAAAATATTTAAGTAATAAGATATTAAATGTGTAATTATATAAATTTATGTTTACTGTGAGGATGGAGTCACTCTATAATTGGGTGGTCATTTAAGTAGTTTGCCCTAAACTTTATTATTATTAGGATAAACTATCAAAATGATATTTTTATTTCAAAATGGTAATTCAAGCAGTCATACTCTTTATGAGATTTTAGTAGTCTAAGGAAAAATTTAAAAATTAAAATTTTAATAATAAATATTGAAAAAATATATTTTAAGAGTAGACAAAATTAGTAAATTAATTTACTTGCAAAATGTATTTTTTTATTATGCTCAACAAAATATCTAATAAATATGTCAAATTTTAAATAAAAATATAAAAATATCATTAAACATCCAATTACTCACATAAGATAATTTTTACGAACAATTTTAGATGCAAAATCACTGAAAATTAAATACAACTAGTTTTAGACTCTTTACAGATGTTTCTTCCGCCCAGACTCAGGTACGAACTTGGAAGAAGTGGATGACTACCCCGGTGAGGATCATTGTCTTTTAATATATTTTTTTAGGAAAGAATCATATTTGCATTTTTATATATACAGATTAGGTTGTAGTCTCAAAAATAATAACAAACAAATTACATTTAATATGTTATTTCTAAAGATGAATACGTGATCTAATCCTATAAAGTTTCGAGTTTTGAGTTCAATAATATACTGTTGTTAATTAAATAAAAAATTACAAAAACCAAAGTAGGGGCTGAGAAGACAAGAGGGGGATGTTGTTGTTGCTTGGAAGCAAAGGCGAATTCGGATTCCCGGCGATCATCTTCGGGGGCCGGAAGATTGAGATCCAAGCTTAAACACAAAACATTTGGTGGTTTCTCAGATTCCTTTGCCAAAGGAACTGTCAAAGGCAGGGCTGTGTTAGGTGCCATAACATTAACATTACTACTACCTGTCGACCCTCTATGCCTTCTCATATGCCCTCCCAATGCCTGTCGTAAACTCAGCCCCACAAATGGAACAATCATGGACCTTAACCTTACTGTAATTCCAATTCAAACCTCTATTATTATTATTAGGACCATCTTCTTCATAATCATATGCTGATTTGAATAGCCTTGAATTTTTCTCATCAACCATGGCTAGCTTGGGCTTCTTATGGCTAGCCCTATGACCTTCGAGGGCTTGGAATGAAGGGAACGTTCTGTTACATGTTTTGCATTCATAAACAAAGCACCTGGCCTTGCCTGTCTCATTTGAAACCGTTTCCAATAACTTTCTACTAAATTTGTTGTAAACCCCCGTGTTGGGACGATGATGGCATTGTAAATTATCGGATTCTCTGGACTGGCCTTGCGCTAGGAGGATCAAACAGTTGGCCATATCTTCTTCTTCCTCGGTGGTGCTGTCTTGATAATCGGAAGAAAACGAACAAGAAGAAGAAGGTGACAAATATTGATTATAAAAAGTAATAAAAAGAAAAAAGGAAACTGAGAAGGGGGAGAGGAGGAAGTTTTAGGGAAACCCAAAGGAACAATAAGGAGTAAAATAGTAAGGAGAAGATGTTGTTAAGCTTAAAAGTTTTTTTTTTTCATTGGATAGTCAATCAAAGTATAAACCTATATATATAAGGCTGAGTTGAAGAAGACGAATGAAAATGGGGAGAACGAGACAAGTCCAAAAACAGACCAGAAATGTAACCGAAAAATTATATTAAGAGTCTGTTTGTTTCACTGAAAACTATTTCCGAAAAATGAATTTTGGAAAGTGAACTGCAATTTTTAGAAAACTGATTACAGAAACTATTTTTCGGTATTTGAATGATGTTGTGCAATTCATTTTACACTGTTTTGGTAAATTTTCATAAAAATATTTTTTGAAATCTGTTTCAAGTAAAACAAGCACACATTGCAAATTTATTGATGTAACAAAATAATATTTTGCAGAATTTTAAATATGTATTACAATGTTTTATTTTTTAATGAAATAAGCAAAATTATTTTCTTTTCATCAATTAGTTTAACATTTTTAACAAATTTATGTAATGTATGCAACAAATTTACAACAACAGTCTACGTTACATATTGACCATTGTAAAATCAGCTAATTCATCATATTATAAGAAAATATTTTATTGCTCACGTGAAATAGATAAACAATAAAAATTCTTAAATTTCCTCTTTAACAGCATTCCTAATAGCGTCTTATATATAAACAACAATTTATGTACAAACCTATAATGATTGTGATAAGTGTTTCTATCTCTAATGCAATCTCGTTTCTTCTTGAAATTAGATTTGGTAACCTTCTCAACGCTCTCAACAACACCCACAACTACTGCCTGAAACATATCCCTAACAGAAAAAGTTCAAGAAATGAGTAATGAGAGAGTCTAAAAAACTAAAGGATTGGTGGGAACCATCTTTACCATCCCAGTCTCATAATTGTTCACAAACATGTGTTCCTAATGTTAAGTATTTCTTATCCATATACAATACAAGATATGGCAGTAAAAGGAGATATGATAGTAAAAAGAATGTATTTAAGTTTGTTCTTGAGATTATGTCTAACCAGATGTTACACAGCCATGAAAAAAGTGAAGGAACTTACATTAGAAAATTTCAGAAACTAATGTATCAAATATCAACACTAACATCTACAAGTCGTGATAATGAAGCTCAATTAATAACTCTTATCAACTATTCATATAATAACGAGAGGATTCAAGGTAAATCTCAATGATTCAACCTTGTATAATAAATTTCAAGCTTACTGAAAATATGTATCAAAATAATCTTGATACATTATTAAAAAAAATGTAAAATATGATTACCAAATCATCGACAAGAATAACCAATTAATCAAATAAGCCTACTTCCCACCATGTCAAGATTAAATCTCTTCTAATTATTAATTATATTAGCAAAGTCCATATCAATAGGATTAACATCAAGCATTGCTAATGCAGGGATGAACACATAACCATACCTCAAGCGAAGGTTTACGTCTTACACACTAAATAACCTCAAATCAAATGTTTGTGATGGTACTATCAGAAAAATTAAAGTCATGTCCAAAGAAAATGTCAATACCCATATCTCAAAATTACCCATTGAATCTGAATTTTATCATATTAGGGAAGAACCAGAGTTATCAGCGGTGGCGATGGAGAGAATAGGAAAACAAATTAGGGCAAAAAAATTGAAGATCTAAAGATGAACACAGAGAATAGGGGAAAGGAAAAAAAAGAAAGACAAGCACATAGAAGCTAACGGAAAACATACTCACCTGAATTATCAGCGGTGGCGATCGAGAGATGCAGGTGATAGTGTCGTGCCGACAAGAGTTGCTAAGGGAGAGACTCTTTTGTGTTAAAGAGAAATTGCAATCTGTTTTACAAAAAAAAAAGGGTAAAACAAACTGCAGAAAACGTAAAGAAAAAAGTTGACCCGTAAATCAAACTGCGTTGACTGATTGGTTTTACATGAACAAAACACAAAAAATTACGGAAATTAAATTCCAAAATTACATTTATATGAAACAAACACAGCTTAACTTCCAACACTGATTGTTCAAAAAAAAAAACTTCCAACACTGAAAAATAAGAGCACCTACGATACAATTCAATAAAAAAAGATACAGTAGCAATAAATATAAAGACAAACCTGCTCAAAACTAATCCTTTCAGCACCATTGCTTGCAAACACTACATTTTTAGCTGCTGTCACTTCCTTCTAATCTACTCCTAAAATTAATGTTTTCGAATAACAACTCCATCTCCAACATCTACTCCTAAAATTAATGTTTTCGAACCATCATCCCATTCTATCTCAGTGAAAGGAACATATCAGTTTCCATTGGGTGGTCCAATATTATTCTTATGAAATACTCTGCATAGCATTTACTCTTTCAGAACTAAAAGGAGAGAAAAAAGAAGAAGAAATAATTCTTATAAGATTAGTTTTCATATTTGTACAATATTAAAGTTTGGTTTAGAGAAAAAATTTGGACTTCTAAAGTTAAAGTTTCAAAATACCAACGGCCCTACAGAATAGAGTTTGAACTACTAAAATCAAAGTAAGATGCATATGCATGTTTACTTTATCAAATGAAATATCATAATGCACGAAAACCAGAATCACATTTACCATTCATTTTTTAAATTTTCTCAACAACCACACTGTTATGAAATCAAAGCAGCCGAAACATAAACAGTTAATCTCATCATACCCCAAATGATGAGATGCCACCTCTTAGCTCCTCATTCTCCTCACTAAGCAAATCTATTACTGTTTGAGCACTCATTAGTTCAAATTTTAATGTCTCCCTCTCAGCAGAAATCTTGAGGACCTCATTATGCAATTCATTTATAAGTTTCATGGACCCATGAGGCAAATCGAATTCAGATTAACAGTTTCATATACTGGTGGTGGAACACGAGTGTCGACTTTTCTCTTTAGCTTATCTAAATTCTATTAAAGAAAGTTTCAAGAGTGCAGAAATTAGTGATGGTGATATTGTTGTTTTAGATGAACAATGATCTCCAATCATTCTAATTGAGTTCTCGAAAACATTTGCATGGTTAGGTCTTGAATCGTTGTGACTTTTTCTCTTATAATGGATTAGTGGTAATGGTGTTTTTTTATTGACCAAGCATAAAGAAGGACCTTCCGATGAATTTTCTCTATTTATAGTTGAGTCTCCTTACATCCGACGGTTCCTACTGATTTACATCAACCACTAAGACCAAAACCTACCAACCACATATGATACAAAATCAACATATTCCCTAGATTCTAATCTCTATCTAACAAAAATATATCCTATATCCATATTGTTGTGGATGGATAAATCTTCTAAAATCCTTCCATGGATCGGGCTAGTCTGGTGGTGTTTTCAATCCCAAAATCTTTCTTAGAATCTCTTGGACAACTTGTTGTTGGATAGCTTGTTGTGCACGTGACTCGGATCAGAACTCATGGTCTGTGACATTCTCCCCCACCAAACTCAGCAACACCCTAATATTGTCTCCAGAATGAAGCTGGATTGTGTGATCCTGGAGCTTTCTCGATACCCCGGCTTGCCCTCAACTCGAAATCGGGCTTGACACTCTTGGTTTCCTCAACACCAAGAGTATCTTGGCAAAGACTAGGTCACCAACTTGAAACTCCTCGTCCGTGCATCTGGCCCACATCTTGGTCCACTTTCCCGTCTTGTGTAAACAAGCTTGGGCTAAGTATGATGCTCTTACCACGTCTTGGCAACCTTGTATGTTGCTGTATTAGGCTCCTCGTAACCAAGAAAAACAACATTGTGTATAAGTGGCTATTGTCTAGTCACCATTTCAAAAGGACTTTGGTTTTGTGTATCGCGATAGACTTTTGCAGAGGGCTGCATATTTAGAGGAATTGTCCCGAGAAAGCCAAGATCAATGCCATCAAGAAAGATGGGGAGATCGGGCATGAGACGGTCAAGCTTGGCTCAATTATAAGCTTCGTTCAGGTCAAGAAGGGTCATAAGCTAAAGAGACTGATGTACGTTGACATCATCATTGCACGTATGAAGATAAGTGCACTAGTGGGCACATGTGCCTCAGAATTATTTATGTCTGACAAAGTTGTCAAAATACTTGACCTTTCAGTGGAGAAGACAAGTAGATGGATCAAAACTGTCAATGCCAAAAAAGTACAATAGTGGGAGTGACAAAAGGGGGTCAAACTTGAACTTAGAAGATCGTAAATGTATCATCAACTAGATCAACTAGGCCTAAATAAGCAGTAGCGCTACCGCTACAACATTTTTCAACAACCAGAGAAGAGAACAATGAGAGTACTTAAGCTCTTTTTTTCATTTTTACAAACAGAGCTGCAAGTAATACAAGAGAAGACGACAGAATGATTCGGAATTCAAACCACATCTACTAGATGCCACCTCTAACCTCTTGGAGATGGTTAAATGAGCCAACTGCACCATTCTCGAGTCAAGTTTTCTCCCCTTTACCTCCTCTTCCTCTTCACTAAGTAAATCTATTCTTGACTGGAGAATGTTAACCATTGCTTGAGCACTTATCTATTCAAGCTTCAATACTTCCCTCTCAACAGAAATCTTACAGACCTCATTCTGCAATTCGTCTATAAGTTTCATGCAGGTAGAAGGGACCATCGAATCCATATTACCAGTATCATATATTGGTGGGAGAACACCAGGTGGTTTCTTCTCTCCGAGTTCTCTAGATTCCAATAAAGAAAATTTCAAGAGTGCAGAAACTGTCATTGTATCTCATGATGGTGATGATGTGGTTGTCGTTGCTATTGTTGTAGATGAACAATGATCCCGAATCATTTTAATTGAGTTTTCAAAAATATTTGCATGGCTAGGTCATGAATCATTCTATCTTCTTCTCTTGTAATGGTTAGCAGGTAAGGGTTCTTCTCTATTAACCAAACATAAGGAATGACCTTTATTTAGTCTTTCAATCTTGCATGGAGGTAATTAAGTACAATCTTATGTTCTCTCATCCGAGATTTCCTCAAAACTTTTTCATCAACAATTTGAATCCCCTAAGTGTAAAAGAAGTTTTAGAAGTAATTATTCAATCCGGACTTAAGAATACACGGGGAACATGACAATTGATTTTAATGTGTCTGTTACTATCATCCAAAAAATAGATGAAAGAAGCCTTAGGTAGAGATAATTACTAAACCAATAACATGTCTTAACTAGGAGAAACAAAAATATAAAAATGATAATCATATTAATAGCAAAATCACAAGCAAACAACATTTGCAGTTTCAAGTATAAAAGCAAAATTACAAGAAAACATGGCACACAACACATGAAGCAATGCAGAACTAAAGTATTATCCAACTCTTTCGGCACACATAATTAGTTGGTGAAAATTTTATATGATGTTTTAAAGATTAATGTGAAGTCATCAAAGCAAAAAACTATATTAACTTCTAACACTGAAAAATAAGAGCACATACAATACAGTTCGATAAAAAAGATGCAGTAACAATAAAAATAAAGACAAACTTGCTCTAAACTAATCATTTCAGCACCATTGCTTGCAAACATTGCATTCTTACTTGTTGCCACTTCCTTCCTATCTACCAAATTATTTTCATCAACTCCATCCCCAACATCTACTCGTGGAATCAATGCTTCCGAACCAATATCCCATTCTGCCTCGATGAATGTGGCATACCAATTTCTATTGGGTGGTCCAATATTATTCTTATGAAGTACTATACATAGCACGTACTCTTTCAACACAAAAGAATAAAAAAAAAAGAAGAGAAAGGAAAATAAATAATTCTATTAGTTTCTATAATTGTACAACAGTAAAGTTTGGTTTAGAGAAAATTTTTGGACTTCTAAAGTTAAAGTTTCGAAATACTAACGGTTCTACAGAATAGAGTCTGAACTATCAACATGAAAATTTTTGATCTTGAGTTAAAGTTTCGAAATACCCTTTTAATTTGATCTTGTTGATAGTTCAGACTCTATTCTGTAGAGCCATTTGATACAGTTAAAGTTTGGTTTAGAGAAAAATTTTGGACTTCTAAATAATTGTGATTTTCAATGCAGTATGATATTTCATTTGATACTAACAGCTCTACAGAATAGAGATGAACTATCAACACTTGCAGCCATGCATAATAGATTGTCACCAAGATCAAGATCAAGATCAAATTAAAAGGCCTTATACCTGTAATGCCCCATTTTTTCGATTGTTCTTCAACAAGCCGATACTCGTGCATAACCCAAATTGGTTTGTCTATTGTTATAAAACACTAGAGTCTTTTTCATCAACAATAAGTTGTTCATTGTGGCGGACTTCTTGGTCCTTCCCTATAGTTCTTCAATACCCTTAGTTTGTGGTCCTATTCATTCTTCCACCATTCCCATACTTCTTGTCCAATAGACTGAAAAAAATACCACTCCTGGTCTCTAGTTTTCAACCTTGACTTGTCTAAAAACAAGCCACCAGAAGAAATTTTAGTACCTTAGCTTAAAACGAACTAAAATCCACCTGTATACACCAGCAAAACAGTATAGCAAATGATATTACTTGAAAAGAGAGAGTAGAAAAATATATAAAAGGAAACAAAAACTCACATCGACTGCATAGTGTTGAAGAACAAAAAAACTCAATATCCAAGAATCTCATTTCTTAGAAGAAAGTGAACTGATAACAAAAGATATTGCATTTAACTAGTAAAGGTGCTGCATTTTTTTTATTGTAATAGCTTCTTGAAAAAATTGTACAGAAAATCTTTCAAAATTTTCCAAAGAAAAATTAATTTTGAATGATACCGGAAGGACCCAATAAAGAAATGTTCAAACATGCAAATAAAAGAAATTCACTATATTCTTAAATTTTCGACTAAGAAATCTTCCAATTTTTTTAAACACAGCTTTAGCAAGAATAGAACTTTCAAAAGCAAAACCTTCTAAAATTTCAAAAATTTTCAGCAAACTATTTAAATAGACACATCGTGCTTATAAATATCAACCTGGAAGCCTCCAAAGCTCGTGCTTGTAAATATCAACTTCAGCAACATCATTAAACCCGGCTGGCTTATTTGAAACTTTTCTTTTCAAATAATAGCTAACCAACTCTTCATCTGTTGGGTGGAATCGAAATTCAAGTGCTAAAATAATCGCTGTGTAACACCATGATTCGGATCCGGATTCAAAGTACTACATTCGGGTCACCCACAAACTGACCCATTAAAATTTCAATTTAAAACTATAAGTTTAGCCATCATTTAAAAGTATTAAACATCCATAAATACATTTAAGTAATTGAGTCATTAAAATAAATTTACAAAACAGGAGCTCCGAGTTTAAAACACAGTATATCAAAATAACATTTAAATAAAGTTACAAACTCAACAGTGATAGGATCCTATGAATACATTAGCCCAAACTAAATAACAAGTATTGTACTCTGAAGCAAATGCGGTGCTGGGAAATCCTCGCCGATGTGCTCCTCCAAAAAGGGGGACCTGTCAGCCTACACACGGAAAAACCACACATCCGCACGTTGAGCTAACAAAGCTCAGTAGTACATTTCTACTCTACCACAATTCATGAATATCATAAAATAAGAATGCAAGAATGATATAGCTTAGAGAACATAAATAAGGTCTTTCTATCTATGAGTTATCATCTAGCCTATGCTAGCTAGAGTTCTTAGATCACCTATCTTAAGGCATCATTAAGTCTACCACAAGTCTTACAATAAGTTATACAAGTTACACCATACCCGAGGTCACATAGCCAATCGAGTTACTCAAGCTCACTCAGCCTATCGAGTTAAATACATGGTGTACCCGGGTCACTCATCCATCGGGTGTATAAGCTATCATCTATAGCATCCACACATCAAACACAAGTATATCCATACATCATCTATATAATGGACAATGAATCCCTACTTTACTCATGCTCACACAGTCGTCGGGTTACCCATGTTCACACAGCATTCAGGTTAAATGGACCATATTCGATTCACCATAGCCACGGATAAGTCCTAGACGTACTTGGATCACATTAGCAACAAGTAGCCTTTACTTGAGGTCACTCAGCCAATTGGATTACTCGAGCTCACTCAGACTATCAAGTCTATTACCTTATTCGGATCACCATAGCCACATATAGGTTCTAACCGCACCCAGATCACTTAGCCCATGGGTACGTCGGATGTACTTGATCACTCAGCCTGAAGTATGCATCCCTTTATATAAGTACCGTAGTAATGACACTAGGATATCCGAATTCCTTTACCACAACATAAAATAACACATGCTCCCCGAGCATTCATACACCTCACCAAGAGATAAGTAGCACCAAGCCAAACCATCAACAAATGCTTCAAGGCATAACACTAGCTATCACATTTATATCGAGTCATTATTTACCAAGTTATTACACGTAATTCTCATCTATAAGGGTTAAACCTCGGTTTTTTAGTTTTACAAGCCATTTCAGGCCACTATGAGTCTATTGGATCGAACGGTATAATTTTTCAGCCATCCGGGTGAAAATTGACACTTTTGGGCAAATTGCACAGTGGGTATCGATACCCATATTCTGGTATCGTTACCCATCTTTTGGTATCGATACCCGTGGTACCAGTACTCACCCTCTTGGTATTAGTACCCATCTTCGTTTCAATACCCTTGGTTTCGATACCCATCTCCTAGTATCGATACCCATCCTCTGGTATCGATACCAGTTTTTGCAACTAGAATTTTAATGGAACAGTGGTATCGATACCGGCTTCTTGCTGAAGACCAAAAATGGCTTTTAAGACTCAAAAAATCACTTTCCAAGGCCCTAAAATGTAACCTGTAATATCTTAAATATTGGATTGCATGTAACAATCAAAGTAGTAACATACTTCTAGGCCAATATTTAAGATATTACAGGTTACATTTTGGGGGCTTGGAAAGTGATTTTCTAAGCCTTGAAAGCCATTTTCAAGGAATTTGGGGATCTTTAATATTAAGAAATTTGAATAGTTTGTTAGCTAATTTGGAAGGACTAAACCAAAAACATTGCTTATTTGGAGGATTGCATGTAAAATCAAAGGAAATTTGGGACTTAAACATGTGTCATGTTTGTGTGAAAGCATGTGGAAGGGGGAGGGAGTAAGGTCTCAGCCTAAGTGAAATAAAACCAAAAGTTTGGTTATCACTTTCTTCTTCCTCTCATCAAGCCGAAACAATTAGAGAGAGAGAGAGAGTGTGTGAGAAAATTTACATGAAAGCTTGAGAAATTAAGCTTGGTTTGGTACGGTCTTTATTAGGCGACAATATGAAGGATGTGTTTTGGTCACTTGGCGATAGTAGGAGGGATTGACTGATATTTTGAGTATTATTTTATTTGGCGATAGTTGGTTGGGGATTCGCGTACCTAGGCTAATTGATTCTCAAGGCTATGTTATAAAGAAATCATGAAGATTTATAAGTTAAATGATTGAATTAATATAATAACTTACATAACAAGTAATGTAAATCTATTTGATCAACGAATATGCTTTGGGTAAATAGATAAGTCTTGTAGAATGCCTATTTGAATGTGTGTTTGTTCAATTTCTTTAATACATATACACTGTTCGAACTACATCATGTGACTATGAATATGCTTGATTAACAAACCTTTTTAAGTTAGCCATCTCCTTGTCCAAGTTTAGAACCATACTTGATTAGTAGAATTTAGTGAAAAGGGTAGATTGTTGTTTCATGCTATATCTACCTTAAACTGCCTCACTAAGTAATTACTTATGAAATCATTTCACTGTATTTAAGGGTAAAGCTTTACTTTCAATTACCTCTGGAGCTTGGTTGGATCACAAGTACATCAAAGTATGTTATGTAAGTCTTTCTGTAAAAACTCCTAGTTGGTGGCACATATTTTGGTTATAAGTATCATGCATTAGAATGCATTTTGCTATATGGGTATGTAAAACTTAAAAGTATTTATGTCATGTATAAATGAGGCCTCTAATATGTTTTGTGATTGGTTGTTTCATTAGATGATCATAGCATATGGTTTGATAGATTAACATCATTAGTAATGGGATGTAAATGGTATCTGAATTTGAATATGGTTAATCTAAAATGTGAATAGCTTAATTCATGTGTTCAAAATCAAAAGAATTGTTAATGTCTAAAGTTATTAATATGAACGAACCTTAATAGATGTTGATAGCCGAACTATATAGAATTGCCCTAACCAAATTCTACCCCATTATTTGACTCAAATATGGTCTAAAATGATCAAGTAAAGATTTATGAATTAGGCTTGTCTTATTATAGTGTTTGAATGGTTGGTTACTCTTAGAGAATAAAAATTTTGTGAATACTTGTGATATGAAATACAATGAACCGATGCTTAAATATTAAGTTAAGTTCCTAAAATTTTTATAAGACATCATGAGTCAAGGAATATAATTGTAGATCAAATGAGTAAGTCCTAGTAAGTCTTGACTTAAATTTTCTTGGAGGTTTAGATTTAAGACTTGCTTGTGCAAGTCAAACTTTTGTTTGTCTTGAACATTCTCTAGTTCAGTTTACTCCTAAACTGGGTTAGGCAAGCAAATGCCTGTTTTATGTGTGGAGGATCAGATCACTACATCAAGGATTGTCCTCAAAATCCGAACAAGCTTCCGACTCATGTCTCAAAGAATTCAAACCTTGTTCAGTCACCAAGGGGTAAAGGGCATAAGCAAGCTCGGTCTAGTAATTATGGAAAGAATCAGGGACGAGCCTCTAATGCTACTCATTAAGAGTCTCGAGCACCTGATCAAGTATACCATGTTCAAGGTCGAGAAGAAGAAGTCTCCCCTGATGTAATTGCAGGTACAATCAAATTATATGTACATCCTGTTTATTCCTTATTGATTCTGGCTCAACACATCCTTTATATGTTCCACTCTTATCGAAAAATTTAAGTTGAAATCTGAACCTACAAACTGTAATTTGGTTGCTACAAATCCTTTAGGGGATAGAGTTGTTGTAAATCAAGTATGTAAGAATTGTCCTTTGTTTATTCAAGGCTTTCCTTTTCCTGCCGATATGTTGGCTTTATCTTTCAATGAATTCGACCTTATCTTGGGTTTAGATTGGTTAGGAAAGCACCATGCTTGGGTAGATTGTTCTAAGAAGAGACTTTTCCTTCTCTGGTTAGGAAAAAAATCAATAATCTTGTTAGATAAGAAATCGTCTGAACCAACTCATGTGTTTATTGCTATATCTGATATAAATGAAACAAACTCTCTCTTTAATCCATCCTAATTGTGTCTGAATTCCCTGATGTATTCCGCGAAGAACTTCTGGGATTACGTCCAACTCAGTAAATCGAATTTGGAATAGAAGTTCAACCTGGATCTACCCCAATCTCCATCACCCCTTATCAGATGGCCCCGATTAAACTTAAAGAACTCAAAAGTCAGTTGCGAGATTTACAGTATAAAGGCTTCATCAGGCCTAGTTCATCTTCTTGGGGATCTCCACTGTTATTCGTAAAGAAAAGGGATGGATCAATGAGGCTTTGCATCGATTATCGGAAATTGAACAAGCTTACCATCAAGAATAAGTATATGTTGCCAAGAACTGAAGATTTGTTTGATTATATTAAGGATGCTTAAGTGTTTTCCAAGATCGATCTTCGGTCTGGATACTAGCAGATGAAAGTCAAGGAATCTAACATTTCTAAAATTGAGTTCAAGACTCGATATGGTTACTATGAATTTCTTGTGATGCCTTTTGGCTTAACAAATGCTCCTGCTGCATTCATGGACCTTATGAATCAAGTTTTCAAGCCCTATTTGGATAAGTTTATGGTTGTATTCATAGATGATATTCTCATCTACTCTAAAGACAAGGATGAGCATTCGAAACACCTTCGAATTGTTTTACAAACTCTCTAAGATAATCAGCTTTATGCTAAGTTTAACAAATGTGAATTTTGGTTGTCTGAAGTATCTTTCCTTGGACATGTTATATCTGCAGAAGGGATCAAAGTTGATCATAAGAAGATTCTGTCAATCATTGATTGGAGATCTCTGAGGAATGTTGGTGAAGTCAAAAGCTTCTTGGGGTTAGGCGGCTACTACCAGAGATTTGTTAAATGGTTCTCCATTTGGATGTTCCTTTGACCAAACTATTTCGTAGGGATGTACCTTTCTTTTGGATAGAAAGTCAACAAAAAGGTTTTAATAAGCTAAAGCAAGTACTTACTCGTGCTCCAGTTTTGATCCAACTCGAATCGGGAAAAGATTATACAGTCTTTAGTGATGTATCCCACCTTGGGCTTGGATGTGTACTTATGCAGGAAGGAAAAGTTGTAGCATATGGTTCTCGGCAATTGAAACCACATGAATTAAATTATCCAACTCATGACCTCGAGTTAGCTGCTGTTGTTTTTACTTTAAAGATTTGGAGGCACTATTTGTTTGGGGAGAAATGCTACATGTATACAGATCACAAAAGTTTAAAGTATATTCTGACTCAAAAGGAGTTGAACCTTAGACAAAGAAGGTGGATGGAGTTACGCAAAGATTATGATCTAATCATAGATTACCATTCGGGGAAAACTAATGTAGTGGCTGATGCACTTAGTCGTAAACATTCAATCGGTAAGACTTTAAATAAAATGTGTTTTAGCCTTAATCTAATTTCCAAATTCTCTTAACTAAAGATGTTTCATTGTATTGTATCCCCTGCTGCAATCAATTCTCACTTTAGGCTTCAAAAGCTTTTGACTGAACTTCAAGTTCAATCCAATTTGATTTCAAGAATCAATGTTCTCCAACAATCAGATCCAGAGCTTCGAAGCACAATGCTCAAGTTAAAGGATAAGCCTAATCCAGACTTTTCCTTTAAGCCAAATGGTCTACTCTATTTTCAGAATAGGGTATGTGTACCGAGTGATGAAACCCTTAAGACGGAAATACTTCAGGAAGCTCATAGTAGTCCTTTTTTAATTCATCCTGGACCGGTTAAAATGTAAAAAGATCTAAAGGAATTGTATTGGTGGCTGGGGATAAAGTATGCCATTACGGAGTCTGTGTCTAAATGTTTAACTTGTCAGAAAGTTAAAGCTGAACACCAAGTCCCTACGGGACTTTTACAAGCTATTAATCTACGTCTATGGAAATGAGATCGAATGACCATGGACTTTGTAAGTGGGCTACCTTTATCACCAAAGAAGAATGATGCAATGTGGGTGATAGTTGATAGATTTTCTAAGTCAGCTCATTTTATACCTATTTGAATGAATTTGAGTTTAGATCAATTGGCAGAGCTATATATTAAAGAAGTGATACGTTTGCACGGCCTTCCTACTTCCATAATATCAGACCGGGATCCTCGATTCACTTCTAGGTTCTGGAAGTCCTTGCAAAAGGCCTTGGGAACCAAGACAAGTCTTAGCACAACTTTTCATCCTCAATCAGATGGTCAATCTAAAAGAGTAATCCAAATTCTTGAAGATATGCTTCGAGCTTGCATGATTGATTTTGGGAAGAACTAGGAGAAATCCTTACCTCTGCATGAGTTTGCATACAATAATAGTTATCAAACATCCATTCAGATGGCTCCATTTGAAGCTTTATATGGGAGGAGATACAAAACTCCTTTATGTTGGTCTGAATTGGGTGAAAACAAGGCCTTAGGGTCTGAGCTTCTTAGAGAAACAGAAGAGCAAATAAACACCATTCATAGTAGATTGAATGAGGCTTTTAATAGACAAAAAACTTATGTTGGTCATAAAAAGAGGGATATCCAGTATAATGTGGGAGATCATGCATTTCTAAAAGTATCCCCATGGAAAGAGGTATTTAGATTCCAGAAGAAAAGGAAGTTTAGCCCTCGTTTTATCAGACCATTTGAAGTTATGGAGAAGATTGGTCATGTTGTTTATCGTCTAGCTCTTCCCAGTTAATTCGACAAGATACACAATGTGTTTCACGTATCTATGCTTCGCAAATATAGATCGGATCCCTCTCATGTGCTTGAGCCTAAAGATGTTGAGCTCAATCCAAACTTGTCTTAATTTTGAAGAAATTTTTACAAAATCTTGAAAAACTATAGTATGTATATGTTTAAAACACAAAAACTAAGGAAAAACATTATAGAAAACAAAACTAAATTAAAAAGAAAAGAAAAGAGTTTTATACCTTGAATTTGGGATTATGGATGAATGAGGATGAAGCAATGTACAATCTTTGATGAAAAGAGCTTAGGATGATGTTTAGGGTAAGACCCCTCAAAATATTTGATGAATTGATGTGGAAAAAATTTAGATTTGAGTGTGTATTTAAAGGGGGAAACCGCTAGGGTTTTGAGAAGAAGAGTTTAAATAAAAGTTAAACCCATTTAAAGACTCATTTAATTGATGTGAAACACAAGCACCGTTTCGATATGGACTTACCTGTATCGAAACATGTTCTTGAACCCATATCGATACGGTTGTACCCGTATCGATACACTTGTGCTGAAGAATGCAATCTGGGTTGAATCAAGAATGGTGTATCGAAACACCTTCACCCGTTTCGATACGAATAACCCAAAAAATGCATTTTGGGCCACAAGTTGCTCAAAAGTTCGGTCTTATTCGAACCGAAATGTATGTGTATGATGTATGAACAACATGAATAAGCTAAGATAGATGCATACTCCTCCTAGCAACAAGCATAGATGCATCAAGAAGCAAAATCACAAAAGCATGATCATCATTCAAATTCAAGCAAATTTTTGGTACTAAAGGGCTCTAAAAGGTCAAGATAGGCTAGTTAGACCTAACTCTCTCCTAAGAGTCAAAAAATTCTCTGTGTCCAATGGTTTAGTAAATATGTCCGCTAGTTGGTTTGAGGTATCAACATACTCTAGAACAACATCATTCTTTAAGACATGATCCCTAATATTTTTATTCGAATATAAAAATTATACCGCATATTTTTATAATCTATTTTTTGAAATTCTTTTTACCAAAATTTCTTTTTATATTTATATATATATATTAAACAATATTGTTTATATATATATATATTAACAAAAACCTTGAGCATTGGATTATTTATTGGATCGAATATGATAATTTATGCATATATTGTTTTTGTGCCTAAATTGTTTTTCAGATTATCTATGGCACCAAGAAAAAGAGCTAGAACAAGCGAGGTTGGCGAGTCTTCAACCGAAGAAAATTCGGCATGTCCCAACCTTAGTGTCATTTATCAAAAGAGTTTTCCAACCCTAGCGGCTTTAAATAACTTCAAGCAATATCAAAACTACAAAATTCACCGCGAAAGAGTAACATCTGTTCCTTTTTTAAACTCTGGACGTTTCAAGTTCAAATATCTTTATCTTTTGAGACGTTGGAACTTTATTCAATTTTTCACTATCCTCGGGTTTTTGTATCGTAACCTTGTTTTGATTTTATTTGCTAATGCCTGGTGCATCCCCAATCAAAACCGTTCTAAAGTCATTGCTATTGAGTCATTCTGGGAAAGTGTAATCACTAATTTTGTCCGAGGGAAAGTGTAATCACTAATTTTGTCTGGGGTAGACCCATTTTTGTTTTTACTTCACAATAATGGGCTTGCGTATATGTGTTACTGCTATCTATAATATATATAGTGTAATGGGCTTTGTCTGCTTTTTAATTAAAACCAAAACATACATAAAAAGGAAAAAAAAAAGAAAAAAGAAAATAGTATTAGTTATTAAATAGTAACAGTCCAATGTTATACTAGTATTATATATATATGTTTCTATTTTATTATCATGTTATTACATGTTATGTTATTATCCAAGTGAAAACCCAAAGTATTATTAGCATGTCCTTTATTGTTGTTAGTGTGTCAATTACTAGTATATTATATTACTTTCATTATCTTTCTTTGTTATCTTATTATTGTTACTATACGTTATTAGTGTTATTATAGTTATTATCAATGTCGTTTCTTATTGTTATTATATACTACTATCGTTATATTATTGTTATCATATTAAATTAAAATCAGAAAAGAAACAAAAAGAACTAAACTTATAATAAAAGCCCATTTAAATAAAACATTCCATTTACAAAAATGTTTAAAATCTAAAAAATTATATTTTATTAGGCCCAAAAAAGATATTATATTATATTTGACTCGTATTGGGCCCAAATCAAAACCCTAGCCCTAATAACAAAAAAACTTAATGCCCCGCTTTATCTCTGCGCAGCCGGATCTGGACTGCCAGATCTAAGGCATCAACATCAACGGCTAGGATCAACGAGGAGAAGCTTCTGGATCTATACGCGCCCACGCGCCTGGCTCTTCACAACGGCCCCACGTGCGTGTGCCGATCACGCCAAATGATCCAACTCCTCACGCGCGCGTGCAGGCCACACGCCTGACCCCTCAGCTGCCAAGCTGTGCCGTCTCTGGTCCCCCCTCTCCCCCAGCAGCCACATGCGCAAGGAAACAAAAATCATCAGATTATCAAAAGAATTTCAAATGACAAACAAACATTTCTCATGATCACCAGATGAATGCAAACAAATGATAGCAGCAACCAATAACGTCATTTATGCAACTTTCCATGTAATTTAAGATCAATGCAATATTCGGCTATATAAACAAAAAAGCCAGACAGTTGTAACCCTAAGGATCATTGGGGAATTTTCGAAGCAATAGAGAAAAACAACAACCTTCATAGGTATATTTCCCTCATTTTTTAGTGCATGCATAAAAGATAAAAAGCAGTAGAGGGCTGGGGTTTACCGTTGTCGTTTCGTTTTCCCCTCGGCCGGTTCATCTTCCCTTGGCCGACGATAAGCCTCCTAGCCCGCCTGTGGCTTTGCATGGTGAATCGGTAAAAAAAGAGGGGTGCCGAAAATAGGGTTTCCCAAAAAGGTTTTCAATTTGCTTTTATAAAAGGGGAAGTCTTTTTCCGTTTTTAAGTAAAGGAAAGGCCGAATTTGGTTTTAGAAGAAGAAAAGCTTTTAAAAGGTGGGTTTTAGGTTTCGCCGATTTTTAAAAATGTAGCCAGAATCTGGGTTTGAGGGATGAACACGTGGCGGTTGCATCTCTATTTTCTCACATTTACAAAAAGAAAATTCTTTTTATTATATTTTTGTTAAAGTCGGCAGTGACGATTTTTTTCAATCATGCTGGTTATATATATATATATATATATATATTCATCTTCTTTATGAATGCTTTATTTTAAAGTTTTTTTTGACAGATTTATATTATATCTATTTTTTATTATTTTTTTTAGTCTATTTTAATGACAGTGTTGTCTGTTTTTACAGTAGTTTGATATTCGTATAACGAATATTAGCAAGTATTTTTAGTAGTGAAGATCGGTGGTCTGTGATACTTATGATTTCTTTTTATGGCTTTGTCAATATATCAAAAATTAACAGCGAAAAATTTTGTTTTTTTCATAGAACGTTCTGTTAAAAGTAGTAGGTTGTTGGATTCTTTCAAAAGACTTTTGTGCAAATTTTTCTAGAAAATAATAGGGTTGTTTTTCATCTCTTTTACACCCTTCAATTTTATTTTTTTGTTTTTTCACATTTATTTTTTCAATATTTATAGTATAATTCCTTTATACTTCTTCACTTTAAATATAACTTAACGTGCTTTTTCGTGATAAAAAAAGTGAAAATAACAAAGAAAAGAAACATCTTATGGAAGTCTAATAACATATTTGCAATTTTATATATACATATTAGGTTGTGGTCTCCAAAATAATAAGAAAGAAATTATATATTCAAAAAAAGAAATAGTGTTTAATATGAAAGATGAATACCTTATTTAAACGGAGAAAGAAATCCGCCTCTGATAAGACATAAATAAAGGTATCGAAAAGGGGTAAACTATTTTTGCTCGATCTAAACCTATAAAATTTTGAGTTTTGAGTTCAATAATATAACGTTATTATTTAAATCGAAAAAATTACAAAAACCAGATTGATAAAAGATAAGAAAAAGATTGCTATCATGAAACTTCACCTGAACAATTCAGGCATCTCTCAGAATAACACTATCTTATTATTATTTGCTTTTCATCAAAGAATTCAAGTTTCATATGAGTAACATTTGATCAGTAGGGGGGACTAAGAATGAAAAGAAACTTACAAATTTCCAATAAACATGAGAAATAATTAAAAAAAAAAAAAATCAGCTTTGGGTCAAATGTATAAATAAATGTGGGTTTAACCTTGCTTAGTAATGACAATCCACCAAAGTAGGGGCTGAGAAGACAACAGGGGATTGTTGTTGCTTGGAAGCAAAGGCGAATTCGGATTCCCGACGATCATCTTCCGGGGCCGGAAGATTGAGATCCAAGCTTAAACACAAAACATTTGGTGGTTTCTCAGATTCCTTTGCCAATGGAACTGTCAAAGGCAGGGCTGAGTTAGGTGCCATAACATTAACATTACCACTACCCATTGACCCTCTATGCCTTCTCATATGCCCTCCCAAGGCTTGTCCAGAGGTAAACTCAGCCCCACAAATGGAACATTCATGGACCTTAACCTTACTGTAATTCCCATTGGAACCTCTATTATTATTATTAGGACCTTCTTCTTCTTCATATGCTGATTCGAATAGCCTTGTATTTTTCTCATCAACCATGGCTAGCTTGGGCTTCTTATGGCTAGCCCTATGACCACCAAGGGCTTGGAATGAAGGGAATGTTCTGTTACATGTTTTGCATTCATAAGCAAAGCACCTGGCCTTGCCTGTCTCATTTGAAACCGTTTCCAATAACTTTCCACTACTGAATTTGTTGTAAACCCCCATGTCGGGACGATCACGGCTTCGTAATTTATCTGATTCTCTGGATCGGACTTGTGCCAGGAGGATCAAACAGTTGGCCATATCTTCTTCTTCCTTGGTGGTGCTGTCTTGATAATCGGAAGAAAACGAAGAAGAAGGAGGTGACAAATATTGAGTATAATTCTTCATCTCCACATCTTCAAATCTTCCTTGATCATCTTCATTGTAAGTAGAATTATTGCACGCTGTGGCGAAAGAGATAGGCGACAGAGGCCTTGAACGCTTGGTTCGCTTTCCTTTTACGATATCCATATGATCTTTGGACCCCATTGCCAAAACCGCCAAGAATGAAATCAAATACGAAAATGATAAAAAAGAAAACTGCGAAGGGGAGAGGAGGAAGTTGAACAATAAGGAGAAGATGTTGTTAAGCTTAAAAGATTTTTTTTCTTCATAGGATTGTCAATCAAAGTATAAAACTATATATATAAGGTTGAGTTGGAGAAGACGAAGGAAAATGGGGAGAACGAGAAATGTAACCGAAAAGGGGCAAAATTAGAAGAGTAAAACAGTTGGGAAGGTTGTTAACGTAAAGTCCGTTTCACACTCTCTTTCTCACACTTTGCCAACGTACTTCACGATATGCAAATCATCAACAACATGTTTTACATAAAAAGAAAAACTAGGGCAAAACCAATAACAAGAAGCAAAGCAAGCACAATTATTTCTCTCCCGTCCATTGCTTGGTTGCACGATATAAGCACGCTTTCCAATTTTAAGCTTTATACACTCACCTCCAGTTCTTTCATTTTTAATGTCTCATTATATCCCGATTACTGGTTTGGTCTCACTTTTATTATTATTATTATTATTATTATTAGGCTTAACTATAAAATAAATGTCCAGGCTATGTTTCTTTTTTGCAATAAGTGCCTAAATTATTTTTGGTCAAAATAGGTACCTAAAATTTTATTTTTGGTCGAAATAGGTGCCTAAAACATTTTTAGCTGAAATAAGTGCCTCAGTTGACTTTAAAACAAGCCAAAAATAAAACTTTAGACACATATTTTAGCTAAAAATACTTTAGGCACCTATGCAAAATAGATACATAATTTGAACACTTATTTTGTAATTAAGCCTTATTATTATTATTATTATTATTATTATTATTATTATTATTATTATTATTATTATTATTATATGAAAATTTACTAAGTTTCAAGATATCATGACTGTTTTTTTAGTGGAGGGTTTAATTTCAGGATTTCTATATGAAACCTTTAAATTAAAATATCAAGTTGTAAGTACGTTTGGGATATTATCTTTGGGAAGAAGAGATGTAAAACTGAGATACGTTCTTGTTATTTATTAAGCAATGGGTTAAGTTTTCGAATTTCAGTTGATTTATGAGGTACTGGTGATATTTTTAATAAATTAAGAGATTCCAGTTACCCGTATATATACATTTATTTTAAGCTTAAGGGGTAATTTTACCTTTCTAATAATCTCATATCAATAATGTTATCCTCATTTTTTATTTCATCAACTTAACTATCGAGCTCTTAAAATTTATTAATCTCGCCCTTTGATTAAAGTTGGTGACAAAACCGTTAAATTTTGTGTATGTGATCACTATCTGCTTTCACATCAATTGTTATCGGCAATTATCTTGTCATATCAATAATGACAAGTCAATTATGATGACGTGATAATACAAATAATTAAAAAATAATCTACGATAAATATGCTATCACACCATCAAAATTGATTTGTCATTATTTTATTGAAAGATATTAATTTATTAAAGAAAATGACATAGAGATATAACACGAACACTAATAATTATTTAACGACGTAGTGTTAACACAAAAAATGACAACTAGGGATAGCAATTATGGTAGTAAACAACAATAAAAGGTGAAATTGATGCAATTCAAAAATTCACGGGTTAAATTCACGTAATTAAGAATAATTACAATATTATTAATTTAAAATTATTATAGGGACAAAATTACTCTTACAATTTATATTTTAAATAATATATTTATTGGTAATGTATAAAATGATAAATTACTCTACATTAAATACAAATTCTAAAAAGTATTTTCATATAAGAAACTACTTAAATTTTGAAAAAAAATAAAAGCAAAACCTTAACCGATAGCCTAGAAGTGAGTGCAAGGCCATTACTTGGCCTGGACGATTCTACGTAGCTATAATAAGATGATTGGAACGCACGGAATCAGCGGTGCTTCATTTCTTTTCCTTTACCTAATTATTCTATTTCCATCTCTTGTCGTGCTTCATGCTTGCTTAAAAAACTAAAACCCTAAACCTTAAAAAACTTAAAAAATTAAAACCCTAAACCTTAAAAAATTAAACCCTAAACCTTAAAAAACTAAAATCCTAAATTCTTAACCTAACCTTAAAAAACTAAATCCTAAACCCTAAACATTATACCATAAATTCTAAAGACTAACCTTAAAGTCTAAACCTTATAACTTAAACCCCTAAACTATAAACCCTAAACTAAAACCCTAATCCCTAAAACTAAAAGACACATATAAACTAAAATTTACACGACCTTTAATAATTTACAAGACTTGTGTATCAAAATTTTTCTCTTTTAATAAATAAATAATCCATCCTTCATCTTATGTTAAGTGTTAGCCACGAGATTAACAAGGTAGTGGGTAGTATGTGGTGCGTGAGTTTTTATAGAAGAATACTTTACTAATAATAGACCACATTGTTGGTCCACCTTTTACTTAAATGTGTACTATTTATAAAATTAATATTTAACATATTGATGATATATATAACATGAATCAAGTGATAAAGGGAAAAAACATCGGGTACTAATTACACAATTTTTTTTGGTTAAGTTGATATACTTATACGTATTTGACGAAATTTGGCAAAAAGAAAAGAAAAGAAAAGAAAACCAAGTATTCATGCTTTTGACTAGGAAGGACACCCTTTGTTTTCATTAGAGACATATCACAAGAAGATATCATGGGATAGCAAAATGACGAGCACCCAATAACTTATTTTAGCTTCCGTGTTAAAGGGAAATAAGCATACATTTTCTACAATCCATATAAAATTGCAGTAAGTTTAACAAAGATAACATTGCACACCAATCCATGAAGCAAGCCGGGAAACAGATTATGCTGCGGCAACAGCTTCTGCAGGCTTTGCTTCGGCTTCTGCTGGAGCTTCTGCTTCCCAGAAGGCAGTCTTCTTTCCCGTCTTCGACACAGTCTGCAGAACAGCATCGGGCTGGACGTTGCCCTTCACAATCACTTTCTGTTGCTCCAAATCTATATCATATGATTCTACACCTGAAATGAGTTTTCATGACTTGTATATCAGTTAATCATAAGAAACCAAATAAAATAACAACTGATTATGATGGCCCATCCCCTGCTGAAAACTAAGAAGTTACATACATCATTAGATTGGGAGTATGAATTCTACCAGAATGCAAAAAGAAGCTAACCCTTTACCAATTTACTAAAGACGGTGAATCCCAAACTATTTTTCACATGCCATCATAAATCAGTATTCACTCCTGATCCCCAAGTACAGCACCTTTCTTTCTTCCCTTTCCCTTCTTTGGCAAGTAGGAGGTAATATATATGTTACGCCGACTTGTTCATGAACATGAATCAAATACAAATACATATCCAACATGAGCAGGAACAAAGCCTTATGTAGTGTTGGAGGGGCTGTTGTCCCTCCCAAAACTTTTGACATAATAGCATTTCAGTGCTTTTTAGTTTAAATATTAGTTAAATAAGGCCTTCGCCCCTCCCAATTTTCAGCTTTAAAAGCTTAATAAACTCTTGTCCCTCCCGATGTTTAATCCTAACTCCGTTCCTAAACATGAGCACTCGTTTTTTTTTTCTTTAGTATTGAAAGACCATATCTCGTATATATGATCTAACGTAGAAGTACAACATGAGTACTTTATGGAAAACGGGGAATTTAAATGACAAAAAGTAATATGATTGAATTTGATACTATTGATTCTAAAACTTAGTCTAAGAACATGAACACCAGAGGTGCTGATTATTGATTACAAAAAAAGGGTAAGAACAGACCTTCCATTTTCCCCAGAACTCTCTTCACGGCTCCAACACATCCCTGGCAGGACATACCAACCTTGAGAACAACAGTCTGCAATGAAACAACGAATAACCAGTTAAGTTAAATGACAACCATGAACAACAGCAAATAATCTACAATACCAACATGCTAAAATCATACTCATGTAAACAATAAAACATCGTTTAAATACAATAGATTACCCTTTTTAAGGCTAAAATTGAAATCTAAAATCTAAAAACCTCAATCTTCATCTCCAAAGTATAAATACCAAATCTTTCGAATCCCGTTTTTTAGCTAATCATTTTCCTCTTTTATCTTTGAAACCCAAATACAAATCAATCGAAATTTGATATGATGATCCGAACTTGGAATTCAACCGTATCAAAGTCAAAAGGGAAACAACTAAAAAAAGATAAAATTTACAGAAACAAGAAGAAATTTGACCCAGAAAATATTCCAAACAAAAATAAATAACATAGATGTTTGAAGATCCAGGCAAGAAAAGGAAAAAAATAAGTACCTGATACATGGCTTTTAACTTTGGAAAAATAGAGCGAGGAAGAGGGTGATATTGTTTAGCGTTGGAATGAAGCAAGGAGGTCGAAGAATCGGAATTTATAGAGGAATTGAGGGTGGTGCCGTGGTGGCCTGGACCAGTCCACGCGCTTTTCAATCTTCTTCTTGCCCTTACTAATACTATTACCTAATTAATAGGGTGGAAAATAAATTATTTGTTGATAATGAGTAATTTATACTACAAGTCATTTAATTATGAGTTTATAGTAAATATGTTATTTTTTAAAAATTATAAATGTGTTAATTAAAATATTATTATAAATAGATCACCGACGTTAAATATTAGGTTTGAATAATGTTGTAACCTAGTATAATAAAAAAATACTAACCCTAAAAACTTATATAATTTATTAATTTGATTTTCACGAAAAATAATTCAGTTAATTTAACCTTTTATATTTAAAGATTTCACCATTCTAGTATTTGTAATTCTCTCTATAAGTGTTATATTATTTTTCTATTATAATAATATTAATTTAATAGTAACATATTGTTTTGTGGTAGAATATAATTTTCAACTATTGTTCTTATACGATAGGCTCACTTGCTTTGAAAAAGTTACAAAAATAATAAATTGATGAAAATTTTAAATATAAACGATTAAATTTATTGAATTATTTTAAATTAGAAGAAAATAATAATAAAATGTTTAAGTTTTTAGGGACTCAGAGTGTTATTATATTAAGTCATATTAATCATTTGTTCTAAATTTTTTAAGCCCCTTTAATTTTAAAATTAGTAAAATTAAAATTTAATTTCCTTAATTTTTATAATTTAATTACTTTTTAAAACTATATTTATTTTAAAATTAATTAATTTGTCCTCTCATAATTCAATCATGGCTCTGTCCATGAATATTAATTTATCGAACGCAATCTATACATCCTTTTATTCATTTTTTCTAATTTTCCCCGACTTCCGATGACATGAAATTCTATTTGCCTGCCACAAGAATACATTTTTTTTTTAATTTCAGCTAAAAATCAAATAATACAAAAACGTACGAGATTAATGCATCAAAACCTAAGTGTTATAATACAATAAAAATAAACCAGTGGTGGATCTAGAATTTGTATTAAGTGGGTTCAAGAGAGTTAAAGTTTGACGAACTAAATAAAGTCAAGTGAGTTTAAATATATTTAATTTTCTCCTCTTCCCTCAAACTTTTTTATTTTTACAAAAATTCTCTAAAATGACCCTACTAAAGTCCACTTAAATCCGGCCGTGCCCATGATAACGTCAGCTTCATTAATAAAATCTATGTGTTACTTTAGGCTTATAACTCATTTTGTTTTTACTAATCTGTCTTTTTAACTCTGCTCCTCCAATAAATTTAAGATTTCATTTTATTTATACAATAATAATCTTCATGAATCTTCGCTATGATTAATTAAGTCTTGTACTTAGTATTTGGATTCTTACCATGTCATTATGTTTGCATTTTTGTTTTATTCTGTAAACTTTGTAATTATTTGAGACAGGTTGAATCAAAAGCATGTGAAAGTGACTTATGCATTTGATTCTATTGGTTTTCTTTTATTTTTAAACCCTTCATGATAAATAGTGTTGTTTTTATATTAATTTTGGAGTTTGACTTTTAGACTTTATTTTTAATATAATTGTTTTGCTTTTCTCATTATGGACTATTGTTTGATAAAATGTTAAAGTTTTTTTATAAATAATTTTTTAAACAAATAATTATTCTTCTACAGTATTTTAAAATTATTTTCACAATATCAAATATAAATATTTACTTTTACATTATAAAATAACCTAAAAATAAATTTTAATTTGATTCGAATAATCATGATTTTCAAACGTGCCAAACACTATAGTTTAGTTTCATTTTTTTGGGTTTTCTTTTCTCAGCTCTAACAATTGATTCTTACTTTCACCATATTTGGATTAAAGTTAGTAAAGAAAAGGAAATGAAAAGTAAGAGAAGAAAATGCCAAAGAATGGAAATGATTATATATATTGGATATTTTAAAGGAAAATACTTTGATACACAAGCTTGTGTAAACTTTCAATTTTAGAGTTTAGAGATTTAGGTTATAGTTTAGGGTTTAGGGGTTTAGGTTGTAGAGGTAGAATTTAAGGTTTATAATTAGAATTTAGTGTTTAGAGTTTAGGGTTTAAAGTTTAGATTTTAGGGTGGTAGGGCTAAAAATTTAGGTTTTAGATTTTATAGCTTAAATAGGAAGGATTGTATAAATTTTCTTTTACACAACTCGTATATCAAATATAACCTTATTTTAAATCAGCAGAGAAATGACTAAGCAGTAGAAAGAAAGGAAAGGATTATTTTAACGAACTTTTACAATTAGAATATTTCCGTAAAACAATTTTGGGTAAACTACACAGATAACCACTTAATTATGGGGTTTGTGTCAATTTAGCCACTGTACTTTTAATTTTGGCAAATATACCACTTAACTATTTAAATGATTCCAATTAAGCCACCAACGGTTAAAAAACAGAAAAGTTTACGAGGCTGTTAAATAAAATTGGTATAATTATACATTTAATTCTCGTTGTTTACACAATCTATCAATTTGATCCTAATTTTAATCTAATAAAATAAATTAATTATTCAATTAGGTGGTGACACGTGTCACCACCTTATTAGAGGACTTTATCTATTTTTATTTAATTTAATAAATTTATTTTCCTCTTCCAATCAGGTGATGACACGTGCCACCACCTTAATTTGGATAAAATCACCACGTGTCATAACCTAATTGGAGGAGGAAAATAAATTTATTAAATTAAATAAAAATAGATAAAGTCCTCCAATAAGGTGGTCACATGTGTCACCACCTAATTAAATAATTAATTTATTTTATTAGATTAAAATTAGGATCAAATTGATAGATTGTGTAAATAACGGGGACCAAATGTGTAATTATACCAATTTTAAACCATTTAAATAGTTAAGTGGTATATTTGTCAAAATTAAAAGTACAATGATCAAATTGACACTAACTTCATAATTAAGTGATCATCTATGTAATTTATCCAATAATTTAAAAAAAAATGACAAAAAAAAAAGATATATGACATCTTTAAAATTTCATTTGCCTTCTTTTCCCTTAAATTTGCTAAATAAAAATCAAGCCTTCTAAGAGAAATTCCACTTCTCTTATTTATATGCATTAAAAATAATTTCGGCAAAACGACAGGGATGGGCATTTCACAAACTCGATAGATTTCGACACTATTCGGCCGGATCCATTTTTTGTGAAAAAGACGGTTCAAGTTGGGTCTAATTTTTATTAAGGGTGCAATCGGGTCGAGTTCGAGTTTAGGGTAAAAAAAATTCACCCAGTGACTAATAGTGTAATTTTATCTATATTTTCTATAAATATTTTTCAATAATACCTCCCGTTTATAGTTTTTTATAATTAGATCCTTAAAATTAATTTTTTACAATTAAATTTTTAAAATTAATTATTTTTTTACAATCAAGTCTCTAAAATTAATTTTTTTACAATTAATTCCTTAAAATAAAAAAAATTATAAGTCGGGTCAAGTTTGAATTGAAGTATATAATTTTCAAGTTGGGTCAAGTTTTCTAAGAAAATAAGATCAGGTTAGGCCAAGTCAACTTGAAAATAAGATCAGGTCAGGCCAAATCGGCTTTTTAGCCTGAACCAACCCGTGCCCATCCCTAAAAACGACCAGACGACCAGATAAAACAGTTGGAACTTAATGTAAGTACCGGTCATAGAATATTTTGATTCTATGGCCAGAAAAGCTTCCAGTTTCAAAGCGATAGTCCATTGCATATTTAGAACTAATGGAGATTAGTTATATGACTTGTTCTGACAAGATGGCATCCAGTAAGTTACTTTGCATTATTCCAAATATGGAAGAAAAATCATAATCTAACTAGAACAATATATAAGTTTATTGGTACAACAGTATTAATGAGAAAATACATATATGAATACAGTTGCATCTCCTGGAAAACTCCCACCTCCCTTGACTACTAAACACTAGAGAAAGAAGAGAGATATTGATACCAGAAATGGCCTTCAAAAATATATGATAAGTCGGCATCTTCATGTGAAACAAGCACCTTTCTTGATTAAGATGAAACGTACATAAGCTACAATCTATGGCTATCTGGTCTAAAATGGTTATCATAATATGAGAAGTGATCAGGACGTACCCCAATTGATCTGGTTGTACGGAAGGCCGGAAATCCTTCCCTACTTTGTATCTGTGGCACTAGGTCGGGATAGGAGGGGAAAGTTGAGTAACTCTGCAGAGCAGATGAGGGTAGGCCTGGTTCCATGTAAGGATCAAAACGTGGATTTTGAGTGGATCTCGACCCTGTCTCTGCATATCGACTGGTGAGAATTTGATCATCGTTTATGTAACCAGATGCAGTCGGGAATGTGGAAAAACTTGGTCTAACATCCATGTAAGGACCACTGTAAAAACGGTCACTAGTAACTGGTGGATAATTACTAGAGCTACTCGACCGAGTGTTGGCAAGAGAAGTGGTGAGAAGATGGTTGCTAGAAGTCGGTGCAACTCCTGCATCTGGGTCATAGTTTGCCAAGCTCAACTGCAGACCTGAACCCAGAAAGTTCATTTTAGAGGCCTCGGCTGAATAGTCAGATGGAACCCTGAAGAGTCCAGAGCATCCAATAGGAATCTCTACCCTCTCCCCAACTTTTCTCCCAACAGAAGGTTCAATAGCTTTTCCTCCGGACGCACCTTCTATTTGTGAAGATGTATTGATTTTCTGTTCTAAAGACATCCTAGCTTGTTTTAGTGCATCCAGCACATTGGTAAACCTTCCAGGTGTTTCATGTGGCACCAGTGCATAAATCTCATTTTTGTTTGCCGGAGATTCCGCGGTTGAACTACCGCTCATATCAGATGAAAGGAGCTGCACTGCCTGGTTTCCCGTGGAACCATGAGCATGAGAACTGTATATAGGAGAATGGTTGCTCTGAGAACTCTCCTGATGCACTGCCTGCTTCCCAGTGGAACCGTGTGCATTAGCAATTTGATGACCACTGTGTAAAGGAGAATAGTTGCTTTGCAGACTTTCCTGAGAATGATTTTCCTTTGCCATGGGACCTGGGGATGTTGGATTTAGGGACGCAGGAGAAAGGGAACTGCTACAATTACGATCCTGTAACTGATCCATATCACCATGTGAAGGCGGCATAGGATCATAGGATTGAGTTTTAGGTAATTCCTCTTCCTCTTGGACTCGTAAGCTACCTGTCCCAGATGCATATTGAGTTTGAGTCTTGATCTCATCTCTTTCCTCAGTGACATCTGAGTTGTTCCCAGGATCACATGAATCCTAAATAATTTTAACCCAAAAAAAACCATAATATCAGCAAACACAAGCAAGATATAATGTAAAGCGCCTAAACATTCAATAAACTGTCTGGACAGCATAAGATAAAAACCATGATTATTAATAGAGATTAGTAAACGAAAAAGAAAGAAAAAAAAAACTGCATATAGCACTCCCAAGGAAAATCATACTAATGTCATTTACAGCCAGGCAAATCAAAGTGACCTTTTACCACATGACAAGACTTAAAAAGTGTGTAATGTGCCAAGGTTTGGGCGAAATATCTGATTTCTCATAACACGTGAAAGAGAAAGAAGACTCCAGAGGGGAAAAAACTAAGGGACAAGAGATTCCATGACGGGATAAACATGCCTCAAAGCTTGATAACTGCACCAATAGGAATGTAAGGAGTAAGGGAGAAGAGTGACTGCCTCTTCAAACTGGTTAAATGTAAATGCTCCTTCTGAAGAATCATATCATCAATTCGCAAATTATTCATTTCTTCCAAGTTTTAAAAGAACTTAAGACATCACCATTGCAAGAAACACCTTCATAGTCTCATGTATAATTTAATTCATTTTGCACCAGAACTTTTAAAATGTTCCGCCTCAGTAACCTTGAACTTAAACTATCACGGAAAGTACTTGTTTCAACTTTCAAACAAATATAAAACACACGTGAAGTTTTAGCATGAAATCATAACCCAAGACAGGAAAAGAACCCAAATAATCTCCATCAAATAGGTTTTGCTTAAACATACCGGTGTATTACTATTATTTTCTCTGAACTTCTCTTCCCATTCTCTTTGGGCCCTTTCCATTGCTTCATAACGGTCAATAAGTTGTGCTTGATGTTCTAGTGCCTTTTCCATGTCTTTCTCACCTTCATACCCATGAAAACCAAGACCATAAGAAATTATATTTCTTTCATCTTTTAAGGTTAGGCATCTGAACGTAGATTGTCCATTCAGCTTTTGTTTACAGGAAATTCAGAATGTAAAGATAAAATATAAGACTCACTTTCAGAGTGATTAGTTTTAACTTTAGATGGGGTTACAAGTCCATTTTCTGGCGATCCGGCCTTGACATCATCTGATTTGGTCTCCTCTGCTATTAATCTGATGAAATAAAAGAAGCAATAGATAATTTTGTTACTTGACTAATGAAAGTTAATACCTGTGAGGAAGATGAAGAGAATTCTCAAGTGCAGTCACTTTTATAAATGAAAATGAGAAAAATAAACCTTGATTATAACATTATTCCATTTTTTATCTTTTTGTTCTGATTTAAACTCCTCTGCAACTGATCTGATAAATAAAGAATTCAGTCAATAAATATTTGGTTTATTTGACTAATGAGTAAATAACTATAAGGAAATCCATGTTGAATATGAAAGAAATTAATATGTAACAAGATGAAGAAATTCTCAAGTGGAGATATTTTTATAACTGAAAATGAGAAGAATGATCTTTAAACAATATTTCATTTTGATCATTCAGAATCAGTTCTAACGTTTCCATTGTAAGTTGACGAGGAGTGTTAGAGTTTTTATTTAATGTGCAATTAGAGTTTATTCCTAATTAGTAGTTTAGATTTATTAAAAGTCTTGTTTAAATTAGGAATAAGTATTATTTAAATTAAAGATAAAAGTATAGTTTTAGTTATATTAAAACTCTATATCAGCCTATTTAAAGGCTTACTCTGTATACATTTGATAATTAAGAATAATAAGAAAATATGAAGAAACACATTGTTCTCTTTGAAAAATATATTGTTCATCTTCTTCAAACAACAAATCTCTAACCGCCAATCACACACAAACCACCATCATGAATTGCATCTCCAGCCACCATGGCCCCTTTCTCGCATCCATAACACATTAAGCTGTACAAAAGTATCAAGGTAATAAATGTACCCTCTACATCGCCATTTTCTTTCTTCTTTTTCCTTTACAGTTATTTTCTTATGTCCAACCTGAGATCTACTGCTACACACATCCTTTTCTTTATCATATCTTATTTGGGACTTTATGTTAATTCTTTGCATCAGAGAAGAGTGCATATCATACAGGTTTTAGTATCCATAATTACAGAATAGTGTATTCTTTTCTCTTACTTAAAAATAAAAGAAAAATGACATGCCTCTTTCTGATAGAATAAAAGCAAAAGTATCATGTACCAACCTTGATTCCCGTCGTCTTATCTGCCGGCATGATTTTCCCTGCCTGTGTTTTGGGGAAGAAAAACCCTTAGATGAAAAACTATATGGCCTTGTCACAAGTGAGTCTTTATACTGTTCAGGCGAATGAGAAGCACTCTTGCGGCCTTTCCAAGACAAGCTTCTACCAGATACTGAAGAAAAATCATCAGAACCTGAAAGTTCATCTGCCTCTTTTCTTCTCACTTTTGAACTGACAGAGCTCTCCTCTCCTTTAGTAGAAACATTATCCATGTTGGACTTAAAAGGCGTGTCCTGGTCAGAGCTTGAATCAAGTTCCTCAGATACATCACTTACCCCATTATTCTCCAAAATGGCAAGAACATCTGTCGTTGCCTTTTCAGCCCTCCGCCTTTGGAGGGACACAATTCTTAACTGTTCCTCAAGTTCAGCTACCTAATTTATATAAAATCCAACACTACAAAGCATTACAGAGACTCTATATGCTTTGGCATGAAAAACACACACATATAGAGAGAGAGGATAAAATATTACCATTAGACCTCAAAAGGCCTCCTGAGTAAAACATTTATACTTTGAACAAAAAAAGTAAAACATTTATGCATACCCTTCTTGCGAGTTCGTCAGCTCTCTGTCTTGCACTTTTTGAGACAGATCGTTCGGACAGTAACCGCGCTCGAAGGAATTCGATAGTCATATTGGAATCCTCCATGTTGCAAGTTACCCTGTAAAAACAAGGGCAAAATAATCACCCAAAAATCAAACAGCAAACCTCAGACCTAATCTAGTATAACTTTATTAATGATCAATAGTGCAATACACAACATAATGTACAAAAAAAGTCCAAACTCCAAAAAGCAAGTTTCCATCAGTTCATCCACAAAGTATGAACAATTACTAAAGCTAACACAATGACAAAATCTATTTTTGCATCCAAACTCCAAAGAAGGCTAGCATGAGACACATATAAAACTAGTATCATCAAGAGAAGTTCCCATGTTTTGTAAGAGAAACACCCTAAGCAGGGGTGAGCAGAACTTGACTCCGACTCGAAAAAATCAAATTTTTCGACCCTGACTCGAGGCAAAAATTCGACTCGTCTCGAAATTTCATAAACTCAACTCGAAAAAATTTCAAATAAAGTTTAGAGAAAGTCATTTAACTTGAAATCAAATTGTACTAGAACATTATAAATAATTACAATTAAATTTGTATAGTAGCTCCTCAACTCAAATAACTCGACTCGATGGACCGCCCCCTAACCCAAGTCCAATCCCGAAACAACAATAATCCCAGAAACCCTCCCTCCAAATTCCTGATCAATCCAAATCAAACACCAAACTCTCTGATCTATGCAGAGATAACTGTTTATTAGTCAAAATCGGGTTTCAAATTGGGTCATTAAAACAAACATGCTAGCTGAAGAAGTCTGAAATTTTGGCTTCTAACTGAAGCTCACTTCTCCAAAAGCCAAAGCAGAAAAGCAAGCAAGAGAATACTAATCCAAAAACATTAAAAAATTAATCTGCAAAAGGAAAACGACCCATGAGCTAAAACTAGTTGAACACACACAAAAACTTACTGAAAGCATCAAAATCAAGAAATTAAGAAATACCCAGATTATATGTACCTTTGATCTGGCTCTTCTTTATCAGAATTCTGCATTTTTGGAAAGCTGGAGACTTTGATCAGAAACACTCCAAATATAACCCAAAAAATCCACCTTCTTTGATTAAAAAAAGGGGGAAAGAATTAGAGTATGAGGAGGAGTGAAGAAAACAAGGTTTTTGAATCAGAAAGGAAATCAGAGATAAGAGAGTGAAAAATCCCAATGAAGGGGAAGGCAAATGGGATACTTTATGGTATTTTTCTGATTCACTAATTTTAATTTTAAGATGGAAATGGATGGATGGAGGGGGGTCGTCGGGAATGAGAAAAGGGGAAGAAGTTTCTTTCCCTTATTTTAGAGACGTCCAATTTGGACACCCGATGCCCACTCCATTATGCTTAAATTTGAAGAGATTCATAAAGATTAAACGATGAGAATAGAAAATTGAGAAATATTTTTAGATTTTTTTTGGGTTTTAATTTTTTTTAAATATATTTTAATTTCTTATTTTATTTTTAAAAAAAATGGGTTACATAAAAATGACAGCTTTCCAAGAATCAATATTGCCATACTAAAAAAACGGAATGAAAAACTCTAGTAGCGTGGAAAACCCTAGCTTGGATATGTATGGGATTAAAGGTGGGCGTCCGCCGGAGGCTATGGACCATGTTGGTTCACCGCCGGTCCTTGAGAGGCTTGGCCTCTCCCTTGGCACTGGAGCACCAGCAAATAGCCAAGAAAGGTAGGGGTATGGAGGCTGAGAAAGCGTTTCATGCTTTGCATGTAGAAGCCTTGGATATGGAAGGTGTCGACTCTACTGATGGATTGCATGCGGTGAAGGGTGTTGTACCTACTTCGACACTGTCTTCTGTGGCAAGGGACAATTTTCGTATGCGTCAATGGCAGCAAAAAAGCCAGAATCGGAATCGAGAGATGGCCTTGGGTTAGGATTTGATTCGGTTGAGGTGGTTGTGCTAGAGGATGATGTTGTGGTTGATGAATCAGGGGCTTACCCGATAATCAATTTTTTTGAAAGGGTTCATGATCAGATTGATAAAAGCATGAGTAATTCGATAATTGTTTGTCTACTTGGTCGTTCCATAGGATACAATACATTGTTGGCACGGATTCATGCTTTGAGGAAACCGATTGGTGACCTGCAGTTAATCGACATAGATAATAATTACTTTTTGGTTAAGTTTGAAGACAGTATGGACTATGCCTATGTGTTGGCTGATGGTCCTTGGATGATTTATGGGAATTATTTGACTGTTCAACCTTAGAGTCGTTCCTTCTCAACCTCGGAGAGGCATATATCGATGGTTATAGTCTGGGTTAGACTTTCAGGTCTTCCTTATAGATATTATTGCAAGGTCTTGTTTCATCGTATTGCTAATGTTGTGGGACAAGTCATTAGAGTGGATTATAACACGCAGACTGGCGAGCGTGGAAAATTTGCCTGATTGGCTATCATGGTGGACCTAAATAAGCCATTGTTGTCCTGTATTGGCATCGATAATTTTGTTCAGAAGCTGGAATATAAAGGGCTCCAGCATATTTGTTTTGGTTGTGGTGTTTACGGGCACTCTAAGGAAAGTTGTGGTCAGACGAGTTCTTCTAAGGATGACTGTGTTAATATAGAGATTCAACAAGAACCTACATTGGTCACTAATGTGTCGGTTGATGGCCTTTATGGCCTATATATGATTACACAGAATCGTCGTCGCAAGAATGTGCGCTCGGATGCTAGAAGGAGTAACGGTGCAACTTTGGCTCAACTTGAAGGGTCTTGGTTCGCTGCCTTGGGTGTCATTGATCAGGAAGCAGGGTCGACAGAGTTGCCAATTGATGTTGAAAATGTGGGAAATGCCCAGGAGAATATGGTGAAAAAGATAGCTTCTACTAACAATGAGAGCATGAGTAAGAGGGTGCTATCTAAAACGTTTACAAAGAATACAACAAATCTTGCTTCTAACCCTGATCAAAAGAGTAAGAAAGTAGCGAGTGTTTTTGATGCAAAAAATATAACCCCTTGACCTGGTCTAGTCGCAAGACCGAATCGAACGAGTCACACGGGGAATATTAAAGTAAAACCCGAAAGTTCTACTTCAATAAATAACCCATTTTTTTCCTTTTTATCTTTCTAGATACAACAGTATTAACCTAAGTGTACATGCTGACAGCGAATGAAATTACAACTCGATCGAACATCGATTTGACATCTAATCGTCCCGTTTAGCGTTTATTGACCATTTTGTAAAACTTATAAAATTCAGGGATTAATTGCGAAATTAAAGTTACCGATAGTCAATTAGTCAGGTTTCATACTTTCATATCAAATTTCAGCTCATTTCAATCACTCAAACTTATTTAATTGAACATTCAAATATCCAGTGACCTAAATGTAAGAAAATAGAACTTCAGAAAGCTTCAATTAACTAACTTAACGGTCGAGTGTACTGATACACTTGTGCCCGTACCGATACACCAACATCTCATCAAAATCTCAAATTTTTGGTAGCACAAAAGGGTATATGTACGGTCTCGTGTACCGATACGGTTCTCCAATTTGCCCTCAGATCGTATCGATACGGTCTACCCTGTACCGATACGGTATGCCTGATTTGGCTTTACTGTACCGATACGGTAGCCCGCGTATCGATACACCTGGGTCTGTAATGTCACAAATTGCTAATTTTTTTAAGCTTAAACTCATCCAAAAATAATCCAACATGCTACTAAGATATAAATATCCACTTAGAGCATAAAACCATAGGCATTAAACACCAAAGCATGCTTTCAACATTAACACATTATGATTATCAATCTATAGGCATGCTTCTTATGTAAAGTAACCATTCAAGCACCAAAAATGCATACCAAACCAAATACCAACAATTATAGGCTATTTACAAGTCCAAAAGAGCAATTGAAACCTGCCACAAACCAGGGAGTTTCAAAACACAACCTCCTAAAACATTAAGGCATCCTCTCATTGCCAACTATTACTATTAGGTAAACCAAAAACCATACTTGAGCTATATTTTCACTCTTGGATCTCCACTTGCTTCCTTGCTGCCACCCAAGTGTTATTTCTCTGCATTGTTGGAAAAAATAGCGTAAACATAAATGCCTAGTGAGGGATGCTCAAGTTAAAAGCAACAACAATGCATTTTAAAACCATTTCTCACGTAGAAATCTCTTTCTCAACATGTTTATTCTATCGCATGCTTTAAACCACTATCAAGCAAAATCAACAACATTTAAACCACATGTATCATAAATCTCATGCATTAACCTTAATGTAAAACTCAAGCCAAAGCTTTTCATGCTTGTTTCTTAAAAAACATTTCTTAAAAATATAATCTCATGTATAAAACACATTATACAAAACATTTATAAACCATGATATATGTGAATCTCATATATTGGCTTTCAAGTGACCCAGGAATAGGCTCACCCCTAACTCGTAGTGATAGGCTCACCTCTATCACAAAGTAATAGGCTCACATCTAGTACACATCAGATACACGGATTCTCATAGTGGGCTCACCTCCACCAAATATTTCACTTCGGACGGGAATAGGCTCACCCCTAACCTATAAAGATAGGCTCACCTCTATCACTAGTACCCACAATAGGCTCACCTCTATTGTGTCATCGAAGAATTTATCTCACGTACGAATTTTGTATATTATAATGCACTTCTCATTCTATTGGTCGACCAATTGTATCCATTAACAATAATCTCATCACTTGCCAATATACACTTAAAACTATGTTTACCTACTGTTTTTCAATGCATAACATAAACCATTTTTCATTCCATTTCAAAAGTGTAACAATGCATAGCATTTTCTCAACAAGTTCAATCTCTTTGAAAACATAAATCAATCTCATGGGATCACATGAATCATCTTTCAATTCATAAAACATGTATAAACAGTAGGTAACAAATTCCTTTTCAAAACATGAGCATGATCAATCAAATCAATAGGAAAAGCTGAGAACTGAGAGCGAAACATCTCATACTTACTTTTGAGCTTAGATTAGCGTTTCAAGCCCAATCTAAACCCCCCAAACCTTGCTTTCAAACCTTTCAAAAGCTCTTAAATTATTTCCCACTCACCGACTATGCCTCACTTATCTTGCCAAAGCGAAATCAAGCTCCCGGATCAACCGAAACACCTTTCGAAGCTATTGAATAAACATTCCCCGCTTCTAACCAAAGAAAAACTGAGGATTAATGCATAACCTTGCATCAAAAATCCCCAGCAACACAAAACTACACCGGCTAAGCTTTCGCCACTCAAAAACATTGGCGAAACCTTCTAACTAATCTCCAGCCACTATCCCAGCGATATTAACATCGAAGCAACATCAATTTACATCTAAAAATATCCTCTCAACACCATAGAACCTCCGACAATCAATTAATCATATAAACAAGCCATAAACTCAAAGATTTCAACCTTGAAATCAAACAACTCACCTAGTTTCGGGTTTCTTATGATAAAATCATTATCTCAACATTATTTAACATCAAAAACATGATTAAAACTAATCATAAAACTAGCAAAACAGATTCATTACAAAAATTACATAAATCCATCATTTAAAGCTTGATTTAACCATTTCTTTCAAATAAATCATAAAACCTCCATAGCAAACTTATTAAAAGAGTCAAAGACTTGAGAATTTCAATAAAGAACCCATCATTATAGGAGAAAAATGTAGCTCACCTCTAATGGATGCTTTTCCCCTTAATCGATTTGATTTACATGTCAAAATAAAATTAAATCAATAAGGTTTTTTTTTAAGAAATCAACAAGAAATCACTTGATAATAAAAGATTAAAGAAAATGATATTTTACCTTAAGATTTTGATGTAGAAATGAGTGTTTGACTGGAGAGAATTTAAGAGAAAACTTTTGAGAGAAAAGAAGTTAAGTCAATTTTGTTGAAATGAATTAATCACCAATTAATCTCTCCATCCAATTATATTAATTAAAAACCATTTAAAATAAGTCAATTAAGGGGTAAAAGTCTGATATTAGACTTAGACTAAGTAGCTCCTTAAAGATTCAAAGTCCCGACCCTTTTACAAAACAGTCACTAGAAAAACAATTTTTCAAAAAATATGTTTTAGTCACTATAATCAAAATGTTCAAGTTCCAACCATCACTTTCCAAAATTGACTTCACCCAACCTTTGTATACAAAAGGATTTTAGAACATTTTTCCACATTTTACTCATCTCGAAAACCTTTTTAAAACATTTAACCCCAAAACTTGTCTAAATCGTTCGAACCGGTTCAACCGAACCGTCAATCCAACCAGGCTAACTTCTAAGCCCAAAATCGGGGCGTTACAACTCTCCCTCACTTAAGAAATTTTATCCTCGAAATTTACCTGATGGAAAAAAATAAGGAAACTGCTTCTTCATGACATCCTTTCGTTCCCACGTAGCTTCCTCAACACCTCGGTGTCTCTACATCATTTTTACCAACTCTGTGGTCTTACCACGAAGCACTTTGCTATCCAAATCCAAGATCTCAATTGGTTCTTCATCATAAGCCATATCCGGATTCAATTCAATCTCCTTCACATGCATAACATGCGACGGATCCGATCTATACTTCCGAAGCATGGATACATGGAAAACATCATGTATCTTCTCTAACTCACATGGTAACCTCAACTTATAAGCCATCGGTCCAACGCGTTCAAGCACCTCATAGGGTCCAATAAACCTCAGGCTTAACTTGTCTTTTCGGCCAAATCTCATCATCTTTTTTCAAGGCGAAACTTTCAAGAATACTTTGTCTCCAACATTATACCCAATCTCCTTACGCTTCAAATCCGCATAAAACTTTTTTTTCGATCCGAAGCTGCCTTCAATCGCTCACTAATAAGCTTCACCTTCTCGGTGGTACCTTTAAGTACACTAGGCAAGGAAATAAACTTCTCTCCCACCTCCACCCAACAAAGAGGCGTCCTACACTTCCTACCATACAAAGCTTCATACAGTTCCATTTGGATACTCCCTTGGTAACTGTTATTATAGGCAAACTCTACCAAAGGTAACTGTTTCTCCCATGATCCTTGAAAATCAATAACACAGCACCTCAACATATCCTCCAGCACTTGGATAACTCGATCAAACTGCCCATCCGTCTAAAGATGATACGAAGTACTGAAAGTCAACCGCGTACCCAACGCTCAATGCAAACATTTCCAAAACCTTGCTATAAAATGCGGTTCCTTATCCGAAACAATGGACTTTGGCACCCCATGCAACCTCACAACCTCTGCGATATACAAATTCGCTAACTTATCCAACATATACGTAGTATGCATAGGTAGAAAATGCGCACACTTCGTAAAACGATCCATAATCACCCAGATAAAGTGTTTCTTTGACGGTGTCAAAGACAAACTCGACACAAAATCCATGGTGATTCTTTCCCATTTCCATTTTGGAATCCTCAACGGTTGCAACAACTCAAAAGGAAACTGATGCTCAACTTTTACTCGCTGACACACCATACATTTGCTAACAAACTCAGCCACATCTTTCTTTAAACCAACCCAATAGTACTCATTCTTCAACCCATGATACATCTTATTACTACTAGGATGTATAGAAAAATGACTGCTATGAGCTTCAATCAAAATAGTGTGCCTCAAATCAACATCCCCGGCATAACTACTCGACCTTTAAAACATAAGACACCATCATCATTGAAACAAAAGTCCATAAGACTACCATTCGCTATGTCCGGAACATGCGGCACCAACGAATCATCAAGCAACTGTTTTTTTCTTAATCAACTGTATCAAAGAAGGTTTCACTTGCAACTCAGCCACCAAACTACTATCTCGCGATATACTTAACCGAGCAAACATCGCCCTCAACTCCACAACCACCTTTCTACTCAAAACATCGACTACCATATTGGCATTACCAGGGTGATACTCAATCGTCAAGTCATAATCTTTAAGCAACTTCAACCACCTTCGTTGCCTAAGATTCAACTCATTTTGAGGCATAGAATACTTCAAACTCTTATGGTCTATAAAAACCGTACACATTTCACCGTAAAGATAATATCTCCAAATCTACAAAGCAAACACAACTACAGCCAACTCGATATCATGCGTAGGATAATTACGCTCATGCACCTTCAATTGTCCAGATGCATAAGCTACAACCCTACCATTCTACATCAACACACACCCTAAACCAACATATGATGCATTGCTATAGATCACAAACTCTTTTCTCGATTCAGGTTGAATCAAGATCGGAGTTTGCATCAAAGCTTCCTTAAACTTCTCAAAAGCTTGTTGCCTCGTTTCTGTCCACTCAAAATAAACATCATTTTGCAATAACTTTGTCAATGGGGTAGCTACCTGAGAGAAACCATCAATAAAACGACGATAATACCCTGCAAACCCAAGAAACTACGAACATTTGTCACCGACTTAGGTCGTTTCCAATTCACAATCGCCTCAATCTTTTGCGGATCCACACGAATACCTTCCGCTGAAACCACATGACCAAGGAAAACCACTTCCCTAATCTAAAACTCACACTTACTCAACTTAGCATACAGCTGATTATCCAATAAAACTTGCAACACAATCTTCAAATGTTTATCATGATCCTCTTCGGTACGTGAATACACAAGGATATCATCAATAAACAGTGCCACAAACTGATCCAAGAATTCATGGAACACTTTGCTCATCACATCCATGAAATTTGCAGGCACATTCGTCAACCCAAATGGCATCGCCAAGAACTCATAATATCCATAACGAGTACGAAAAGCTATCTTCGGTACATCTCTATCCTTTACCTTCAACTGATGATATCATGATCTCAGATCAATCTTAAAAAACACTATCGCACCATGAAATTGATCAAACAAATCATCATTTCGCAGCAAAGAATACTTATTCTTAATCGTCAACTTGTTCAGTTGTCGATAATCGACGCACATCCTTATAGTGCCATCATTCTTTTTCACAAACAACACAGGAGCTCCCCAAGGCGAAACACTAAGACAAATAAAACCACGATCCAACAACTCCTGAAGTTGCATCTTTAACTCCTTGGGTGCCATACGATACAGAGCAATAGACACCGGAGCCGTATCCGTGTACGTCTCTATAAAAAAACACCACATCCCTATCTGACGGCAAACCAGGCAGTTCTTCCGAAAACACCCTCAGAAAATCACAAACAGTGCAGATATCTTGGGGATGTACCTCCTTCATATTCAGATTCATGACATACACCAAGTATGCCTAACATCCAACCTCCAACAACTTATGCGCTTCTAAAGCCGAAACAACGTTGGATAAGAATTTGACATTCTCACCCGCCACTACAACTTCATAATCATCGGCAATTTTCAGTGCAACTCACTTAGATTCAAAATCAACCACGACTTTGTGCTCGACTAACCAATCCATACCCAAAATAACATCAAAACCATAAAAGGGTAACTCCATCATATCTACAGTAAACACATGTCCTTAAACCATTGTAGGACACCTCATATACATCCTTCTAACAACTACCGTTCCCCCAAAAGAACTCGTTACAAGCATACCCACATCTAAAAACTCTACAAGTAGATCAAACAATTGTGCATGCTCATGCAAAATGTATAAATTAGTAGAACCGGAATCAATCAAAGAAAGTAATGACAAAGATTGCAAAGTAAATGTACCCGCAATCACATCGGTGTCATTCCTTCCCTCACGGTGTATATACACCATTGCCTGACCATCTCCCTCAGGCTGAACAACAACAACATGAGCAACATTCCTCTGTCCATCATCCATTTACTGAAAATTACCTCGACCGCGCCCATGGCCTCTCTGTAGCTCAATAGCACGCACATGTGCTTGGCTAACCAGTTGAGGACAATCGTATTTCACATGACCTTGACCACCACAATTCCATCACACTCTAGAATTTCTCCAACATTCACCCCTATGTCGCTGTCCATAACGGTTACACTCAAAAACAGGAACAAATGCATTATGACCTTGCTGTCCATGGCCAGGATTACCACCACCACGCATCTGATCCAATTGGTACCTCATATCATTGCGCTTCTTAGAACGATCTCTACCAGCCTCAAACTCAGCTGATCTCTTACCATAACTAGAACCACCCGAACGAGCAACTAAACCCAATTCTGCTCAATGTCCTTAGCCCGAGTGACTAAGACATCAAAATCTGCATAATATGAAGCCAACATATAGGTCTTCACCTCCTTCACCAACCCATAACAGAAATGATCATATATTTTTTGTTCATTGGGAACCAGCTCAGGGACAAATTGGCTTAACCGAACGAACTGAACCTCATACTCAGCAACCGACATGCTTCTCTGCACCAAAGCCATAAACTTTCGCTTCTTCTCATCTAGATACCGAATACCCAGATACTTCATTCGAAAAGTATTTCCGAATAACTCCCAAGTCACATCGGCATGTTTTATTCCCGCAGTAGCGGTTGCCCACCACGTATAAGCATCATCATGCAACAAAGACACTGTACAACCCAGCTTACGTGTATCCGTACAACCCATCTGACCAAAAATCCTCTAAGTGCTCTCAAACCATGCCTCAAAATCCTCTAGAGACAAACCTTGAAACTCGATACCACCCAAACTACGTAAATGCTCTAAAGAAAGACCAGGGTTATCAACTGCAAGCTGCGGAGTAACTGCGTGCATACCTACCATCGCTACCTGAAAAGCTCCAGTTATAGCCTAGATTAATGGCGCCATATCACAAACTGCCAACCCTTGTCTGCCTGAGGTCCAACACCTCCTGCACCAGCACCAGCTCCAACTCCACCACCACCAAGAGGAGGAGGAGGCGACAATTCCTCATTAACCCTATTCTTTACCACATTACGTTCATTGTTTCTAAGCTCTCATCTCGGTCCTATTATCAAAACAGTATGAATCTCTAGCATAAAAATGCAACGTTAAAACTAATCAGGCTAGCTCAGAGCAAGAATCCAAGGTGCCTAAGTTTTAAAACAAAAACTCTTTATACTAAAAGTAATATGGCAATGGGTACCCCAAATTTCTCCCCCAAACATCAAAAACTATACATACAACATGTTATCAACCACCGTGCAAATCACATAAGTAATCAACGACCAAATCATGGCATAAGCACTCACCATGCATAGCAAACAACAGAATACAACTCAAAACAACGTTGCATCATCTTACCGACATCCTAAACTTTTGAAACCTGGCTTTGATACCAACAAATGTAACCCCCTTGACCCGGTCTAGTCGTAAGACCAAATCGAGCGAGTCACACGGGGAATAATGAAGTAAAACCCAAAAGTTCTACTTCAATAAACAACCATTTTTCCCTTTTTATCTTTCTAGATGCAACATTATTAACCTAAGTGTACATGCTGATAGCGGATGAAATTACAACTCGATCGAACATCGATTTGACATACAATCATCCCGTTTAGAATTTAGGGACCATTTTGTAAAACTTATAAAATTCATGGACTAATTGAGAAATTAAGTAAGCAATAGTCAATTAGTCAGGTTTCATGCTTTCATATCAAATTTCAGCTCATTTTGATCACCCAAACTTATTTAATTGAACATTCAAATATCCAATGACCTAAACGTAAGAAAATAGAACTTCAGAAAGCTTCAATTAACTAACTTAACGGTCAAGTGTATTGATAAACTTGTGCCCGTACCAATACGCCAATATCTCGTCAAAATTTCAGATTTCCAATAGCATAAAAGGGTATTGATACGGTCTCGTGTACCGCTACGGTTCTCTAATTTACCTTCAGACCGTATCGATACGGTCTACCATGTACTGATACGGTATGCATGGCTTCGCTTTACTGTATCGATACAGTAGCCGACGTATCAATACACATGGGTCTGTAATATCACGAATTGCTAATTTTTCATGCTTAAACTCATCCAAAAACAATCCAACATGTTACTAAGATATAAATATCCACTTAGAGCATAAAACCATAGGCATTAAACATCAAAGCATGCTTTCAACATCAACACATTATGATTATCAATCTATAGGCATGCTTCCTATGTAAAGTAACCATTTAAGCACTAAAATGCATACCAAACCAAATATCAGCAATTAAAAGCCATTTACAATTCCAAAAGAGCAATTAAAACCTGCCACAAACCAGAGAGTTTCAAAACACAACCTCCCAAAACATTAAGGAATCCTCTCATTGCCAACTATTACTATTAGGTAAACCAAAAACCATACTTGAGCTATATTTTCACTCTTGGATCTCCACTTGCTTCCTTGCTGCCACCCAAGTGTTATTTCTCTGCATTGTTGGAAAAAGATAGCGTAAGCATAAATGCCTAGTGAAGGATGTTCAAGTTAAAACCAACAACAATGCATTTTAAAACCATTTCTCACGTAGAAATCTCTTTCTCATCATGTTCATTCTATCCCATGCTTTAAACCACTATCAAGCAAAATCAACAACATTTAAACCATATGTATCATAAATCTCATACATTAACCTTAATGTAAAACTCAAGCCAAAGCTTATCATGCTTGTTTCTCATAAAGCATTTCTCAAAAATATAATCTCATGTATAAAACACATTATACAAAACATTTATAAACCATGATACATGTGTATCTCATATATTGGCTTTCAAGTGACTCGAGAATAGGCTCACCCCTAACCCGTAGTGATAGGCTCACCTCTATCACAAAGTACTAGGCTCACCTCTAGTACACATCAGATACACAGATTCTTATGGTGGGTTCACCTCCACCAAATATCTCACTTCGAACGCGAATAGGCTCACCCCTAACCCTTAGTGATATACTCACCTATATCACTAAGTACTAGGCTCACCTCTAGTACCCACAGTAGGCTCACCTCTATTATGTCATCGAAGAATTTATCTCACGTACGAATTTTGTATATTATAGTGCACTTCTCATCCTATTGGTTGACCAATTGTATCCATTAACAATAATCTCATCACTTGCCAATATACACTTAAAACCATGTTTACCTACTGTTTTTCAATGCATAACATAAACCATTTCTCATCCCATTTCAAAAGTGTAAAAAATGCATAGCATTTTCTCAACAAGTTCAATCTCTTTAAAAACATAAATCAATCTAATGGGATCACATGAAACATCTTTCAATTCATAAAACATGCATAAACAGTAGGTAGTAAATTCCTTTTCAAAACATGAGCATGATCAATCAAATCAATGGGAAAAGCCAAGAACTGAGAGCGAAACATCTCATACTTACTTCTGAGCTTAAATTAGCGTTTCAAGCTCAATCTAACCCCCCAAACCTTGCTTTCAAACCTTTGAAAAGCTCTTAAATCATTTCCATTCACCGACTACGCCTCGCTTGTCTTGCTGAAGCGAAATCAAGCTCCCGGATCAACCGAAACACCTTCCGAAGCTATCAAATCAACATTCCCTGCTTCTAACCAAAGCAAAATAGAGGATTAATGCATAACCTTGCATCAAAAATCCCCAGCAACACAAAACTACACCTTCCCCTAACATCTGTTAAGCTTTCGCCACCCGAAAACACCGACGAAACCCTTCTAATTAATCTCCAGCCATTATCCCAGTGAGATTAACATCGAAGCAACATCAATTTACATCTAAACATATCCTCTCAACACTATAGAACCTCCAGCAATCAATTAATCACATAAACAAGCCATAAACTCAAAGATTTCAACCTTGAAATCAAACAACTCACCTAGTTTCGGGTTTCTTATGATAAAATCATTATCTTAACATTATTTAACATCAAAAACATGATTAAAACCGATCATAAAACTAGCAAAATAGATTCATTACGAAAATTACATAAATCCATCATTTAAAGCTTGATTTAACCATTTCTTTCAATTAAATCATAAAACCTCCATAGCAAACTTATTAAAAGAGTCAAAGACTTGAGAATTTCAATAAAGAACTCATCATTAGAGGAGAAAATGTAGCTCACCTCTAATGGATGTTTTTCCCTTTAATCGATTTGATTTACATGTCAAAACAAAATTAAATCAATAAGGTTTTGTTAAGAAATCACTTGATAATAAAAGATTAAAGAAAACAAGATTTTACCTTAAGATTTTAAAGTATAAATGAGTGTTTGGCTGAATAGAATTTAAGAGAAAACTTTTGAGAGAAAAAAAGTTACGTCAATTTTGTTGAAATGAATTAATCACTTAAGGGGTAAAAGTCTGATATTAGACTTTGACTAAATAGCTTCTTAAAGATTCAAAGTCTCAACCCTTTTACAAAATAGTTTTTCAAAATTTACGTTTTAGTCACTAGAATCAAAATGTTCAAGTTCTAACCATCACTTTCCAAAATTGATTTCACCCAATCTTTGTATACATTTAAAAAGGATTTTATAACATTTTTCCATATTTTACTCGTCTCGAAAACCTTTTTAAAACATTTAACCCCGAAACTAGTCTAAATCATTCGAACTGGTTCAGCCGAACCGTCCAGCCAATCCGGCTAACTTCTAAGCCCAAAATCGGGGTGTTACAACGAAGGTGGTGGTTGTTGTTTTGTTGGATGCAGGGAAACCTGTTGATGTTATGGCGCGCAATGTAAACCGTGGAAAATGAACCCATGCTGCTTTAACAATCGTGAAAACCGGGTTTGATGCTTTTGTTCTGGGGGAAAAGGGTAGGGAAATCTCGTAATGGTGGCAGCAAAGCAGGCTTGGATGTAAGCTGGAAGGGGGTCTAGGTCCGTAAGCAAGTGAGGGATGAGTGCAGACACATACTGCTTCCACTGAATGGGTACAACAGCTATCAGATCAACTTGATGAGGTAGGAGAACGTGCTTTGAAATAGGGTACTGGAAAATCGTCACTCGTTGTGTGTGATGCTCTCATGATTTCCTCTTCAGATGACAGTGAATTTTTTGAGGATGGCAACCCAGATAATACAGTAGATTTGGATGATGTTTGGAGAATAGCCAGACATAATGACGAGCAGTAAGTCTCTGGTCCTTTATTTATTCCTTTTATAACGATCTTGGTTTTCTAGAATTATCAAGGTGCAGCTAGCCCTACCTTTAGGAGAATTTTAAAATATTTGGTTCGGGAAAATTGAGTGGAGGTGGTGGCCCTTTTTGAGCCACGAGCTTCAGCTAGCCCAACCGTCCATCAAAATTAAGAAATTTCATGATGAAGCGACCAAGCTTCGCTTCCAAAAAATCAAAGAAAGAAAAGTCTTCCCCGAACAAGGATTCACTTTCCCTTCTAAGGGTGATGAGGGCTTTGACAACGAGGTGATGGATGTTACCACCAAGCAGAACTGGGAATCCTTTGTCAATCACCCAAGCAATATATCAGTGCCTCTGGTGAGGAAGTTTTATTCCCATCTAACAAGCCCTACACAGTCCGGTGTGTATGTGAGAATGGACCAAATCAAGTTTACTGTTGCGGTGATAAACAAATTCTATGGTTTGAAGAGTATCATCGATCAGCATACCCTTTTTGCTGAAACCGTCAATCCTCAGACAATCAAGGAAGTCCTTGAGGACTTATGCTTTAGGGGAACGGTGCTAGACCTAACCACCAGGATAGTGGAGAGGGGGCGTTTGAAGCCCAATGCCAAAGTGTGGAACCATTATATCAAAACTCACTTGGTGCCAACTTCCCACCACACAACCGTGGCGCTAAATTGACTACTCCTCCTACACTCAATTCTAAATGTGAGGCCGATTGATGTGGGAAAAATAATCGTCGATGAAGTTTATGCATGCTTGAAGAGAAAATCCAGCCCTCTGATCTTCCCCAACCTGATCATGGCCTTCTACCAAAAGAATGAAGTTTATGAAGACCTAGAAGAGGATGAAATGCACAAAATAAAGCAAGGACTGACCCCTGACCAGATCCTAGGGCTGAAAAGATTTGATGAATATGCCCTAGTAGAGACTGTTGAGGGTGGAGCCAGAACTTTTGCTACAGCAATGATTACCTCTATGGTAGCCTCCACTAGACGTATGAGGGCAAAGATGGAGGAGATATATAGCAACTTGTATACTTTCTTCAAGTATGTCAAGGAGAGGGATGTTGTGATGAAATCTTACTTTAAAGAGATCCTACCGCACATGCCCAACAATTTCCCCCTTCCCAGAAACCTTGTTAACTACCCCAAAGAACCCTCTTCCGCCCAAGAAAGCACATATTTACGTACAATAAGAGCCAGATATACACGAGCCAGCCTCTACTAATCCATTTCCAATCATCACCCGTCAATGAAAAGCAAAGAAAAAGCCCCAATAGAAGCCTCGCCAACTTAAAATCCTGTAGATGATCTGGTCACCATCGAGAGTGACAACGAAAAGATGGTGGATGAAAACCCATTCCTGCAACTGCTCAAACACCAGATGCCATAGCAAGAACAAAGCGTCGTTTGAAACGATCTAACAGTCGTGTGTAGAACACTCATATTGAGGGGAGTGATGCTTGGGATGACCAGCACAACCAGGACGACCATGATGAGCAAGACCACCCACCACCAGAACTAGCAAAAGTCGAAAAGCCCATCGCCACGCTAAAGAAGAAGCGTATAAAGCATAAGGTAACCAGACAACAACACCAAAGTAGGACCCTAGTGAGGTACCTCTCATTGCATTTCATATAGTTTAGTTTCAATTAGTTAGTTTCTATGCATTGAGGGCACTGCATCATTCAACTTTAGGGGTGTTAGTGTTCATAGTTAAGCATTTGCATTTGTAGTTAGGAATAGGTTTTTTCTATGGCATTTTGTTTAGTTTAAATACAGTTTTATGAATAAATTAAGGATGTCCAATGATGAATATTTAATTTTTCTAGCTATGGATTGATTGAATATACATCACTGTTGAGATTGGTAGAACTGATTTTAGGACTTGATGTTTTTCGATTAAATTGTTACATGATTACATGTTTTCTATGCTTAAGGGTGTTGGAATTTTTTTATGAAATAACTCTTGCATGCCTTAGTATGAATGATCTTAATGAACTTGAATGATAAATGAAATCATTAAAGGCTTTATTATACTCCCATGTGCTTATTGCATGTGTTGAATTGAGATTTGGCATAATTGTGAAGGACACTTCTCTTTGTGTTATTTCCCTGGATACTGCGTTTAAGAAATGGCAACAACATCAAATGAGTAAATGAAATTAGTCACATGATTACTCTACTTACTAGCTCGGGGATGAAATGTTTGCTCCATATTTATCTAGAGTAAGAACAATAGTTGTGATGAACTGACTCCCCTCGTAGCAGTATATATATATATATATATATATTGAAAAAGAATAAGAGAAAAGAAAAGAAAAAGAAGCTAGAATTATGGGAGTAAACTTGTGCTTATTTGATTAACAAATACTATGGTATAATAGAGAACTTGCCTAGAATTTTTCTAACTCTATTAAGCATAGATTGGATACAATCATGCACACACATGTAAAGGATCTTGTCCTAAGGAAAAGTTCTTAAAATCTCAAAACTGTTTAGCATGTTGAAGCCTATATTTTCCGAGGACTAAAATTTATGTCATAGTACTGTCTTGATTTGAACTTTGCCATAGCATTTTCTCTATTTTTCACTACTCATTGCTTGAGGACAAGCAATAGCTTAAGTTTGGAGGTGTGTTAACCTTGTAAAAATGATACATTTCATACCTTTTTACTTAGTTTATTGTTTGGTTTCAAGCTCGTTTCATTAAAAATAGTTGCATTTAGTTCATATAGTTGCATATGGTGGTGTTTGCTTGGTTGTTTTTATATATTTGTGAAATTGGTGCTGCTTTAGGAAATGTTTGTTTTGGTGTGGTGATGTGCATGTGAGCTAATGAGTATTGTTGGGCAAGGAAAATATGTTACAGTATTTTGAACAGCATTTTTGGCCGCACAAAAGACAAAGAAAAAAGATATTTTGCAGCCCGCGTGTGAATCCCCTCACCAGCCAGCTGTGCCACACATGTGAAGAGAATATTCCTTAGGGCACAAAACCTTAAGAGCCCCACTATATAAAGGATAGGACACCCACATTAAAGGGAGAGCTGTAAAAAGGTGCTTTATGAGATAAAAAAGAGAGAAGCCAAAGGCAGCTGCCCTTTTTCTCCTTCATTTTGGTGTCCTCCATTGTCGAAGCTCCAAGGAAAGATCTTGTTGGCCTTTGAGAGAAGTAGCAAGCTTGAGGCGGTTCACGGCAATCCACGGCTTGTGAGTTTTCTTTCTCCTTTATTTGTTTTTCAGTTCTTCATCTTTTGTTGGATATGGGTTTTATTAAACGAATAAATTTGGATGATATATGCCCATCCATGAACTAACTTTAAGTGGCTTGGATTTATTGTGGATGATTATGCTTTTGTTTGAATGAAGGTTTTAGCATTTTCCAGTTTCATATATGCTTTGTTCACTACTTTATTGCCTTAGGTTTGTAATAGCTTTCGAGAGTTTGCCTTTACCTTTGTCTGATGCTTAATGGTCGAGAGACTTAAGTTATATCTATGTGGATGATGGGGTTTGATGCTGAGAGGCAAAACCCTAACTTACCTTAGAGATAATGATAGAATTTCAACGACTAAAAGGAGTAGAACTTCAAGGATAGTATTATGCTAGGGTTCACACTGATAGGTATTGTTATAGCATTCTTACTGTCAGTTTCTTGCTAGAGATTGTTTAGAAACACATGCATAAGATCTATCGAGCATCTTATAAGCTGGAAAGCGTTAATCATTCATGAGAACTGGGCATAGAATTCCTTGATAAACTCGGCCTATCATCCAATTTGAGAGTTTCTACATATATGAGGACGTTTGAAGTCTTATCGTATCGATCTAGTTTTTAATACAGTTTTTGCTACAACATTTTTGTTAATTACTCATATCAACTCTTTCATTCAATATTCAGTCTTTGTTTTGAGTGCTTAAACCCAATTTGAATTCCCTCCAATCCCTGTGGAAACGATCTTACTCATCACTATTATTACTTGTTCGATGTGTATACTTGCACTGATTGCGTATAATTTATAGTACATCACACCACGCAACATAACTTTATCGGAACATTCTTTACCAACTTAATCATTACCATATTTATCACCAACTTCTTTACCAATTTCATCAGCAACTTCGTTGAAAACGGGATTCAGATTTGCAGCAGTCATCCTAAGAATTTAAATCTTCACATGAATCAGTGCATAAATAAACCAACTCACTCATAAATAAACTCATACTCATTACATACAAATCTAACTTTTTTTGTTTAAACCGATAGAAATGGTACCATTTTCAAAAAAACTCAATCCGAACATAATATTCAGTTTAAACATATTTCCTCCAACAAGAAATGTAATTTCATCCTAATATTTCGAAACACAAACCCTATATTTCAAGTACAACGCAAATAAACAAACCTTAAGGTTTTGCTAGTTACCTTCAAGATTGCGACAATTGCACAGGTTCAGTTGCACCCTAAATTACGGTTTCGATCATTTACACTAACTAAAACGTTTTTCACAACTTGAGAGGATTCTCCCAGTTTCACTGGAGAAATGAAGGTTCGATTCTCATTCTAAGGAAGTTGGAGGACTTTTAAGTGACCTACGAAAAACTGGAAATATGAATCGTTATCGAGAATATTATCATCTTTAACTTTAGGTCACGAAACTCGTTGACAAATTCTGATACTTGTTGATTTCACCTAATATATTATCTACTTCCTACACTTTTACAGTCTTTACGTCTACTTTAATCTATCCAACATACCTTTCGCCAGATTTTGGTACTTATACTTACGTACCGAGATATACTATACAAACATGTATTCTTAAAGTTACTTTAAACATTTCTAGTTTACACTTTTTCTACTGGTTCTAGAACATGTACAAAAGTATCGATATCATAAGAAAAACATCAACTGTTACTCGTTAACCCTTAAATGTTACTTTCACATTAGATTGTATCGTTACTCTAAATCAAATTATGAGACATTTTCTTCCAACTTTACTTGTCAGATACTTCACTAACATTTTGGGTTTAAACTATTAACTCCGGTTCCAACACATATTTCATAGTTCCGCAACGTATGCGTTATTTTAACTTTTGACGTTGCAATGCAAATTTTCTCCTCGTATAGTTGCAAGACTTCTTACTAAGTCACGGTACTTAACGACAAGGACCTCGTCCCGTTTTCGTGTCTTTTTATGGGAATCTAAATCTAACGGTCAAAAGCATAAGTTTTCCCATCTGACGGCTTTAACATCCCGTCGTTTATTAGTCGTACACTAACTTGACGTTCCTTAGACTAATCTCATCCATTCATTCAAAATTAATAATAAGCCATTGCTCACTTTTTTTTTATTTGTGTTTGGTCGGCAGCGACATCAACTTTAATGTTGGTCTCCGATACTCTTTCTTTTTCCTTTACATTACTATATCTAATCTTTACATTTTTATTTTCTTTATTTTTAACAAAAATAGCTATGTCTTTTAGCATATTTTTTATTTTTTTAAATTTTTTTTACTGTCCTTTACGTTTTATATTTTTGAAAGTAATAATTTTTACGAATAAATTACATCACATGTCATTTTTATTAATAAAATTATACATAATCACTGAATTTTAACCGATTATAATTGATAAATAAAATAAGCCGATTATACTAAAAAGTTATCGTTCGTATCATTCGGATAATTCAATGATCCATTTATATTTTTTCAAAATTTAATGATACATTTATAACTTTGACATTTTTAAATCAAAAACCCCTTTAAATATTTAGTTAGAAGAATGACCTCTGGTAGCATTATTTAGAAAAATGATCTCATTTCAGTCCACGTAAAATAAATTCGCGTTCTACAGAAAGCAAGTTTCAAACTTGCTCCCTATAAAAAGCGAGTTTTATGTTAAAAACGCGATAAATTATTTTTTTTCTTTTTTACCAACTTACTCAATACGAAACTCGAGTTTAGTAAAAAACGAGTTTCGAACTCGCATTATGTAAAAACTGAGTTCACCTTACATGAACAATTTAAAAATTATTTTTTTAAAATAATATTGATAGAATGTCATTCTTCTAATTAAATATTTAAAAGTGGTTTGTGATTTAAAATGCCTATATTCTATTTATAGATCTGCCGGATAATTTACATTTTTTGGCGTGAAAATACAAATATAGTTAGGGTTTGTTTTGGAAATGAGAAGTAAAAAAAGAAAAAGAAAGAGAAAACAATCGGGAAATGGCTATTTTATGGCGGTCATTTTCCCTCCACGCTCATCTTCCTCTCCATCATCGTCTTAACACTTTTTTCATCCCTCAATATCCTTCTTCCTCTCCGTTTCCCAGCCATCAAAAACCCCAACCTCTCTTCTCCTGCACCTGCTCTTCAGCATCATCCTCTATGGAAGCTCTTCCCCAAGGTTACAGAAGGAATGTTGGCATTTGTCTCATCAATTCCTCCAAAAAGGTCTCTATTACCCTCTGTTTTACCTTTCTGGGTTTTATATTATTCCATGGATTTATTCATTTGACAGTTTTTTTCCTTCTAATTTTCTAATTTGAGAGTTTCTACATATGTGAGGACGTTTGAAGTCTTATCGTATCCATCTAGTTTTTAATACAGTTTTTGCTACAGCATTTTTGTTAATTACTCATATCAACTCTTTCATTCAATATTCAGTCTTTGTTTTGAGTGTTTAAACCCAATTTGAATTCCCTCTAATCCCTGTGGAGACGATCTTACTCATCACTATTATTACTTGTTCGATGTGTATACTTGCACTGATTGCGTATAATTTATAGTATATCACACCACGCAACACAACTTCATCAGAACATTCTTTACCAACTTAATCATTACCAACTTTATCACCAACTTCTTTACCAATTCCATTAGCAACTTCGTTGAAAACGGGATCCAGATTTGCAGCAGTCATCCTAAGAATTTAAATCTTCACATGAATCAGTGCATAAATAAACCAAATCACTCATAAATAAACTCATACTCATTACATACAAATATAACTTTTTTTTGTTTAAACCAATAGAAAAGATACCATTTTCAAAAAAAACTCAATCCGAACATAATATTCAGTTTAAACATATTTCCTCCAACAAGAAATGTAATTCCATCCCAATATTTCGAAACATAAACCCTATATTTCAAGTACAACGCAAATAAACAAACATTAGGGTTTTGCTAGTTACCTTCAAGATTGAGACAATTGCACAGGTTCAGTTGCAGACCTAAATTACGGTTTCAATCATTTACACTGACTGAAACGTTTTTCACAACTTGAGAGGATTCTCCCAGTTTCAGTGGAGAAATGAAGGTTCGATTCTCATTCTAAGGAAGTTTGAGGACTTTTAAGTGACCTACGAAAAACTGGAAATATGAATCGTTACTGAGAATATTATCATCTTCAACTTTAGGTCACGAAACTCGTTGACAAATTATGATACTTGTTGATTTCACCTAATATATTATCTATTTCCTACACTTTTACAGTTTCTACGTCTAATTTAATCTATCCAACATACCTTTCGCCAGATTTCGGTACTTATACTTACGTACCGAGATATACTATACAAACATGTATTCTTAAAGTTACTTTAAATATTTCTAGTTTACACTTTTTCTACTGGTTGTGGAACATGTACAAAAGTACCGATATCATAAGAAAAAACATCAACTGTTACTCGTTAACCCTTAAATGTTACTTTCACATTAGACTGTATCGTTACTCTAAATCAAATTATGAGACATTTTCTTCCAACTTTACTTGTCAGATACTTCACTAACATTTTGGGTTTAAACTATTAACTTCGGTTCCAACACATATTTCATAGTTCCGCAACGTATGCGCTATTTTAACTTTTGACGTTGCAATGCAAATTTTCTCCTCATATAGTTGCAAAACTTCTTACTAAGTCACGGTAGTTAATGGCAACGACCTCGTCCCGTTTTCGTGTCTTTTTATGGGAATCTAAATCTAACAGTCAAAATCATAAGTTTTCCCATCTGACGACTCTAACATCCCGTCGTTTATTAGCCGCACACTAACTTAACGTTCCTTAGACTAATCCTATCCATTCATTCAAAATTAATAATAAGCCATTGCTCACTTTTTTTTTATTTGTGTTTGGTCGGCAGCGACATCAACTTTAATGTTGGTCTCCGATACTCTTTCTTTTTCCTTTACATTACTATATCTAATCTTTACTTTTTTATTTCTTTATTTTTAACAAAAATAGCTCTGTCTTTTAGCATTTTTTTACCGTCCTTTACGTTTTATATTTTTGAAAGTAATAACTTTTACGAATAAATTACATCACATGTCATTTTTATTAATAAAATTATACATAATCACTGAATTTTAACCGATCATAATTGATAAATAAAATAAGTCGATTATACTAAAAAGCTATCGTTCATATCATTCGGATAATTCAATGATCCATTTATAATTTTTCAAAATTTAATGATACATTTATAATTTTGACATTTTTAAATCAAAAACCCCTTTAAATATTTAGTTAGAAGAATGACCTCTGGTAGCATTATTTAGAAAAATGATCTCATTTCAGTCCACGTAAGATAAAATCGTGCTCTACAGAAAGCTAGTCTCAAACTTGCTCCCTATAAAAAGCGAGTTCTATGTTAAAAACGCGATAAATTAATTTTTTTTTACCAACTTACTCAATACGAAACTTGAGTTTAGTAAAAAGCGAGTTTCGAACTCGCATTCTGTAAAAATTGAATTCACCTTACATGAATAATTTAAAATGTTTTGGAAATGGGAAGTATTAAGTAAAAAGAAAACAATCGGGAAATGGCTATTTTATGGCGGTCCTTTTCCCTTCACTCCCCTCTCCATCATCGTCTTCACATTTCTTTCATCCCTCAATATTCTTCTTCCTCTCCGTTTCCCAACCATCGGAAACCCCAACCTCTCTTCTCCTGCACCTGCTCAACATCATCCTCCATGGAAGCTCCTCCCCAAGGTTACAGAAGGAATGTTGGCATTTGTCTCATCAATTCCTCCAAAAAGGTTTTCTTACCTTCTGTTTTACCTTCCACTTCTGCTTTTTCTTTTCTGGGTTTTATATTATTCCATGGATTTATTCATTTGACAGTTTTTTTCCTTATAATTTTCCTTTTTTTGTAGATTTTTTCTGCATCAAGACTAGATATTCCCAATGCTTGGCAAATGCCTCAGGTTTCCTTTTGTTTTGATCTTGTTTCTAGTAGTATTCCTATTTAATTGAACTGGATTTGATTATATCAATGGAAGCAGTTATTTTTATTATTAATTTAAGAAACACAATTGTTTGTATTGAGGGGAGGAAATGGAAAGATGGAGAAGGGGGAAACCCTCACGTTATTTTTGTACATTTTGAGTTAGGAAGGAAAATTCATTTCCTTTCATTGGATTCTAAGGGAAATTTTATGATAAAATTTTGCAGGGGATTTTCCTTCACATTATTTCATTGACTCTAATGTTACCGTCTGGTAGCAGTCTTATTTTTTCCTCATGTTTTAGTATATGAATTGACAATAAACAAACTTCACTTGTAATTTTTTTTAGCTGCTCACATGACTTAATTTGAACAAAGAAAACGATTAAATGTTGCTTATTTTGAATAAGTGTTATTTTTTACTTGAGTTTTTACTATCTTTCTAATTTCAAGTTTAGATTTTACCGAATGTTTTTGTGTCATGGCAACTATTTTAAAACTCATGTAATAATTTGTAATAATTAAGCTTTTTCGTATGTTAATACTTATGTAACTGAACGTATCATTAATAAACCTTTATGCGAGTACCCATGACAGTGCTCTTGATCTATGACTCTTGTCCATTTACTTGAGTTGTGAAAAGTGAAAACCATAATAAGTTTTTGAGATTTCATGGCATATGTGTCGCCTTGGTGATTACTACAGGGAGTTTCCTTCCCATGTTCAAATATGAATTCTCTAGGCTCTCTCTCCTCTTGGCTTTGTCTCATTGTTTATCTCGTGATCATTCAAATCTGTTTGAAATAGCCCCTTCTCCTTCCTCATCTCCTTTTGAACAACATTCCAGCTGCCTGCAGTCCGGAGCTCCACTACTTTAGAAATTGAGCCTTTTGATTAAAGAGCTGCAGTTAACCACACTTTGAAACTTCTGTTGTGGTAGGAGCTGTTTTGTTTACTAAATTTTTAATTTCTTACAGGGTGGGATTGATGACAGTGAAGATCCAAAAGTTGCAGCCCTCAGAGAATTAAAAGAAGAAACAGGTGTCAGCTCAGCTGAAATTATTGCAGAGGTTTGTTTTAAGACATTATTTCTTTTTCTTCTGAAGAATGGCGTTGGTATTTTATTTTTACCCTGCTAGCATTACTAGTGGAAGAGGCTACTAAAACACACACTAGGGACAAGGGGACAAGTGCTTCAAAATTTCATTTCTTCTAGGAAAGAAATAAGAGTTTGGGAATATGAGTACAAATGTTTTAATTAATTTGATCTTTCTAGATACCAATCCTTTCCACACCCACAACACTATGCATGTCAAATGAATTATTAACTTTGTCATTTTTAAAAATATTTAAAGAATTTATAATTTTTGCCATAATATAAATGAAAAGAATAACCGAATATACAGTTTCTTGGGCTGTAGAAAAAATGGGCAGAAACAAGACTTTTAAAAAGTCATTGGTCAAAAGAAAACTAATATGGAAAAATAAAACACTATAATGCCTTTACCAGTGTATGTTCTTTTATTATAAGTTATTTATGGAACTCGACATGTGATCCCTAATCCAATCGAAAGTTTTTTGTATGCTAGTATAGATTGAATATCATATATTTCAAGCAGCTTCTTGGGTTCCTATTGGATTTCTCAGTTTAGATGCATCAATATTGTCCCCTATTATATTAATGTGAATGATATGGGGTGAGCAACGTGATTTACCATTATTCCTTAGCCACAAATTTTATACAGCTGTGTTAAGCTAAATATGCTTTGGAACTGAAATGTCTAATTGGGCTCTTATCTTTAGTTCAGCAATGATATTGTAATGTTAACTTCTGGAATTGATGTTTGAAAACTCATTTTAAATTGAAAAACTGACATTTCCGGTGCATTCATAATCCAAAGGCCGTGATCATATTGGAAGTTGATCAGGTATATCATTCTAAGCAACTGTGAATGTTCTTAAACACAAAGGTTGGCAAACTGTTTCTGTAAGTGCTAATTGGTTTGGAATGAAATGGAGAAAGGCTTTTTGCAGTAGGTGCTAACTGTTTGTAATGAAATGGTGCAAAACATTTTGAACCATCAATATGATTTTTTTTCTTTTGGTTATTTAACGTTATTGACCGGTTGGAAAAGTTGGTGCTCCTTCATTATTCTATTTTCTTTTTTTTACAGCTAGGCTAAGTTGTGACTTACCCAGTGATATTAAAACCATAAAATACAGAGGCTATTGAGAAAAGTGATATTATATTGTGACAGACTGAAATAATTGGTATATATTACTTTTCTATATATGGAGACTCAGGCAACTGAAAGTTCTAAATATATGCATGTTAAAGGAAAATTGAAGGGTTATGTGCTTTTGTTGGTAGTAGTTATAGGAATACTGAAAAAACATTGTAGTAGCATCTGTTTTTCTTCCTTTGTGTCTCAGTGTCCAGCCCCACTTAACACATATACCAGGAAGTCAAACTCATGTTTATGGTTAAATTATAATTGGTAGGTACTGGGTTAATGAGTTTCTATATTTGTGATCCCATTCGTATAGATTGCTATGCATATGTTATTGATATTTACTTTCTCCTTTTCTTTCAAATTCTGATCTTTTCTCATTTATTTCTTACCTGGTGTGTGTTATTTTATTTTGTTCTGCCATGCAGGCGCCTTATTGGTTGACATACGACTTCCCACCAGAAGTTAGGGAAAAACTGAAATGTCAGTGGGGATCAGACTGGAAAGGTCAAGCTCAAAAGTGGTGGGTGCTTGGATTTGCCTTAAATCCACCGACAGCTTTTCAAACCCGATTATTGATTTTCTGTTATATTTCAATTTCCCTGTTTGTTTGATTTCCCAAGCTATGTGGGTTGCTCTTTAAATTTACCATTGACAAACAGGTTTCTCCTTAAATTCACTGGGAAAGAAGAAGAAATCAATCTTCTGGGTGATGGGACTGAGAAACCCGAGTTTGGTGAATGGTCATGGATGACACCGAAGCAAGTTGTTGAGCTTGTGAGTACTCCACTACTCCTTACTTTACCATTTTTGAATCAATTAGAGTCAGATTTTGCTTGTTGTATGGTTTATGTTTATTTCTCATTTTGTTTCAGGCAGTGGATTTCAAGAAACCTGTTTACGAGAAAGTTTTGGAAGTTTTCACTCCCTATCTCCATTAATATGGCCCCCTTTTAAATTGTGAACATCACCATTTCTAATGTGTTTAGATCATAGCCAGGTACAATAATTTGGTTTGACAATCTTAACTGTCAGTGGCTGAGCATGATTACTATAGTTTGATGGTAAGGGGGTATTGTTTGATTGTTACCATCTAAGATAAATGCTCAAGAATTTTGGATTAGGAGCTTAGCACAAATAGTTCACGTCTATTTTACTGATTTAGCGTGTGAGTTTTGGATACATGTATATATATATTTTTATTGGTTTTTTCTTATCTCCATCCTCATGTACAATACGAGTATTGAATATGGGTATTTATGTTACGGTCTCGGGTTACGGATCGAATCACTGGGCAACTAACGGGACGTAGAAGTTGTCTTAACTTTATTCTTTGGACCTATGATAATGGATAGATCATAGATCAGCCTGTTTTAGCTCGTTAAAGGGAGATTAAAAGTTTAGACGAGATCATTTAAGATTTTTTTTTTTAATTTTGGCTTGTTTTATTTACGGGTAAATTACATTGATAGTTGTTGAATTTTAGGACACTTTTTACTTTGGTCTTTGACTTTTAAAATTTATGTTAAAATTGTTGAATTTTTAGTATGTTTTTTCTACTCTCATTGTCATTGAAAATTGTCGTTAAGTCTTATTTTCCAAAAATATTTTGAACTTTAAAAATTGATAGCTGCCACAGAAGCTTGGTTTATTGATGGAGCGATAAATGGCAAATCTCAATGGGAAAGGTTTTAGTTTAGTTTCAAGTTGATATGACGGTTCACAATGATAGATAAAAAAATTTTAAATTTAAGTTTTTATTAGACCTTTGCCTCTTTTTGTTGTTTTTTGTCGTTTGATGGTTTTTCTAGAAAAGATTACGAGATTACTTTATTCTCTTCTTTTTAATCGAGTAGAAAAATCTTTCAATCTCCTCAAATAATTATATACTAGAAATTAGAAGTTAATTTTCAATCTCCTCAAATAATCAAATGCCAGATTAGTTTGAAAACAAGTTATATTATTTTTATGATCAGAATAGTTTTTACGGTATTTTGTAGTTAAGCCTTTATTTAAGTATCAATTTATACAGAAGTTATACGATTCAATGGAAAAGACTTACTAATCAAATATTCATACTAAGGAAATATTTTCTTCAAAAAAGAAATACACAATTAAAAAAAATCAATATTTATCATAAGTTAATAAAACTCAATTATGATAGGGTAATTCCCAAAAGTTTATTTAAATCAAAATAAAAACATCTTTAAAACTGATATGGAATTCTTCTTTCACGTTGATCTTGTTTCATTGCCATATACTCAGTGTATGCAACAAAATGTCTTTGTCTAATTTATGACTGCATATTGTTAATCAACTCAATGCTGCTGGTTAAATAGCAACAAAATGGACTTATTTCAATATTCAAGTTAGAAAACGATCACAGCTATCTAATAACCGCGTGTGAGAAAGCATATCCATATCTGGACATGGAAAATACATAACAAAAAGGTTGAGAGTTGCATCGAGACAGGAGATGTATTGAGAATGATATTATATTCCTGTATAAATACTTTAGCAATTCAATATATAGTATACAGGAGCTACCAAGGAAATAAATTTTAAAATTACAACAGATTGGTCCCAAAATTTTTCTATGAAGTATCGCTTAGACTTGAAGGCTCTGGTAGTTCAGATTGAACCTGAACCTCTGAGACTTCGGGAGCTGAGTTTTCCGGTAACTCCAATGAGAGTTCTTCAGTCACACTAGGTTCTGCAGCCTGGATAATTTCTGGTGGCTTAAACTTGTTTATGTAGTAACTAAGCGTCGGTCCGGTATATTCGGTTGTCTTTACAGGAGGTGAGTTCTTGCCAACTTGAAGGACTATAGATGAAGCTGCAGCAACAAAGATAAGGGCGAATCCAGCGGCAACTGCTGCCGTATTCTCAGATCCTTCAGACGAAGAACCGGCAGTTCCTGAGCTTATTGCACTTTCAGCTACATAAACTGCAGGCTAGAGGGAAGAAAAAGAACACTTTGGTTACAAAATTAGTTATGCAGGTAATTGCAAATCTAAAAACCTACCAACCTCTATTGAATAAATGTTGGTCTGTCCCCGCGGTGTCCTTTTCAACATAGCCAGTCCAGCCCTTTCGGCGAGGCGGAAATGTCCCGACCACTTTCGTCTTATCCCCGGCTAACCATTCCACACTCACCTTCCCAATCTGTTCAAATCCAAAATATTAGTAACTGTTTTACAATATAAGTTGCCCTGTAGTTTATGCAAGGACAGATGGGCAACTTAACAAGTTAGAACTAAACTATTGGAGATACAATATCATTGTCATTTACATTTTCAGACAATGCAGGTCCCAATTTCCGAATAGGAAAAGAGTTTAACAAATACTTGAAGTCAAACTCCAAACTTGCTAGATATCTTCTCTAGGGTATTTACATAAACTCTAAGTTCCTATGTTGTTCCAAGTATTCATTTTTCTTAAAATGCTAGTCTGATAAATTCTCGAAACGGATATAAGGATATAACATCAAGGATCCTCCAAATACATTAAAAAACCCTGGAAAATTTGTTGTTCCAGTGCCGAGCATGTACTCGACTGCTCGCATCTAACACTCACACCGAGTTCCAATATCATTGAATAAACTACAATTGACAACCATTTCCTAGGAGAACAAATGTTTTCACTGCTGAGATCATATCTTAATTCATAATAACCTATACAAGACAATATCCAGCAGCAACACAATTTTTTTTTTCTTCCAATAGTCTCAACCAGGCTTAAGAGGGATTCAAATAGTGGTCCGCTACTGCAATAGCAGCCACTATATAATGGTAATTGCACAATCTGAAGCACCATCTGAAACCGCTATTGTAACCGTAATAACATATTTTATGTACGCAACACCGCAACTAAAAAACCCAATTTAAATCCCTTCCTATGAACACTAACGAAACCAGAACTTTCTCCAAATTTAATCTCTTGCTAATCCCTTTGAAACCCAAAGCAAAACCACAAAAAGCAGGACATGTATGTAAACTAAAAGGTCTTTCAAGTCAAAATTTTTATTCCATAAATCAACTTAACTATAAATAAAAGAAAAAAAGATTATCCATTAAAAAAATACAAGTGGCAAGCAAATAAACAGAAAATTAACACATTAAAGCAGGAGGAAGAAAATGAAGACCCAAAGAGTGATATTCGAACCTCTTTATCCGGCGCACATTCTTCTTCATTACAGTCATCGGCTTCATCGGAAGAAGCTCTAACGGTGAAGAAATTGAATTGCCTGGTCTTGTGAACTTTGGAGCATTTATTCAGAAACAATAGCTTTAGGGAAGTAAATGCATAGCTGTTGGCTGATATCATTGCCTGCGATGCAAAAGCCATAACTTTGTGGTGGATTTTGCAAAGAGATTTGGGGGTGTTTTAATGGAGTTTGTGGTGGTGTACTGTCTGGTGATAAAGTATTTTGTGGTGAGATTTTAAGGATTTGGCTGTTGCTGTTCCATAGCTATTGCGTATGGTGTAGCATGGACTTCCTCACCAAAAATATCTTTCCTGTTTTGGGCCTTTTCCCGCTACCCTTTCCCCTAAAACATGTTTTGGGCCTATTAAATATATATTTAATGGTATTTTATGGGCTTTATACACTGACGGTGAAACACTTATTTTTTTATAAAAATTTAGTTTTAAAGTTTAGATGGTAGAATTTAGTGTTTATGGTTATGTTTTTAAGTTTGAGAATATATTTTATGGTTCAAAGTTTGGATTTATATTCAATAGTCAATATACTGCGGTGAAAATTGAAAGTTTTCCTAAGTGTCTTAATTTTAGGGTTTAGGGATTTATCTGTAAGGGGTTTAGAATTTAGGGATAGTGGTTAAAATTTAGGGTTTAAGGTTTAGAAGTTGGGGTTTAGCTTTTAGGGTAATATGGTTAGAATTTAGGTTTTAACTTATAAACCTTGAATTATAACCCTAAATTTTAACTATTATCCCTAAATTCTAAACCCCTGCACCTAAACTCCTGAACCTTACACCCTAAATTAATACCCTAAACCTTAAAACTAAAGCGCTTGTAGAAACTTTTAGTTTCTACCACCAGTGTATAAGATAATAACCCTTAAAGTTTTAGTTTAAAATTTATGATCCCTAAAAGGGAATGTGGCAATTTTAAAAATCTCTTTGTGAACAAAAACTTTTCACTGATGGTTTATCAAATAATTACTCTTATAAATGTGTGTTAAATTTATATGAGATATGAGCAAATTAAATTATCAATTAGATATTTGAATTAATTAAATATTTTGATTGAATAGGTTAAATAAAAAACAATTTTGTTAGTGGATTTGGATATCGAAATACTAATATATTATTCACAAAAATAAAATAAATTTGAATGATGAATATCCAAATTAAATGTATTATCACAAAAGCACATTTAGATAATGAGCCATTATCATTAGAGGAGAATAACGAAATCTTACCTCTAATGATATTTATCCCCCAATTGCAATGATTTTTCATGAGAAAACAAAAGATAAAATCATAAGGCTTTGAAAGAAAATCAATAAGAAATCTTTTGATGTTAAAAGAATGAACTAAATCAGAGGTTTACCTTAAATCTTTGAAGAAAATCTGATGTTTGGTTGGAGAGAAATTGAGAGGAAAATAGTTGAGAGAAAAGTTAGTTACGTGAAATATATTTTAAGAAATAATGTCTAATTAATTCCCTCCAACTTGTTTTGTTTATTTAAACTAATTTAAAAATAGACAATTAAGGGGGGGAAGTCTGAATGAGACTCTTGGTCAAAGCTCCCTAAAGATTCTAAGTCCTGATCTTTTACAATTTAGTCATTAAAAATAGTTTTGCACATTTTACATTTTGGTCACTAGTCCCAAAATGTCAAACCTCCAAATTACATTTTCCAAAATTGATTCCACCGGAATCACTTATAAATTAAATAAGGATTGTAAAACATTTTCCATAATTAGTTTCGTTCAAAAACCATTTAAACTGAATTATTCCCGAAACTAGTTCGAATCGTCGAAACGGTTCAAATAGAACACTAGCCTAACCCGGCTAACTCCTAGACCCAAAATCGGGGCATTGCAACTCTACCACACTTAAGAAATTTGTTCCTCGAAATATTACCTGATGGGAAAATATAAGGAAACTGTTTCTTCATGTCATCATTTCTTTCCAACGTAGCTTCCTCGACACCTCGGTGTCTCCATAACACTTTAACCAGCTCAATGGCCTTCCTACGAAGCACTTTACTGTCCACATCCAAGATTTTGACCGGTTCCTCATCATAGGTCAAATCTGGATTCAACTCAACTTCCTCAACAGGCATAACATGCGATGGATCCGACCGATACCTCCGAAGCATGGATACATGGAAAACATCATGTATCTTTTCCAACTCAGGTGGAAACCTCAACCTATAAGCAACATGACAAACACGTTCCAACACCTCACATGGTCTAATAAACCTCAGACTTAATTTACCTTTCCGACCAAACCTCATCACCTTATTTCAAGGCGAAACCTTCAAAAAAACACTTTATCACCCACTCCATACTTAACTTCCTTACGCTTCAAATCTGCGTAAGACTTTCGTCGATCCTAAGCCTCTCTCAAAGGATCACAAATTATATTTACCTTCTCCGTTGTTCCCTTAAGCAAATCCGGCAAGGAAACCAACTTTTGCCCTGCTTCCGCCCAACACAAAGGCGTTATACACTTCCTTCCATACAAAGCCTCATAAGGTGCCATCTGTATACTAGCCTGATAATTGTTATTATAAGCAAACTCCACCAAAGGGAATTGTTTCTCCCAAGAACCTTGGAACTCGATGACACAACAACGCAACATATCTTCTAATACTTGGATAACTCGCTCAGACTGTCCATCCGTTTAATGATGAAAAGATGTACTAAAACTCAACCGCGTACCCAAGGGTCGATGCAATCATTCCCAAAACCTCGTCGTAAACCTCAAATCTCTATCGGACACTATGTACTTAGGCACACCATGCAAACGCACAATCTCAACGATATACAAATCTGCCAACCTATCCAAGGCATACGTCGTATGCACCGGTACAAAATGTGCATACTTTGTCAAACGGTCAACAATCACCCAAATAGAGTTCTTATTTGACGAAGTCAAAGGCAAACTAGACACAAAATCCATGGTGATTCTCTCTCATTTCCACTCTGGTATCCTCAACGGTTGCAACAACCCAGATGGAAACTGATGCTCAGCTTTAACCCTTTGACAAACCATACACCTACTTACAAACACGGCAACATCATTTTTTAGCCCAACCCAATAGTACTAATCTTTCAACCCACAATACATCTTGGTACTACCGGGATGCATAGTAAAATGACTATTATGGGCCTCCGACAAAATAGTGCACCTTAACTCATCATCTTCCGGCACAACTATTCGACCCTTAAAGCGTAAAACATTATCATCTTTAAAGTAAAACTCTGTTGGGTTACCTTCTGCAATGTCCGTAACATACGGTACCAACGATCATCAAGCAACTGCTTCTCCTTAATCAACTAGATCAAGGAAAGCTTCATTTGCAATTCAGCCACCAAATTGCCATATCGCGATACACTTAATCGAGCGAACATGGCCCTCAATTCCACAGCCATTTTCTTACTCAAAGCATCAGCCACCACATTAGCCTTACCTAGATGATACTCGATCGACAGATCATAATCCTTAAGCAACTCCAACCACCTTCGTTGCCTCAGATTCAACTCCTTCTGTGACATTAAATATTTCAAACTTTTATGATCCGTATACACCACACACTTCTCACCATAAAGGTAATGTCTCCAAATTCTTAGCGCAAACACCACCACAGCCAACTTAATGTCATGAGGAGGATAATTGCGCCTGTGCACCTTCAACTATCTCAATGCATAAGCTACCACTCTACCATCATGCATCAACACACACCCTAACCCCATATAGGATGCATCACTATAAATCACAAACTCTTTTCTTGACTCGGGTTGAGTCAAGATTGGATCTCGTGTCAAAGCTTCCTTCAACTTCTCAAAGCTTGTTGCCTCGCCTCTGACCACTCAAACTTAACATCCTTTTGCAACAACTTTATTAACGAGGCAACAACCTTAGAGAAACCATCCACGAAACGACGATAATATCTAGCTAGACCCAAGAAACTGCGTACTTCTATCACCGATTTAAGTGGCTTCCAACTCACAACCGCTTCAATTTTCTATGGATCCATAAGAATCCCTTCAGCTGAAACAACATGACCAAGAAACACCACTTCCTTAATCCAAAACTCACATTTACTTAGCTTAGAATAAAGCTGTTTGTCTAACAAAGTCTGCAAAACAACCCACAAATGCCTATCGTGCTCCTCCTCGGTACGAGAGTACACAAGGATGTCATTAATAAACACCACCACAAACTGATCTAGAAATTTATAGAACACTCTATTCATCATATCCATGAAAGTTGCAGGTGCATTTGTCAATCCAAAAGGCATTACTAAGAATTCATAATGCTCGTAGTGGGTGCGAAACGTTGTCTTCGGCACATCTTTATCCTTCACTTTCAACTGGTAATATCTCGATCTCAAATCTATTTTAGAAAACACAGTAGCACTATAGAACTGATCAAATATGTTGTCAATTCACGGCAAGAGATACTTGTTCTTTATTGTCAACTTGTTTAGTTGCCGATAATTGATGCACATTCTCATCGTGCCATCTTTCTTCTTTACAAACAACACCGAAGCTCCCCAAGGCGAAACACTAGGCTGAATAAACCCACGGTCTAGCAACTCTTAAAGTTGCATCTTCATCTCCTTTAACTCCTTGGGTGCCATGTGATACAAAGCAATGGACACTGGAGCCATATCTGCATATGTTTCAATATAGAACTCTACCTCCCTATCTGACGGCAAACGACAACTCTTCCAGAAACACCCCCGAAAAATCTCAAACTGTCCGAATATCCTGGGGACGTGCCTCCTTCATATTCAGATTCATATCATATGCCGCCAAATATGCATGGCATCCTCCTTTCAACAACTTTTTTGCTTTCGTCGCTGAAACAACATTGGACAAGAACTTTACATTATCGCCCACCACCACAACTTCATAATCATCGGCTAGTTTCAACGATACTCGCTTGGTCTCACAATCTACCACAACCCTATGCTCAGCCAACCAATCCATCCTAAGAATAACATCAAAACCATAGAATGGTAAGTCCATCATGTCCACAGCAAACACATGTCTTTGAACCATTAATGGACACCTCTTATACAATTTTCTAACTACAATTGTCTTGCCAAAAGAACTCGTCACTTGCATACCCTCATTTAGATAATCAACCGGTATATCAAGCAACTGTGCATGCTCGTGCAAGATGTATGAATGCGTGGAACCATAATCAATCAAATAAAGTAATGACAACGATTGTAAAGTAAAAGTACCTGTGATCACATCCGTGTCATTCCTTTCCTTGCTGTGTGCATACACCCTAGCCGGTCCACCTCCCTCAGGCTGAACTACCACAACATGAGCCACATTTCTCTGACCATCATCCTTACGCTGAAAATTACCTCGATCGCGCCCACGGCCCCTCTGAGGCTCGACAGTATGCACAGGTGCCTATCTAGCTAACTGAGAACAATCACGCCTCATGTGGCCTTATGAACCACAACCCCAACAACCGTCCCGACTACCCCAACACTCTCCAAAATGTCCCCGCCCACAACGGCCACACTCAGGTACACGAACCACAGTATTTTGGCCCTGCTGTCCGCGGCCCAAATTACCACCACCATGCCTCTGATCTGGATAGAACCTCCGATCATGTTGTCTTTTACTACGATCTTTACCACCATCAAACTCAGCAACTCTCTTACTAGAAGCAGAATTCCCTGGGTGAGAGAACAAACCCAAGCTCTTCTTAATGTCATTGGCACGAGTGACCAAGACATCGAAATCTGTATACTAGGAGGCCAACATATAAGTCTTCACTTCCTTCAAAAAACTATAGCGGAAGCGATCACACCTCTTCTGCTCATCAGGAACCAGTTCAGGGGCATACTGGCTCAACCTGATGAACTGAACCTCGTACTCCAAAACAGACATGTTACGTTACACCAAAGCCATAAACTCTCGCTTTTTCTCATCTTGATAGCGAGCACCCAAATATTTCTTTCTAAAAGCAGCTCCAAAGAACTCTCATATCACATCCTCAGGTTTTATCCCCGCGATAATGGTAGTCCACCACGAATAAGCATCACCCTAAAGCAATGATACTATACAACCTAACTTACGCACATCCGTGCACCCTATCTGTCCAAGAATCCTCTGTGTACTCTCAAACCATGCCTCAGAACCCTCTAGAGACAAACTTCTAAACTCGATACCTCCCAAGCTACGTAAGTGCTCCAAATGCAAACTGGGATTAGCCACATGTTGTGGCACAACTGCATGCATACCCGCTACTGCAGCCTGAAATACTCCTGGAATGGCCTGAATCAACGGTGTCATGTCACCCATAGCCTGGCCCTAGGCTCCCGAAGGTTCAGCACCTCCCGCACCAACTCCTGCTTTGACTCCATCACCACCCGGAGGAGGAGGAATGGGAGGTATATCCTCATTATGCCCTTTCTTCCACCACATTACGCACATTAACCCTTTGCTCTCGTCTCGGTCCTATTATAAAAATAGAGTGAATCTCTAGCATATAAAATGCAACAATAAAAACATTTAGGCTAACATGAAGCAAGGATTCAAAGTGCTCAATTCTTTAAAAACAATATCTTTACATCAATAGCAATAATGGCAATGGGTACCCTAATGTCTATCCCCAAACCATCACATAACATAACAAACAACATGCTATAAAACACCATCATATCATACATCAAGAAATCACCCATCTTACTTTCTAATTTTTTTGTGAACCTGGCTTTGATACCAACAAATGTAACCCCTATACCCGGTCTAGTCGTAAGACCGAATTGAGCGAGTCAAACGGGGAATATTGAAGTAAAACTAAAGTTCCACTTCAATAAATAACCCTTTTTCATTTTTATCTTTCTATATGCAACATTATTAACCTAGATGTACATACTGACAACAGATAAAATTACAACTCGATCGGACAACGATTTGACATCCAATCGTCATGTTTAGCTTTTAGGACCATTTTATAAAACTTATAAAATTCAGGGACCAATTGCGAAATTAAAGATACAGATAGTCAATTAATCAAGATTCTTGTTTTCATAACAAATTTCAGCTCATTTCAATCACCCAAACTCATTTAATTGAACATTCAAATATCCAGTGACCTAAACGTAAGAAAATAGAACTTCAGAAAGCTTCAATTAACTAACTTAACAGTCAAGTGTATCGATACACTCATGCCCTTACCGATACGTCAAAATCTCAAATTTCTAGTAGCACAAGAAGGTATCGATACGGTCTCGTATACCGATACGCCCAACCATTTTCCTCTAAGACCATATCGATACAGGTCCATCTGTACCGACATGTTAAGCCTGAGTTGGCCTACTACCGATACGGTGCCCTGCATACCGATACGCCTGGGTTTGTAATGTCCTAAATTGCTGCTTAAACATAACGAAAGGATAACCAAACCATTATAACATGCTTTCTAGACAACCACAATATATTCAAGGTTCAAACCCCTATCAAGAGCATTAGAAACACCATCAAGGCATGCTCACGTTTCAAAAAATGGAAATATATAGGCATGCATCCTATTGCCAATTCAAGTTGAACATCAAAACTCATACCAAAACTCAAACCACACTTCAAAGGCCATTAACAAAATCAAAAAGGCATTACACACTTGCCACAAACCAAGGAGTTCACAATATACACTCCCAAACTATTAAGGTCTCTACCCATTGAAAAACTTATTACTATTGAAGGGTTAATACTTAAACTTTGAGCAACTCTTGGACCTTTTCACTTGCTTTTTTGGAGCTCGAGCAATCTATTTTTCTGTATTGTTAAGAAAATATAGCGCAAGCAAAATGCTTAGTGAAAGATGCTCAAAACAAAACCGTAAACAATGTCTTTGAAAACCTTTTCCTCAACAAACCATTTTCTATCATGCTCAACATAGGCTCATGCTTTAAAGCTCACCAAAGCAAATTATTTAACTTTTAAACACATGTACCATTAAAGCTCATGCATTAAACTAATGTAAATCTCAAGCTAGCTTTTCAAATCATAAACATTTGCTACCATGCTCAAAAGTAGAATCTCATGTATAAGCTATTTATACAAAAACTATTTAAATCAATGATACATGTAATCTTTTACATTGGCACTCAAGTGACTCGGGATGGCTATGTCTCGATTAAATACATGGGAGGGCTACGTCCCAAATAATACGTAGAAGGGCTACGTCCCAACACATCAAATATGCGGATACATCTCATGGTGTTACTGTGCACCATAGATAAGCAGAACACATGGTGTTGCTTCGCACCTTAAATGCCTGTAAGGTGTTGCTTCGCACCCTACGACGACTCACATGATGTTGGAGCGCATCATGAATGTGGTTCATGTACGCACGATTTTGCTACATATTATAGTGCACTCTCATCCTATTGGTCGACCAATTATATCCGATTAATAAAGGCTCCGACATTTGCCAATATTCACTTTAAAACCATGTTAACCTACTATTTTTCAATACAACACCATAAACCATAGCATATTCCATTTCAAAACATAATCAATGCATAGCATTTTTCTCATCAAGATGCAACTTCTTGGAAACCATAAATCAACCTCATGGGATAACATGAATCATTTCTCCATTCATAAAATATGCATAAAAGTAGGTAACAAATTCATCTTCAAACATGAGCATGATTTATCAAAACAATAGAAAAAGCCAAGAACCGAGAGCGAGTTCGATCATACTTACTTCCGAGTTTAAACCAGCGTTTCAAGCCTAATTTAAACTCCCTAAAATCACTTTCAAACCTCTTTGAAAAATTTAAGTACCAGTGCCACTCACCAACTACACCCCGCATGCCTTGCCGAGGTGAAATCAAGCTTCCGGATCAATCGCAACTCCTTTCGAAGCTATCAGATCATCATCCCCTGCTTATAACCAAAGCAAAACAGAGGATTAATGCATTTCTTTGCACCAAAATCCCCAGCAACATACAACAACACTTTCCTCCCACAACAACCAAGTTTTCGTCTAACGAAAACAACCGAAAATATCGGCGAAACCTTACTAACTAACTTCCAGCTGCCACCCAGTGAGATTAACACTAAAACAACGTCAATTCACATCCAAAAACATCTCTTCAACACCAAAGAACCACCAGTAAATAATTACTCTCATAAACAAGCCACAAACCCAAAGATATCAACATTAAAACTTAGCAATTCACCTAGTTTCGGGATTCTATTGTTAAAATCACTTAAATCAACATAACAACACATCATAATCATAGTATTAACTCCTTATAAACCCAGCAAATCAGATCTAAAACAAAGATCCATCAATTAAAACAATTAAACCTCAATTAAAACATCTTTCCATAATTATACTATCAAAACCCATTAGAAAACATTCATAAAAGATCAAGAACTTGGGAATTTAATTAAAAAACCTTTCATTAGAGGAGAAGAACGAAACCTTACCTCTAATGATACTTTTTCCCCCAATTGCAATGATTTTTCATGAGAAAACAAAGATAAAATCATAAGGCTTTGAAAGAAAATCAATAAGAAATCTTTTGATGTTAAAAGAATGAACTAAATCAAAGGCTAACCTTAAATCTTTGAAGAAAATCTTATGTTTGGTTGGAGAGAAATTGAGAGGAAAATAGTTGAGAGAAAAGTTAGTTCCGTGAAATATGTTTTAAGAAATAATGTCTAATTAATTCTCTCAAACTTGTTTTGTTTATTTAAACTAATTTTAAAATAGGCAATTATGGGGAAAAGTTTTAATTAGACTCTTGGTCAAAGCTAGCTAAAGATTCTAAGTCATGATCTTTTACAATTTAGTCATTAAAAACAGTTTTGCACATTTTACATTTTGGTCACTAGTCCCAAAATGTCAAACCTCCAAATTACATTTTCCAAAATTGATTCCACCATAATCACTTATATATTAAATAAGGATTTTAAAACATTTTCCATAATTAATTTCATTCAAAAACCATTTAAACCGAATTATTCCTGAAACTAATCCGAATCGTCGAAACGGTTCAAACAGAACACTAGCCTAACCCGACTAACTCCTAGGCCCAAAATTGGGGTGTTACAAAAATGGTAGGGGCTTTGACCGCAGTTACGTTTTTGAATATTGTGATTTGTCGATCATCTTCAACGAAAACATGGTGCACACATTGGGAGTTTGGGCACCCAGGAAAACCACGTACTCATTATGCAATACATATACCAACAAATAACAATACTCGAAAATATCTTAGCTAAAGTGTTTTCTGAGTATGTGGTTTGTTGTTATTGGTAGCTACAATAGAAGCGAAATATCTTCCATAGCAACCTGATTGCAACTCTAGTGGTTACGGGTATTTATAGACCAAACTCGCATTCTGCCCTCTGCGAGTTTAGGTACGATTTCTGACGTGCGAGGAAACTCGAATTCTGTAAAATGTGAGTTTTGCCAGGATTCTTGACGTGACAGGGAAATCACTTTTTGTAGGATGCGAGTTTAGGTACGACTCCTGACGTGTGAGGGAAGTTGCGTCCTATAAAACGTGATTTTAGCCAGGATTCCTGATGTATCAGGAAAATCGTGTTATATATAGTGAGAGTTCGATTCAAAACAACTAATGACGCATGAAAATAATAAATTCGATTACAAAAAAATAAAAAAAATCATAAAGTAAATACGAAAACAAAATGTTAAAAATATCATAAGATATTAATAATTAAAACCCTAAAAATAATAAGAACAAATCGCACTTAATACATAAAAATTAAAAAAACTAAATTAAAAATCCGAGTTTAATATTTTGAAAGACAATAAAGTAAATAACTAATGACGCCTATGTCCACTGGTACCACAACGCGGTGGATGACGAGTTCGATCAGGATTGCGTCAAGGGCGAGTATCTTGAACGGGCCCATCCTCATCGCCGTCATCATCATCTTCATCATCGGTTCTAGCTCTAACAGTACCACTCATTCCACCAGGCCCGCTAAGGTAGGGAAGGTACTACGGTGGCGTTTGTTGGACAATCCCAATTCCAAATATGGTCGACCCTGAGGGAAACTACATGAAGGACACATAGACTGGACGAGAGATAGAGCCCCCACTCATCATCGCCGTAAACTGAGCAAATGGGTCTGACATAGAAGGCGTGAAACAACCTACACTTTGACTCAGGCCCAGTTGGAACGATGACGACGCAAACTACATCGATCCACTGAAGTTTTGTGGTCCCATCGATGGTGGGGTGACATAGACTGTTTCGGATGGAGGAGCACGGGTTCCTATCGATTACGATGTAAACTGTATCGATCGAGTTAAGTTCTGTGGCTGCATCGGTGGTGGGGTGGCATCGACTGCTTCGGAGGCAGGACCGCGAGTTCTTGTGGATGATGACGCACCGCCAAAGGTGTTCTGCGCTGCCCTCGTACGCTGAGACGGTGGGTAGTTGCGTTGCTGACGACGAAGGACTCGTGTTCGTTCTTCTATAGTCAAAATAAATGGCTTCCCATTGGATATAAACTAGTCCTCATAGTCGTGGCTGACCATCGTATCAAACATACGGTAATCACGGTGGGATTGCCATCGCGGGTTCGCCCTGTCCCTCTAGTGAGCGATATAAGTTTGGTGGTGCACCGACCAATCAACCTATCAGACAATAAAAAAATATATTATTCTTTTTGGATGTGATTTTCGTTCGAGTTAATAAAAGAATGCGGTATGTACATAAATATTACCTCAGGTTTCCCCTGTCGATTGAGTTTGTGCAACTCGTCCTGGTTTGGAGGATCCACTGGATAGCTTAGAAACAACCAAACTGCCGTAAGACACGGCCAGTCAGATGTCACTCAACTGTGGCGTATTGGTTGAGTGGTACAATTGCCGTCCAAAGATGCTTCGTCGCGTCCAAAAATTCCAAGATGCACTCGTGCACTTCCAGATCCTCGTACGGTGTCCATAAAAGTTGTAGGATGCGTATATAGTTAAAGTTAAATATCTAACAAATTTTATATAAATACACCAAAGTGTTATTTGATTATTCGCAGTTTCATTCTCAATATCCTGCCTGATAAGCTCCAGACCGCGAGCAACACCAACATGAGTTAAAGGACCAGTCCACCTACAAAACAAGGCGTATAAGGATTAAATACGTATATTAAAAAAATAAATTTTGATTATAAAAATTTGTATATTAAAATAAAACCTTTTTCTCACCTCCGGTACAGCGAAAAAACATACGGAGTAGGCTCCCTAAGCCGAAGGCGTAGAAACGACATTCTCCATCATGCCCAGGACTGCAACAACATCAAACAACCTCTAATCTGACGCTTCTGAGGATCGGTGTTCTTACACAACTCCATAAATAGACATGTCAACATGGCAGATCCCCAGTTCAGTTTACCGGCATCTTCAAAATCCTCTAGATGTCACAATCAGATCGTGTGTACTTTGTTGAGGGATTTGTCAGGCATCAATACCCCACCGATCATCTGTAAAATATGAGCGTGAGCATATATCTACAATAGGAAAAAATATTACCATATGTAGAGATTTTTATTATTTCAATAATAAAAAAATTTAAAAAATTATACCTTCCTCGCAACTTCGTTTGCGTCAGCGGATAAATTTTGAAAATTATCCGCAGCCACTTCAATTTTATTTTCCCACCGTCAAAACTCTCCGGCACAACCCCTAACCAAACATGGGGCACCCCAATCAAAAGTACCAGGAAGGGTGATCGCCTCTCTATCAATAGGCAAACCAAGGATATAAGAAACGTCATGCAGGGTAATCGTCGCCTTCCCGCATGAAAGGAGAATGTGTGGGTCTCTGGCCTCCACCTCTCCAAAAGAGTGTTGATCAAATCAACGTCTAATTGTGCGCCTCCAACAATATGGGATGTGTGTACAAATCCGGTCTGCCCTAAATACGGTGCGATCAACGAGTCGGGTAAGTTCAACATCCGATTGTAAGATACCTTTAGACGTCGTTCCTCCATTTCCTAAAAAATAAAAAAGTAAGTCTAAATTAAAGTACATAAAAATTTAAAAATACTCGTATGTAAAATTAAAATATATAATACAATACAATAAAATAAAAACGAAATTAAACTATACAAAACTTACATGTCTTCGATGATAGTCGAACACGTGCTTGTGATCTAATCTTATCAATCCCGCCATTGATTGGACCCTAAAAAATTAACCGAGAAAATAGATTTGAGAGAAAGAGAATGGTGAATTCTGTTTGGTGTGGTAAAAGGGTAAGGGTGGGGACCTATTTATACTCGTAATCGCACCGGTTGGGGTGCGAGGATTGAGTGAAACTCGCACCCTGCAGGGCGGGAGTTCCATTAATCGCATTCTACAGAGTGCGGGTTTTTCGTACCCTAATCGACGTAAATGAATTTTCAACCGTTGTAAAATTTAATTCGTACGAAACTCGCACCCTACAGGACGAGAGTTCCACTTACCGCAGAATTCGTGTTCTGTAGGATGCGAGTTCATTTATAATCAAGATAAAACTTACTTTTTAAATTAAAAAGTAAGTTGATATAATATAATATACACTATTTGTATTCCATTTAACTATGTACCATATTAAAAAGTTGAATGATATTTATTATATACGCTATTTGTATTCTATTTAACTATTTACTTTTTAAAATACATTACTCTTAAGATCACATTACTTTTAACAATTTACAATATTAAAATGTAAGTATTTATTATATACACTATTTATAGTTTGTTATTCTTAATATAATAACGAGTCCATTAATTTTAAATATATCGTTCGCCTAATTGAAAACTAATTTCAATTCTAATCCATGCAGGATTCTAAAAATCTTTTTAGAATTAATGCGTTTTTAATGGCACAACTCACAATTTTGTGTAATCTATAACTTTTAAAATTACTACATTAATTTAAACACTCTTCTTTTTATAATCAATATTATTGTCATTTAATACATACCATAATTTACACTGAACTCATGTCCTGTAAGATACAATTTGGTTGAATTCGATTCCAAAACGTCGTCGGTTCTGCTATAAATAGAGCACCGCTATCTCCAAATTTTCTCACAATTCATCTTCGTTCTTCTTCTTCTTACTCTACATTTCAATATTTTTTGCGTTTGTTACATCAATATAATATGTCGAGATGAGAAAATATTTATGCTTTGGTATACTACGATAGGCAGATAATCGATGATGAATTTCTCGGAGTCGTATTCTAGTCCTCAAGTGCTATATTGCTTTCGTTAGCATTACAACTTAACGTATAAAAAGATGATGAAAGAAGTGAAGAAATATGTTCCACACGATCGTGGGAAAAAGTTGGAACCGCTGAAGTATCGACTGCAGACGTCGGTAGAACCATTAACATACTCATTATTCCACGTCGTAGACGACACTGCTATGGAATTGATGGTGGAATCTCACCTGTAGACTCCTTTTGGGGCGGGCCTTCTGGTTGAGTTGTATGCAATGTTTTATGATGATAATGATGATGTTATCAGAGTCCAAAATAATATGTAAACTATATTTTTATTTATAACGATATTCTTTTAAATTATTTTTAAAAAAATTAATAACGTATAATAAATCGAATCTACATTATTTATAGACACTACATTACTTTTAACCATTTACCATATTAAAAAGTAAGTATTTATTATATCGTACAGGGTGCAAGTTTCTCTTAACCCTAACGCCGTAAATAATTTTTTAAACATTAATTTGAACACTCTATTTATAATCAGTATTAAACTAATTTAATCTAAAAATTTTAAATGGTAGTTTATCTCGGTGCTTCAATTTCTCGCAGAACTCACGTCTTACAGGATGCTAGTTCTTTGATTTTATTTTTTTAAATTAAATGATAACAAAAACTACGTCGGACTAAAAACACGTCATGAGAAAGCGATGATAGAAATCGTGTCTTTCAGGACACGAGTTACTCTTACGTGAGTCGAATAGGAAGATTTTTCTAAATATTATTAAAAAATGATAGTTGATCAAATAAAGTTTCAAAAGAGAATATTCGGCCAATTACACCAATAATTAAATGATTTTTCCTTAAAAATAACAATCCAATGACTTTAGATGTAGTTATCTAATGGGCCCCACACCCACACGAGTTCCCTTACTCTTTTGCCGTCCCAAATTCCGAGACTCAGAGAATGGCTCGGCTCGGCTCAGCTCACCAATTCTCCGTTAAAATTCACCCTAACGGCGGAAACGCGAACCATTTATCCACCTCTGCCAAAGCGGAATCTTCGTCACGGCTTAGACGTTGAACAAATTTGGCGGTAAAGTCCATTGGCAACACCATGACGTGTCAAATCGTAATTGGATGGCGATGAATGTGATATGATCGGCGCATGTATGTATGATGTTATGTTGGTTGATTTTCCCGCGCTAAAGAGGAAAGATCCTTCATTGATAGGGTTTCCCACAAAAAAGAGGCCCAAAGTTAGAGAGAGAGAGAGAGAAAATACAAGAAAATAAAAAAGAAAATTTTGGGGTTCTTGTTCTTAACTAAAATTAGTAAAGGAAGAAATTACTACATCTTTCTAACTGGTTTTTCTTTTTCTCGATCCGTTTAAAACGCTGTCTTCTGGGTGGTAGATTAGAAGCTAGGGTTTCGCTTCACTAGATCTGTTATATCTGTAGATCCAGGATCCCAACCAAATTCAAGCCTGAATTTTGTAAGTCTTCTTTTAGCTATGTTTTAGTGCTTTTCGGTTGGCATTCTTGAAAATCAATTCATCATTTCCAGAAGTGTAAATGATTTTCTTTCTTTTTTTTTTATTTTTTCCTTTTATGGTAACTAAAATTTTTGAAATACATTTAAATTTTGCAGCGGAGGTTTAAGTTGCTGTATGTATTTGTAGATTTTCTTCTCAAAAAGAAAATTTTGAAGTCAATTTGTGTGTGTTTTGATAATTTGTGACTTTAATAGTATTGTTAGAATTGTTCAAGGTTTAAGCTGCTGTATGTATTTGTATATTTTCTTGAAAAAAAGAAAATTTTGAAGTCAATTTGTGTGTGTGTTTTGATAATTTGTGACTTTAATAGTATTGTTAGAACTGTTTGAGGGATTCAAACCTTGAACTTTTCGGAAATTGATGAATATGGAAGACATGAAGCCTTCAGTAACAACATCTGGAAATTTACTCAAGAGA